>OZ038493.1:34126695-34216695 GCA_964036315.1 Acanthosepion esculentum | reverse complement strand
TTTGTATCAACATATCAGTCACCTTCGGAAAGAGGTCAAACCGAGGCAGGGCCTGATACAGGGCTTGATACTTTAATTCAATTTAATTTTAATAATTATATTGAGGTTTTTGGCTCTTGTTTTTGAAACATGAGAACTCTTATGTAGCGAAGTAATCATTTTTTTTTTAAATAGTAGGCAGTGTAATTTTTGAAAAGACATATAAGTAAATAATGCAGGTGAAGTCTTAAGCAAACTGTATACTCGAAATTTGATGGAAACTTTGAAAATGGTGTTTGTATTAATTTCGAAAATTACTTATATATATATATATATATATATATATATATATATATATATATAAAGTGAACATAGAAGTCAACATCTAGAGGCGACAGTCTGTTTCATGCTAGATGAAATATTCAGGCCTGACGATTGCATCTAGCATAAAACAGACTGTCGCCTCTAAGTGTTGACTTCTATGTTCACTTTTATATTTATACACGCTCTATCTCTGATTTTCAGCACTTTATCCCATAAATATAGCACATCTTAAGACTATATTTCTTCATATATATATATAATATATATATATGCGCGGGAGGAACGATATATAAATTTTTTTATATAGGCAATGTAAGTTTCGTAAACACGTATAAGTCGGTAGCAGCGTAGGTCTCAAAATTTCAAAAATGGTATTTAATTTAGTGAAGCGATAATTTTTTTTTTTTGTATTAGATTTATTGGATAACACTGAAATACATTATAGTATAAAAAGAAATGGTAAGTTCAATCTAGGGGAAACAATAATTGAAACAAAGATAATTTCACAAATTATTTGTGAAAATGCGCCAAAATCGTGACAAAAAGAACTGGTCACAACAAATATTTTTATCAAATGCATCCAAGTTACCCATTATTTTTGAATTATCACTGTATATCTTACATAACTTGTCTCGTTGTCCATTATTTTCAGTTTTCCCTAATATAACCTGTCCTCTGTGCGCGATAAGAGCAAGAGGTGGGACAAAATCTGTTTGCATTATTTTGCCCAAATTTGCGGGAAAAGCATGAATTGCACCTTTTCTTTTCTTTTTTTTATTAAATTCTCCCCTAACCTCGAGCGAAGATTTTGTTTTGTTTTATTTTTCTTTGTTGGGGACAGGGGAGGAGTTTTATGCTTTTATATCAATATACTGAAGTTACTCAGAAAAAGTCAGGAGGTTGTCTTCAGCTGATCTTGAAGAACAGGCGGACAAGGTGCCGGAGGGTAATCACGGGAAGAAACATTACAAGACAGTCAAGGGAGATAACTGTAAAAGAAAAAAAAATAGGCATCAGAATTACAAAAAAAGGGGGCCAAAAAAAAAAATGAAATCAGTTGGGTCCTATCCTGATCAAGCCCAGAGACGACTGAATAGCATTTAACAAAACTAGTTCCTTCGCCTTTCTAGCTCAATTATCTCATGGCCCCTATTTGACAAGATGGTGGCTTGAAAGCAGAATTGGTTGGTGTAAGCATTGGGTTTTTTGGTGCAGGAAGTTTGCGGGGCCCCCATAAGATTTATTATTTAATTACACATAGGACCAATATGGTGTGTGTGTGCAAAACAAAGTCTGGTATATTATAGAGCTAATAATATTTGGTTCATGTTGTGTACAATTACTTATATATCAGTGACCAGAGGGTCTTGGGTAATTTTTTCTTTCTTTCTTTTCTCTTTCGCCTTGTACGTAATGTATTTACTTTGGCCTAGTGAGTGGAGCCTCTGGTGAGGTTAATATTAAATGCTATGGACATCGTACAGAGTTTGTATTGATCAAGTCAATGTATGAACACGGTATATAGCTAGCCTTTTAGTCGTCTTTGCGCCACCGTCGCCCGTCGTGGCTTGTGGGCAATAAGGCATCATATCCGAGGGCAGACATCACACCCAGCCCCTGGTAATTGACAGTAATTTTATGATGGGAAGAGAGAGGTGGTCGGATTACCGATAAAATCCATTTGTGTTGATTTAATCTTGTTCTGGGATACAAAGATGGGAAGAGAATGAGAAAGATCGGTGTCCGTTTTTGTTTTTTTCACTTTTCTTCCACTCATTCTTTCCTTCTTCTTTTTTTTTTATTCTCTGTCCCTTTCTGTCCCTTCTTTCTTTATTTATTTCATTCTTTTTCACTCGTCTTTTCTTTGTTTTTACATTCGTGAATTTCTCTTCTTTTTGTCTTTCTTTATTTTTCATCCTTCTTCATTCTCTCTTTATCGTTTTTGTTCGTATTTTCATTTTATCTTTCTTTCATTCATTCATTCTTTCTATCCCCTTTTATATCTTTTCCTCGTCTCTCAATCCATCTGTTTCGCTTACTCCCTTTTTTTTCCTAATGCCACCCCCGTCTTCCTGTTCTTTTCATTTTAGTCTTTCTAATTTAATTCAGCCGAAATTTCTTACTCCTCACTTATTCAACTCTTTCTTCTTTCTCCGTTTTCTTTCTTCTGTCTTGGAATATTTATTTCTTTTATCAGAAACGTGAATTTTAATTCCAAGAACTTTGAGAATATTTCGAGATTACGGAAACTCAAGTGGGATATCCTTGATGGATTGTTATGATGATATGGAACACAAAGTAAGTCCATATATTCTAATATGACCACGAAAAATAATTTTATTTACAATCTGATGACAGATAATCTTATAAGATTAATTATTTCACAGTTCACATGTGGGGGAGGCAATATAGATATCGGATAAGTTTTTACCCAAATACTCGCTTACATGTTTTCGTTTCTATGAATCGTTGTGGTATACTAACACAGAGATATTTTGCCAAGATATCACCATCATCAATTCATCTTGTAAACGCAAACTTTCTTTAATTTTTAAAATCTTAAAAGATATACTTCAAAATAAAAACGTTTAGCCTTTGCGGTTCTCAAATTTGTCTCTGAACTCTTACGTTTAGCCTTTGCGGTTCTCAAATTTGTCTCTGAACTCTTACGTTTAGCCTTTGCCGTTTTCAAATTAGTCTCTGAACTCTTACGTTTAGCCTTTGCCATTCTCAATTTAGTCTTTGAACTCTTACGTTTAGCCTTTGCGGTTCTCACTTTAGTCTCTGAACTCTTACGTTTAGCCTTTGCGGTTCTCAATTTAGTCTCTGAACTCTTACGTTTAGCCTTTGCGGTTCTCAATTTAGTCTCTGAACTCTTACGTTTAGCCTTTGCGGTTCTCAATTTAGTCTCTGAACTCTTACGTTTAGCCTTTGCGTTTCTCAATTTAGTCTCTGAACTCTTACGTTTAGCCTTTGCGGTTCTCAATTTAGTCTCTGAACTCTTACGTTTAGCCTTTGCGGTTCTCAATTTAGTCTCCGAACTATTACGTTTAGCCTTTGCGGTTCTCAATTTAGTCTCCGAACTCTTACGTTTAGCCTTTGCGGTTCTCAATTTAGTCTCCGAACTCTTACGTTTAGCCTTTGCGGTTCTCAATTGAGTCTCTGAACTCTTACGTTTAGCCTTTGCGGTTCTCAATTTAGTCTCTGAACTCTTACGTTTAGCCTTTGCGGTTCTCAATTTAGTCTCTGAACTCTGACGTTTAGCCTTTGCGGTTCTCAATTTAGTCTCTGAACTCTTACGTTTAGCCTTTGCGGTTCTCAATTTAGTCTCTGAACTCTTACGTTTAGCCTTTGCGGTTCTCAATTTAGTCTCTGAACTCTTACGTTTAGCCTTTGCGGTTCTCAATTTAGTCTCTGAACTCTTACGTTTAGCCTTTGCGTTTCTCAATTTAGTCTCTGAACTCTTACGTTTAGCCTTTGCGGTTCTCAATTTAGTCTCTGAACTCTTACGTTTAGCCTTTGCGGTTCTCAATTTAGTCTCTGAACTCTTACGTTTAGCCTTTGCGGTTCTCAATTTAGTCTCTGAACTCTTACGTTTAGCCTTTGCGGTTCTCAATTTAGTCTCTGAACTCTGACGTTTAGCCTTTGCGGTTCTCAATTTAGTCTCTGAACTCTTAGGTTTAGCCTTTGCGGTTCTCAATTTAGTCTCTGAACTCTTACGTTTAGCCTTTGCGGTTCTCAATTTAGTCTCTGAACTCTTACGTTTAGCCTTTGCGGTTCTCAATTTAGTCTCTGAACTCTTACGTTTAGCCTTTGCGGTTCTCAATTTAGTCTCTGAACTCTTACGTTTAGCCTTTGCGTTTCTCAATTTAGTCTCTGAACTCTTACGTTTAGCCTTTGCGGTTCTCAATTTAGTCTCTGAACTCTTACGTTTAGCCTTTGCGGTTCTCAATTTAGTCTCTGAACTCTTACGTTTAGCCTTTGCCATTCTCAATTTAGTCTCTGAACTCTTACGTTTAGCCTTTGCGGTTCTCAATTTAGTCTCCGAACTCTTACGTTTAGCCTTTGCGGTTCTCAATTTAGTCTCTGAACTCTTACGTTTAGCCTTTGCCGTTCTCAATTTAGTCATTGAACTCTTATATTTTGTAATTCTTTGTTTGTGCGACATGCGACATACGGATATCTGCGGCTTCATACTGGTTAAGCAGGAATTTTCAAAACTTATCAAAATTTTCTCTTTTATGGATTATTTAGGCTCATCTTACACCTAAAATAAGTGAATGGAAGCAGAAAGATTGTTAAGCTAATTTTCTACTTGAACAGCCTAGAAAGCCAGCATGTGAATGACTTTGTAGCGGTTAGTTGTGGTTCGTATCTTTTGTCCCACGATCTCTTTCATTCCAAATTGTCATAAAGTATCTACTGTTCATTATCTGTTACAATTTTGTTACTTTTAATAGCTAATCGCACATGGAAATACAGGCTACGTTGGTTATTTCCTGTGTCATATAACATCAATTATTCTGAAGTAATCTATTTGCTGTAAATTTCAACTGGGCTACCAAATCGTGATTTCCAGCATGAGAGTCCTCAAACCACTTTTGACACGTTCAATCATTCGCAGTACCTTCTTCATCAAATACACAAATCTTTTTCATTTGAGTTGGATTTCTTTCAATCTTAAAACAAAAAATACATTGTTTAATACATTGCTTCCAAATTTAGTATGTGAATTAAGTAAGAAAAAACGTGTTTATTTTAACTGTTTTTGAAAATGATAAGGTTAATACTAGTTGTTTCTTTATAAGGAAACATTTGGCATTCTTTGTGCTACTGGCGGTTGAAATTTGTAAAATCTTTCTCTTGAAACAATTTTTCAGCAGAATAGGTTTCTCAAGTCAGGAGTCACCACTATTGTTTTCCAGTATTGATGGTGGCTTCCTTCTTAAACTTTCGTTCGATAACTCACAGAACAAGAGATAGAGTGAGAAAGAGATAATACGAGAAAAATAGAAAATTTTAATCATAATTAATTTTTTTGGAGAACATGACAATAAACACCAATAATGGAGAAAATATTTTTTCAGTGATTCTAAAAACGCTTATCTTGACAACCATTTTAATGAAGAAGTAGTGCTTTCATCTCATGGTTTCGTTTCACGTATGAGGATTTAGAGTTTTCTAAGTCAATTTCAGGTCTTGGGGTGGCCAGTGAAGCCAGTGTGGGAAAAGCTGGCCTTTCCGCAACGGTTGATGGAGAAGGTCTGGTAGCAAATAGAAGCTGAATCATTGCAGTGTAGTCTCGTCCCTTCTTCTGTTTCCTTCGGTGAAAGAGTTTGTCTGGTAGGGTAACATTCTCTGAAGTAAAAGAGAATAAGTTAAGGGTACAATTAAAGATGAAGGAGAGAAAAAGATCTCCTAATTAGTAAACAGTCACACTAGTTCTCGAAAATGTATACCGTATATTTCCGCGTATAAGGCAAAAATATAGCAAATTCTCATGAATTTATCCTATACCTGTAGTATAAAACGACTGCTTATTGATTATATAACGATTATGTTATTGTAAATGTTGTTACTTACTGTATCCTTAGAAATTCAAAATAAACGAAATAACAAAATTGATTCTATATCGTGTTTTTTCGACATGTCTCCTAAAAGGGAAACCATTCTTTTGTTTACCTTTCATCACGTAATCTCTTGTGAATACTGATTCTTCTTCCTTTCCTATATCTAAACAGATACATGACTGACAAGGCAGATTTTTTTCTCGCAGTAGGTTGTCATTTCTTTTTGTGGTAGACCAGTTGCCATCCAAGGCTATAGAACCCGGTCTGTCCTGCTATTTACCCATATCTGGGGGAGAAGAAGAGGATTCATACCTTTCCCAAGGGTATGAGCATGTAAGTGAATATAACGGATTCGACTGGAATCCGAACAGTACTATAATGTATGATAATAGTACATTCCATTGCTGTGAACGCAATCATAACTCGATGTTTACATTTTCTCAGCTGAAGTTGCATAGATTCCAGTTATCTTTGAATAGACAATTTATTATAAAGTTTTGCCAGTAATGTATGTATAAGGTAGAAATGGTTTTATTACTTTTATCATCAGTTTTGTGATGTTGAACGGCTTTGCTTGTTACTTTTGCTATGTCAAGCGAAAACTCATTATCACTTCCAAAAATGTTCGTTATATTCAAGACTTCGTAGACGCCGGTACTAGTAATAACGCCTTCCAATAATATCCGCACTAGTAATACTTGTTCAAGTAGTAATCGCCAAATAGTATAATGATCAGAAGAGAATAGTAATCCGTATCGTAGTAGACAGAGTCAATGCATAGCAATAGTGGATAGACAAGAAGAGTTAACAGTGATCGTATAGTCATCTCGCTACTTCCTATTTATTCACTTCCTTTATGATCACGTGATCTACTTAATAATGGAATCGTTCATGTTACTCACTGGCAATCTATTTTCATACCACAATGTCGGCAACGACACTTACTCTTATACAATAATCAGTTTATTTAATAATGTGAATCTTTTCATGTACGTTATTGGTTATTGCACCAAGACCGAGGTTACCTTACCAACAAACATAACTCAGAATTTAAGGTTTCTTTTTTAGAATCGTAGTATAAGACGACCCCAAAGTTTTAAGGGGAATTTGGGGGGGATTTAAAGGTCATCTTATACGCGGAAATATACAGTAGTATTTATGAAATACGATATATTCGAAAGAGTTAGTTGAAGGTCATAAAAAAAGAAAAAAGAGGAAGAATGTGTCAGGAATTTGTACCTTTTAATTCACTCGTAAATTAACCAATCAGAAATTAACGAGAAGGCGAGCAATTTTCCTTGTAATGAAATGAGTTTCTCCTCCATACACACATTCTCATTTCTTTCTCTTATCAGCCGGAAACTTCTACATAGTAATGTGCAAAAGGACGAGAAGTCTCTGTCTCTCTTTTTCTCTCTCTCCTTCACTGACAAGTAGTCGGTAAAATGTCCCTATTAAAGGAAATAAAGACAGTTCACACAAACTATACGCGTTATGCTGCTTAACATTACTAGAAACACTAGGGAAACGACGGCTAATTTGATTTTCAGCTATAAACAGACAGTCTAACTTTGGTATATTGGTCTCGAGAAGATCGTAAAAGTTAACGTTGCGCCACAACCGACTTGGCCCACTACAGAATAATGACAGTGGTTGCTAAAAACCTTTTCCAGCCATATACCCAACTATATATGATAACAATGTCACAGTAGACTACATTTAAGTGTACTACTAGATTGACAACTAGATCCCACCGTTTTACTGTTGAAATAGCTAAATGCAACCGCCACTTCTACTCCAACAGTTTCTTTTCTCACATGTGGAACTTCCTTCTGTTCCCTTGCTTCCCTGATAGCTACAATATCAAAAAATTTAAATGCAACATTAATCGCCGTCTTCTGTCTTCTTGAACCCTGTTCATCTTTTGTCTTTTCCGCAATCTTCTCTACCCTCAGTCTTCTCAGTCTTTCACTTTCACTTCCTGTACCCCTCCTTATGTGTACTGGTGGCATTCCCACCTTGGTTGGGGTAAAATTATTAAAAAGTAGACTTTGTGTTACTACCTCTATTTTTTAAAATTTTTTTTTTTAGATCTTTGCTGTCTGGTGATGGCAGTTGATTCTACCTGAGATATGGGTTCTTTTTAAGAAGTTCTTGTATTTATTCTCTGCAGGTCAGAAACCATTTCTAACAAACACAAGACTTTTTGGAAAGGATAGACATACATTGTTGCTATGTGATCTGCCCACCATATGTGAGTTTTACAGCATAAACAAAAGGAAAACATGATAACCAGCTTTGAAATTTAAAAAAAAATTGTTTTTTTTTATCTGGTCACAATTGTTTGTCCAATAAAAACAATTTTAGAATAAAAAAAATGTGACAGAATGGAATGTAGATTGTAATGCAATCAAAGATGATAAGGGACTGATATCTGAGAGAGTTAAAGAGAGAGAGTCTGTATTCTCAAGAGTGACAATGAAAATAAGGAAAATGATTGTGGAAAAACAAGTGGAACGGAGCGAGATAAGAGAAGAGAAGAAGAGAAAGAATCAATGATAAGAGAAGAGAGTGAGATATATCAAGAATGGGAGGAGGAAAGGCTAACTCGAAAAGAGAATGAGATGTGATGAAAGTGAAAGTGAAAATATCTGAAAGAGGACAATCAGAGAGAGAAATATGTTGATGAGAAGAGCGTAAGTCTCAGAGAGAGAGATATACTATAAAATGTTGAAAGAGAAAATTAAAAGAACAGGATGATAGAGTGGGAAAAAGAAACTCTAATCTGGGTAGGTATTAGAAATGGGGAGTGTGATTACAGTTTGAAGAAATAATTAAGGAAGGAAAGAAAATTAATGTGATTTTATGCTGAAGTGAGACAAAGAAAAGAAAAATATTGTGAAAGTAAAAGGAAAATATAAAATAATAAAAAACAAAAAAAAACGAAATAAAAAAGAATGAAAAAAGACGAAATAAAAAAGAAAAAGTACAAAATAAACAAAAGAAAAAAGAAAAAAGAACAAAGAAAAAAGACCAGATAAAAAGGATAAAAAAAAAAACATATAAAGAAGAATATGGAAAGAAAAGAAAAAACATTCCAAATAAAAAAGAAAAAGAAAAATTTATTGTTACAGGAGAGATAAATGGTGAGGTGTGGGTAGATTTAAATCTTTATCACTTACCCACGAACAAATGCACTTGACTTTGTCACAGAGGAGTAATCATTGGTCCATTATTCCTTTAAAGAAATTCCTTGTCAAAAGATCTTTGAGCAGCTGATGGGTTCTTCAAGTCTTTTCAGCTTTCGATATGGCGCCAATCCGTTGTGTTCCACAGAAGAGAGGAAGAATATAATGGATACTCTTTAAGACTTTCAACTCTCAGCGGAATCTTGGCTCTTAGAAAATGTCAAACTGTATATGTATTGAAGGTTTTGATAAGTACAGATTTTCATTGGCTCTTTTATTCAATAATGTTTTGTCGTTTTTCTTAAATTTATTCCTCCACTTTAATTTTAAATATGGTGATTTATATCCCTGTTATTGAATACATCTCTTCAAACACAAGTTAGTCATATTCCACATGTTACATATTCCTCTTCTATGCGTTGTGTCTCTTCAAGACATGGACAATCATGGCTCTTCACAACTTCCTATCACGTGTAGCTTTTAGCAGTTTTCCCCCATTTCCTAAGACACCTCTTTCCGCCGTCCATTCACATACGTTTGCCAGGTAAGTGGCTCACTGTCTTCCCCTATCTCTCGTACCCTCAATATGCCCTGTGAGTGTTAAGTTTTCCATGCTCACTTTCCTCATTATATGACCAAGGAATTTCATCTGTCTTTTCGGGATTCTGAGTAAACGTGTACTTTTTGTTGCCATTTTCTTTAAGAGTGACTTGTTGCATACTCATTCCATCCATAGAATTTTTCAGTATCCAGATAACGTTTTAAATGCAACGGTTCAGTAATTTTAATTTTCTGTGTTTCCGAAGAAAAATCTTATAAAGAAGAAGTACAAGGTTTCGAAGTTTTACAAATTAAATTAAAAAGGTAGTTTTTTTATTTAATACTTTTTTAAATATTTATTTTTTTATAAGCACACACACACACATATATATGTCACAGTTAGCTCCTCCTCAGTTCTTTAATCCTTCAACAGGGGTCTCTCTATAAAAACTGGCTGACCCTTCTCTCTCTCTCTCTTTCGACTTAGGCCTTGGGCCACTACCTCGCGCGGAGGTGAGGTAAAATCTCTCTTTTTCCACTTAGGCCAATATGTGACCTCTCACAGATACAGCTTTTCCCAAATTCTGGGAAGGCGCTAAGAACAATACACGTACGTACGAACGAACACTTACAATACACACACATAATTTCTCCATACAAACTCTATGTAACAGTCCATGTCTTTGTTTAACTTGTTTTGTTATTAATATATATTTGTTTACCTATGTATATCGGTCTTGTTTGTTTTCTTTGTCTTCTTCGGACTAAATTAAAGTCCGACATTCTTATGTAGCTGGACCCGCCAGTAGGAAAGTTTAACCTTCTGATATCTCTTCACATCTTCACCCGCACGGTCCGCTATATATATATATATATATATATATATATATATATATATATGTGCGTGTGTGTGTGTGCGATAAAATATAGTTTTAAGGGCTGCTATATTAATGGGTTAAAGAGCTCAGTATCAAGGGTAGAGATTATCTAAATAGAAAAGTAGACATTGCTGTAACAATCTTCATAGCCTGAAGATTGTGTTTAACCATGAAACAGGCTGCTGCCGGTGAGTGTTAGCATCAATGTCCGCTTTGCTATTTATGTTTGTCTTTTTACAGATATATTTCATTAATATCTGAATTTTTTACACACACACACACACACACACACACACACACACACACACACACACACACATATATATATATATATATATATATATAATAAATTCCATATAGAGTATATCTGTAAAATAGCGAAGACCACGAGATCGCTGAAAAATGAGCATAGACGGCCTTAAACTTGATGAAAATAATTTTTTATCGTCTAAGTGTCTACGTTATTATCAAGAGGAAAGATCAAAGTATTTTTTAAATATTTTTAATAATTTTTAGCACGTCCAAAATTTTCGTTAAAAAAATCTTCAATTTTTTTTATGAGCAAAATTGATAGTGTAAAAGGAAATATCTTAGCCGACGCAATTTGTCTTCTGATGGGCTTTATCCAGGCAAATACAAAAATGTTATTAAATACGTGTTACAAAATAACTATAAATAAAGCCCCCTCAGAGTAAGAAACGCTTCGGCTAAGTTTTCCTTTCGTCTTTATTCATATATATATATATATATATATATATATATATATATATATATACACACACACACACAGATTGTCCATAAAGTTCGTGTGCACTTTAAACAATTTATAACTTTATTTGTATTTGCGATAGAAATAATCTGTAAAAAATGTTATAAAGTTTAATGTACCTAGTTTTAAGTATAGCTAAAATAACTAACGTGATTTCAGGCATTACTGTAAATCAGTTGGCAAATGTTTTCCGTGAACTGCAAAATCGTATTACCGTTTGTATTGCTAATGATGGAGGACATGTGGAAACTTAAATAAAATTTCAATAAAACCTTAAAAAATATAGATTTGTAAATGCTGGTTGTGTTGAAAAGGTTGATGTGGCTGCGTGTTGAATAGCATTTAACAATTATACATTTTTGTATCAAGGAAAAACAATGGAAAACCGATTTTTGTTTCAACGAAAAAATATATATTAAAATCAACAAATACAAAACATTTTTGTAATGTGTGAAACAATAAGATAGGAGAAGTTGTTTCCCTTTATCTGTTAGCTGAAAGATTAAATGTAAATAAACAAGTTTTCTGAAAGAATGTTCAAAGTTCTGTATTAGATAGAATGATGTTTTCAGAAGAACATGTAATAAATCAGTTGTGGATTAGATATAACTAACAGAGCTGTTGCAACTTGGCTTGTTACATAGAACTGATGGTGAATGATATTTAAGTTCTGTGTGCGTGCGTGCAGTGAGTAGAATGAATAGTCTGTGTAGACGCGTGTGAGTTGCTGAGTTCTACTGAGTTCTGCTTCTACTGTCTATTTTTGGAACGAATTCCGGTTTATATAACCATGGGTAGGCTCCCAGGACAATGGCGGGAGAATTTTCGAGAGCACATAAAAAATATCTGATTGGATGAAAAATTACCCAATCGGTGATTTTATAACAAAAGCATGTTTGTGAATTAACAGTAGGAAAAATTCAGTGTGGTGAATGCGATCAGTAAATTGTCCTGTGATAGTATTTATTATTTGACCAATCACAGTTGAGAAAAATGTAGGCGTGTCAAACATAGTAGTAATCGCTACATCACTCCCTCCAGATTGGAAAAAGGTGATGAAAACAGTTTTTTTTTTTCAAAGTGTGATGTAACTTTTAAACTTGCGAGGCCAATGGGCTTCTCTTCCTTTCTTTGTATATTGGTGTGCAAGTGTTTCGGGTTGCTGTTGTATATTGCTCGGTGGTGTCGGTGATTGTGTTGTTTGGTTGGGTTCAGTACTCCGTTCTATGTAAGCTGGCTTAAGGCGATCGATCGAAATGTTGGATCGTCCACTAGGAAGTTGAACGGTATAGAATTTAATATCCCGAGCAAGAACGCGAAACGGATCTGAGTAACTTGGGGTGAGTGGCTTTTTAACTGCATCTTGTCGGATAAAGACAAAGTCGCACTTGTTCAAAAAGGTAGGAATGAAGATATCCTTAGTTTGAATCCGAGTAGGTGTAAAGGCTAAAGTAGACATCCTACTCTGTAGATATTGGATAAAAGATTAAGAAGGGTCTGAGGCTGAGCTATCAGACAAAAATTGTCCTGGCAAAACCAATGGTTGTCCAAAAACATGTTCAGCTGGTGAACATTGAAAGTCTTCCTTAACTTGTGACAGGAGTGAAAGCATGACCAGGGGTAAATTGTCCATCCAGGATAATTGGTTATTAGCATTGGAACTAGTTAATGCGGCCTTTAGCTGGCGGTGGAAACGTTCAACAAGGCCATTAGCACAAGGGTGATATGCTGTGGTAGATATATGTCTCGCTCCAAGAAGATTTATGAATTCCTTAAAAAGTGTTGACTGGAATTCTGGGCCGCGATCAACGGTCGTAGATTGGAGAGGAATTGCAACTGGCCATCTAGAAAATCTGTCGATTATTGTGAGAATGTATTGATGTCCGTGGGCTTCCGGTAATGGACCCACCGAGTCGACGTGTAGATGACGGAAACGGCCGTCTGGCGTGGTGAAATTACCAGGCTGTGACTTGGTATGACGATGGATTTTAGTACGTTGGCAAGTAATACAACACTGAGTCCAGCTTTTAATGTCGCTGTTCATGTTAGGCCAGACAAAGCGTTCAGAAATCACTTTTGTCGTAGCTTTGCGACCGGAGTGTGAAAATGAGTGAAAATCTTCCTTCGCATGCTGACGGGTACCAAAGGTCCAGGATTGGAAGTACTTGTGTCACAGGCGATCAACTTTGCACTGAAAGGCAAGGGTTTTTGTTCAATTTTCAATGACGAATCTTGCAATGAGTTAAATAGAGTGACGTCCCTTACTTGTTCGTCTGCTAAAATTTCCATATCCAAATTTTCTTCAGTGGTACTGTGTAAGGAAGCTCGCGATAGCCTATCGGCGACAATGTTGTCGTTGCCTGCTATGTTCCGTATGTCGGTAGTAAATTGCGATATAAAATCCAGCTGTCTATAATCGCGGAGATTATATGTATCTGATTTTGTATGGAGGGCGAAAACTAAGGGTTTGTGATCAGTGAAAACAGTGAAGTTTCGACCTTCCAAAATATGTCTAAAATGTTTTATAGAAAGATATATAGCAAGTAATTCGCGAGAAAAAGTACTATATTTTTGGGGGTTGAAGTAAGCTTAACCGAAAAAAAAGAAATTGGAGTGGTTTGTTTCTCTAAGTGTTGATGTAAAACAGCTCCAATCGCTTCAGATAACATCAGTAGTTAACGAAAGATTTGTTGTGTTGTCATCGCGTAAGTAAGCTTCGTGAAATTCGCTAAAGCATTGGGTGAATTAATGAAAGCAGTGAGAGCTTCCTCAGTTAGTGTTATTGTGACGTTTTTTTCCTTGACCTCGAAGTAGGTTGGTTAGGGGTGCTAAAATTTGTGAACAATTCTGAATAAACTGACGATAATAGTTTATTAAACCGAGGTGCTGATGAAGTGTAGTTGGTTGGGGAAAGTTTTGTACTGCTGTCACTTTTTCTGGAATCGGTGTGATTCCTGATTCATCAATTACGTATCCGAGAAAGTTAAGTTTGGAAACAGCGAGTAGACATTTATCCGTGTTTATTTTCAAACCGAAGTGCTCTAGACGCTCAAAAACTTGTGTCATTTGACGCACGTGGTCGTCCATATCAGCGCTTGCCACTAGTAGGTCGTCGATGTAAGCGAACGAGTGATTTAAACCGCGAAGTGCTTCATCGATCAATCGTTGAAAAGACTGTGCAGCGTTTCGAAGTCCGAAAGGCATTCGCAGAAACTCATAAAGGCTAAAGGGCGTTGTTATTGCTGTCTTATGCACGTCTTCATCGGCTACTGGAATCTGATAGAACGCTTTTCTCAGGTCAATTTTGGTAAACACTTTTGCACCTTGCAGAGAAATGTTCGGTACAGGATATTTATCGAGTACCGTTTGTGTGTTTAGTCTTCGATAATCTCCGCAGCGTCTCCAAGCTCCCTTTTGTGCCTTAGGTACCATGTGGAGCGGAGACGCAAAAGAGCTAGATGACGGGCGAATTATTTCCAGGTCTAACATATGCTGGAATTCCGCGCGCGCTAATTTGTACTTTTCAGGGCTTAACCTGCGGGGCTTGGAAGAAACTGGCGAGCCAGATGTTCGAATTTTATGTACGGTGTGGTGCTTCACCGTTTCAGTATAAGTGAAAGGGCGGACAAGCGAAGGAAATTTATCCAACACACTCTTAAGAGGACTGTCCACTGGTAAGGCTACACACAATTTAGTGGAAGTGAGGGTGGAGGTAATTCCGTAATTTGTAAGTTTCGTGGTTTGGTCTAAGAGTGAGCGTTTTGATATGTCCACAATAAGTTTGTAGTGTGCTAAGAAGTCTGCGCCTAGGATGGGGAACTTGACTTCTGCTACTGCGAATAACCATTGGAATGTTCTCCTCAGGCCAATGTCCAAAGTCATCGATACTTGACCGAAGGTCTGTATTTGTGATACGTTAGCCGCACGTAAAGTGACTGAAGATCTTGTGTTGGGAAAACCGGGACTAGATGGGATCACGCTAACCTGTGCACCTGTGTCCACGAGAAACAATTGGTCGGAGTTTCTGTCTCTGACGTAAAATAGACGGTTGGCGTTTTCTACCCCAACGCCGTCTTCATGCGCTGTTGGGACTGGCGTTTCCCGCCTTCTGGTTCGATGTAGAATCCAATTGCTGTTTGAAACTGCACGGTTTGGTACATCTTCTAGCTGCTTGACCAAATTTGCGATGATACCAGCAATACGTATCGTTTCTTCCCCGAGAGTTAGATCGGGAATGTCGTTGGGACTTGTATAAGTTGTGAGCTGACGACGATCGCTCTCTGTACAAACGATCTATCTGTGCAGATAGCTTGTTAATTTGTTGCTGAAGCTTGTTGACTACGTCCTCATTTAGCGTGTGGTGTGGCACTGGAACGTTGACACTGCTGATAGTTGTAGCACCATTTATTTTGTCTGCTATTTCCGCAGTCTTTTCTAGGTCTGAGTCTTCGGGTAGTGTTACTAGGATCTGGGTCGTGTGGGTTGGCAACTTATCCATCTACAGCTTGCGAAATAGGGAATCTGACATTGCGTTTTTGCCTAGTAAATTTCTCATTTTCCGCAGTAGTTGTGACGGCTTACTATCTCCCAATTGTAACGTGTTGAATAAATCATTCAATCTGCGTTCCTGAGACTTTCCTGTCCTGTACATTATTGCCTCTTTCAGTGTGTCGAAAGTGTTATGTGTCGGGACGCTGTCCAACAAATCCAAGACATCGGACGGGATTTCAGGTGACAGTTTCTCCACGACATAGGCATATCGTGCCATCTGTGACTGTATTTTTTTTTTTGCTTCAAATACAGCCTCCAGCTGAGCGAACCAAACATGCACCTTGGTCGTGTCAAAAACTGGCAAGTTTAACAGTATGGTTGCCTTGCTGGCGTTCTGTTCGGCCATGTCGAATAGATGTTTACAACGCACGTGGTGGACAAAACCTTTTCGCGCCAAGTTAAAACTTTGTACGTCAATCCTTTGCTGTCGCTGGCACAAAATAGGGTTTACTTCACGTCTTCTTTTGTGTTTTTATATTCCTTGAACGACGGGGTTACCAATGTATTGCGAGTAGACCTCTTTTTAAGAACGTCGGCGGTCACCAATGTAAATGCTGGTTGTGTTGAAAAGGTTGATGTGGCTGCGTGTTGAATAGCATTTAACAATTATACATTTTTGTATCAAGGAAAAACAATGGAAAACCGATTTTTGTTTCAACGATAAAATATATATTAAAATCAACAAATACAAAACATTTTTGTAATGTGTGAAACAGTAAGATAGAAGTTGTTTCCCTTTATCTGTTAGCTGAAAGATTAAATGTAAATAAACAAGTTTTCTGAAAGAATGTTCAAAGTTCTGTATTAGATAGAATGATGTTTTCAGAAGAACATGTAATAAATCAGTTGTGGATTAGATATAACTAACAGAGCTGTTGCAACTTGGCTTGTTACATAGAACTGATGGTGAATGATATTTAAGTTCTGTGTGCGTGCGTGCAGTGAGTAGAATGAATAGTCTGTGTAGACGCGTGTGAGTTACTGAGTTCTGCTTCTACTGTCTATTTTTGGAACGAATTCCGGTTTATATAACCATGGGTAGGCTCCCAGGACAATGGCGGGAGAAAATTCGAGAACACACAAAAAATATCTGATTGGATGAAAAATTACCCAATCGGTGATTTTGTATCAAAAGCATGTTTGTGAATTAACAGTAGGAAAAATTCAGTGTGGTGAATGCGATCAGTAAATTGTCCTGTGATAGTTAGTATTTATTATTTGACCAATCACAGTTGAGAAAAATGTAGGCGTGTCAAACATAATAGTAATCGCTACAGATTTACTTCTTTCTCATCCTTTTTACAAATTATTTCTATTGCAAATAGAAATAAAGTTAGAATTTTTTAAAGTGCACACAAACTTTATGGACACCCTGTGTGTGTATATATATATATATATATATATATATATATATATATATATATATATATATATATATATATATATATAATTTTTAATTTATTTTGTTTAAACGTTATTTTGGTTGGCTACTCATATTCAAGTAGAAGTTCTGTTTTTTAATTAAACAATATTTTTTATCCAACTACATCTACTGGCCTGAATATTCGAGAAATCTTGTGAGAAAAATATGCTGTCTTTCGTATGAGATTTTAAACTCCAAGTACACGGCCGGATTATGACCTTTTATAAACTAATGAAATTCTGAGCCCCCCCCCCCTAATTCGCTCACATCTGTCTTCAATATTTTTTTATTCATGATATATTTTAGCGACATTTACATAACTTTAAGTAAATTTATTGCAAATACTTTAAATTAGAATTTAAGTTAACATAACTATGTTTGTAAAATAAAATTCTTTAAGAAATGCCACTGTTTTACGATTTATTTCAAACCAAATCAGCACATATTTCAACACAACCGTTGTATAAAAAAAAACAAGTTTTTATATCTTGCATCATAACAATCAAAATAAATAAAGTTTGTCCTATTGATATCATTTCAGTTCATTAAACTATTTTGAAGTTATAACATCTAGAAAATTAAAATCAATGCTTTTTAAAATTTCTAAATATTCTGAACTAAATCAAACATGTTATCTACTTGAATCATGGTGACACAAATTAAAACATTTTCCTTACTTCGCTTCCTGAAGAAAAGTCAAATAAATATGAGCTTCTTCTATTGATATCATTTCAGTTTATGAAACTATTTTGAAGTTATAACATCTAGAAAATTAAAATCAATGCTTTATAATTCGGTCCTGTCCAAGTCGAATGTTTATTCTTTTTGTTTTGTTTTTATTTTAATTAAATTTTTTTTGTATTTTGTGCAGAATTTTAGGAGAAATGATTTTTTAAAATGCACATTGAAAATTTGTCTGCTTTTGTAAAAGTAGGCTTTTAATCAAGTGTTCGATTCTGGGTTTTAGCTTTTTGTTTAATTTAGCATTTGCCCACAACATCAAGATTTAGATAAACTTTATATAAAATGAGAGCATAAAAGCACCAGAGACAGTTCATAACTTTAAAGCAGTAAAGAAAAATATTTATAAAATGAAAATAAAGTTTCACTCTAATATTTTCACCTTCTTGACTTTTTATACATAAATAGCTTTGAAATTGAACTGTATACAAATGCCAGAACGCATGATTTATCTTTGACCTTTAGGTCTTCAGTCTAATGCTCTTCCAGCTGAGCAATTTCAACTGATGATCAATAATCTGTCTCTTATTTTCATCTTGAAAACAACACCAGGGTTCATATTAATCTCTTTTTGCCTGTCTATTTTCTAATACAAGCTATGCATTTTATTTTCCTTCCAGGAATTACTTTCTCAATGAATTTTCCAACACATTTTCCACTTGGAGGAGTCAGTTCTAACCTCCATTGAAAGACTTTCGTAGTCTTTCTTGGGCTAATCTTTTAGGCATCAGCAATAATAATTCCAAGAGATTTTTTTTTTTTGGTAATTATTTCTGGTATTGTTGGTGTATATTTCCCATCCCCTTATTTTGGAGCCTACCTCGTCTCATTCATCCTTAACGCTGGTCACTGATAACGAGTAAACCTCTCTGTATGCAAAAGTTATTTAAGAAATATCTTTTCTGAAATTCATCACTAGCAAAAGCAGAAGAAAAGTAACAATTTCTTTTAATGTTTTTTGGCTTTTAAAATACTGATGTGATAGGCAAGCATTATTTCTTACAGTTACTTTTTAATTCAAAAACTAGCAGAAATGGAAATTCTTTCTGAATATATATCACCATGACGAGGGCATTAAAAATGTATGAGTGTCATGGATGGATAGGGAGATAAAACTAAAGATTTTCTGATAATTTCAAACTCAAACAAATAAGCTACACTCTCGACTGACCACGGCATAATGTCGACGTATTTCACTCTTTGAAGTTATTGAATAAATCTTAAGAATCTCCCTGTGCAATGATGAAATAGAAATTACTTTTTGCTTGGACCATTTATCTAGGCCGGAAGAAAATTAATTCAGCTTTATATACGTTGTTGTAGTGTTTGAGAAGAAAAAATTACATTGTGCACGAATTAAGAATTTGGTAAAATGAAGAAATTGGTCACATTCAAATTATAATAGACATATTATTTATTAGAATATATTCTGTTAATAAATTTCAGAGAAAATAAAAAAAAATCTTTTTTATTGAAAATTATTAAGAGATACGCTATCCACACTCAGCGGATGAATTTAGGGAAATTCGGTAACGGAAAATTCGTTAATTTTAACAAGGTAGTAAAATTCGGTAACTATGGCATAAACGTCGATTGAAAATTGATTCCCCCCCTTCATATGTCTAAATAAGTATTAACTAAAAACTCACGGGTTCCAGTTTAGATAAAATCCCACTGCAACAATACCAGGGCCATACTTTCTGGAGATCACTATCCCCACCATACGTTTAACTAAGAATTAACCAAAAAAATCATGGGTTCCAGTCTAGATAAAACCCCACTGAAACAATACTAGGGCCGTACTTTCTGGGTGGTGGGCTTTGGGGATTGGGCTAATCCACCCTCCAATATTTTAAAATAAATGCACCCTCCAATATTTTTAAATAAATATTTTTTAAATAAATATTTTTTAAATCACTATTGTTTTCAAGCAAATAAAATTGATTTATCTAAGTTAAAGTTAAGTTCTTGTATCTTCTTTTCAAATAATTATTTTAATAAAAAAGTAGTAAATAAATTACGTTTTAGTTATTTCTTTTTAAAGAAGCCAAAACTATACAGTATCATTTATATTTCTAAAATATAGGGGACGAGGCTTAGCCCACAAATCCCCCACTCCAGAACGGCCCTAAAATCAATTTTCAATCAATTTTATTTCGAAGTTACCGACTTTTCCTACCTTGTCAAATTTAACGAATTTTCCGTTACCGAATCTTTCAACTTCCCGGTGGATAACAACTTAAAATTTAATTAATTTTAGGAGAAAAAATCCACAGCATTTAAAACATGTATCAAATTATTAATCTGCAATCTTCAGCTTTTAAGAAGCATGTATAATTATTAGAAACTTTCTACTCTCTTGAGCCAAAAGTTTTTCGTTAAAATATTCGCAGATATTTTTTGTTTACAACTACGATCGTGCACCTGGTCTAACTAAAGGACAACGTATCATATGGGCAGTCCGTGTAGCAGTTGGAGTTAACAGTCCGAATCGAATGACGTTTCCTGTGTCTAGTCTATTTCCTGTTATATGAAAACTGCTCTAAAAAAACGATTTGTATAAACCACCTCAATGGTTTCTGCATTATAAAAAAAAATGAATTTACAATTCCTTTACTTTCTTCTCTTCCTTTTCCTTGTGAACGAGTTGAATATTTTCACAGGGCCAAATGTTCATAATGCCTTTGTGTGTCTTTATAATACTGTAGCGGACCGGGGGGGGGTGAAGATGTGAAGAGATAGAAGGTTAAAATTTCCTGCTGGCCGGTCCAGCTACATGAGAATGTCGGACTTTAATTAAGTCCAAAGAAAACAAAAAAGACCGATATACATGGGTAAACAAATATATATTAATAACAAAACAAGTTAAACAAAGACATGGACTGTTACATAGAGTTTGTATGGAGAAATTATGTGTATGTGTTGTGAGTGTTCGTACGTACGTACGTACGTGTATTGTTCTTAGCGTGTTCCCAGAATTTGAGAGAGGTCACGTATTGGCCTAAGTGGAAAAAGAAAGATTTTATTTCGTCTCCACGCGAGGTGGCGGCCCAAGGCCTGAGTCGGAAAAGAGAGAGGGGGGGTCAGCCAGTATTTATACTCAGGGGAGAGAGACCCCTGTTGAAGGATTAAGGAACTAAGGAGGAGCTAACTCCGACAATACTCAGAAAGTATCGAAGGTACATAGGAAATATTTATCATCTACCTTCTGTTTTTTTTTTATTTTTAAATATCCATTATTTCATTCTTCTTATTTGTTTGTTAAAAACTCAACGTTAAGAAAATATATTTCTAAGTTGTTATATAAATTTAACTTGTTGTCAAGACGAAAAAGAAATAAAAAATTGTGGACACTTTTGTTTGTTCCCGCCATAATTCTACAGCCCGAAAATCAACTAGAAACTCAATTCGTGGTTTTAGTTTAGAAAAAAAAAAGAAAGAAAAAATTGGAGTAATATGGGACGTAGCATTTGAGGTCTCTTTCATTATTCCCCATTAGGTCAAATTTTTGATGAATCAGGAAAATTGAGGTTTACTTCGTTAAACCATCCTCAACCCCCAGAGTTAAGGATTTCGCTTGTGTGGTAACAACAATGGATCAATCGTTATCTGTCCCCTTCATTTTCATAATCTTCGCTTCCTACAACCCCCTTTCCATTCACATCATTCACTCCATTCAGTGACCTACCTTGAGTGGTCTTCGAGACTTGTATTGGATGAACTTGCGTATAAAAACCCCCCCAAAAAGCCAAGCATTCCGGCCCTTTTTCAGCTAGAAAAAGTTGAAATAATCTTCTTTTTTCTTTCTGTTTTTATGCTTCTGTGCTGAAAAATTATAGACGTCAACTTTTAGTAGAAACGGAAATGACCTGTGACATTTGTTATCTTAAGCAAGAACTATAATTGTATAAGAAATTCATTTTGTTGTCACTCCTCATACATTCCAACCACCTGAAGAAGGCCGGAGTAAAAATTAATTAAATTTTAAGTTGTTATCCACCGGGAAGTTGAAAGATTCGGTAACGGAAAATTCGTTAAATTTGACAAGGTAGGAAAAGTCGGTAACTTCGAAATAAATTTATTTCATTTTAGTCTTTAGAAACTTCCTACTACCAACTTCTCAGACCTATTATCCTACTGTGTATGGTATACGTTTTTTTTTTTTTTTTTGGTTTTGATTTTAAATATTTAAATTTATCTTGCTTTGCTTATCTGGAATAAGACCAGTATTTTCCCTATTTGAAAGTACAAAGCACAAAATATTCGCTAAAAATCCCCCAGACGTAATAAAAAAACAAAATTTTATCGTCAAAATCTTTGTTATTGTTAAGAGGAGGAAAGACCAACGGAATTTTTTTATCATTTTTAGAACCTTCGAAATTTTGGTTAAAAATTTTCTTTTTCTTGAGTCAACGGGTGACCATAAATTAGTCCGAGAAATTTGTGTGTCTTTTTGTGGTAAAAAAAACACATTGATTTGGAAATTCTTGCAAAAATCAGTCGGATGTTAATGAAACTTTACTTTCAGGACTTAATCTCAAATGAATGAAATTATTTTATTTCTTTTTTAGAAAATCTAAGTAAAAATATTTTTTTTTTTTTTACATCTGATACCACCCACTTGATTTTATGAAATTTTTGAGAAATTCATTTTTGTAGCACTTCATGTTCATATTAGTTATAAGGACAAGTCCTTGGAGATTTAAATCGTCAATTTTTTTTTTCTTTTGTCAAACAAGACCACCTGCTCTGAATTGTAACATAAAAAATGCAATAAAATTAAGAAAATATTTAATTAGAAAAACTGTTAATTCCTTTTAAGAATAAGATAATATTATGGACACTATTGTCTTAAGAAAAAAATTATTTTGATGACTAATGAATATTTACAAGTGTTTTCCTTTCTTTAATTTTATTTATGGTAGTTTATAAACTTGTTATTTGATATTGTTATTAAGTAAAAACTATGCGTACTAATCATAAATGGAAGTGTTTACTACAATTCAGTGAACCCGGTATTTTAAAAATAATTTTGAATTATTTTTGTTTGTGTATAACTATGCTGATTTTCGGAAATACGGATGTCTACCTAAGACATTGTCAGAAAATAAGAGTGGTAACTATAGTAAATATACAGTGTAACCCGGATATAAGAGAGTTGTCGGGACCAGATAAGGAGTCTCTTATATCCGGGTTTCTCTTATATCCGGGTTTGGTCTATTTTGTTTTATTAACACAGGCTCTAATTTGGGACCAGATAAAATCTCTCTTATATCCGGGTTTCTCTTATACCCGGGTTTGGTCTATTTTGTTTTATTAACACAGGCTCTAATTTGGGACCAGATAAAAATATCTCTTATATCCGGGTCTCTTATATATCCGGGTCTCTTATATCCGGGTTACACTGTATTGGTAATATTCTAGCTTTTCCTCAGCAAACGTCTTCATAAGTAAGATTACAATGCCAAAGTACCTAAAATTCAATAAAATATTAGAATGTTTAAAATATTCAAAAATTTTAAGATTACTGGATACTGAAAAATTATTTCCCACTTACCTATATCTCGCAATAATCATGTTATTAAATTATATGTCAACACCGCATAAGAACCAACCACCAACATGTTAAAAATACTTTTCTGCAGTATTTTAAACTGAAAGTAAGTAATATTTGGTTTAATTCAGATTAATTAAACTTTAAATTAGCTAATTTTTCTCAAACGTTTCAGAAAAGTATGTTTTATTTTTGAAAGATTTTTTAATAATGAAAATGATACAATGATAACAGATTTTTCAATATGGCCGATTTTAGTTATTTCCAAAAAATAAATTATTCCAATCAATTTAAATTCGGTTTGAAATACAGCAAAGTATTTTGCTTGTTGGAAATATTAAATTTAATCTATTAGCTTGGAATTAAAACTGAAATAAAGTTTGCAAGAAAGATTTTTCATTTTTAAAATGCATTTTAAACCTTAGGCATCGCTTTTATCAGAGTAAGAAACTATACAAAGTGTGGCAGAAATAACTCCCATATAATGGTAAAGCATTAACTAGATGAAGACACCATTGCCACTAATGTCTTACCTTTGTCGTGTCCATAATAAAAAAAAAATATTTATATGTTATTTTTTAGTGTCCGTAAAAAATAAATGAAATTAATTATAGTGTCAACAATAATTATAATTATCATTAATTCACACATTCTAAACTAATGACAATTGACCCTACTTTTCTCCTCTATGCACACAAACATGTGACATCCCCACTATCAGACTAGCAGTTCATATGGATAGGTCTTCAACATGTACATCAATGAAAATTTCATCTCTTTTTCTTTTTTCAGGCCATAATAGTAACATTTATCTTTTAGCACTCAACAAAAATTGAGATAAGACAACCCCAGAAACTCCTTGTATTTTTCCAACTAAATTATCTGTTCACTCATTACACACATCTATTTAAAAAAAACAAAAAACATTGAGAATGACTCTATACACTTTACTTATTTTTTATCTTCTCATTCTGTCAGATTTCAATCCATATTTTATCTACATTTGACCCCAAACTCACAATTTTACTCAGTATTACTGTCTCTCACGTCTCCAACACCACATAACAACCAGATAATAAATAATACTCATTTTGTTGTTTCCACGTCTTGCTGCTTCTCATTTTTACGAGTATTTTTGTATATATAAATCTTAGGGGTTTATAATTATTTAGCCAGAGTTATAACACCCTTATGTAGAAGGTATTTTTAGGAGGTATTTCTGCCGCACACTGTCTAAATGTTTTATAAACTAATGTTTTTGGGAAAAAAAAAGATGAAGTTTTGGGATTTATTTAAAAAAATAAGATCATTAATGATTGTAGAGAAATGATATGACTCAGCATTGTCATAGATTGAGGATCAGAAAACAAATTTAGTCTTTGAATTGGTTCTCAGTTTTAGTAAAAAGTGAAGGTTTCACAAAGTTTCCCCCAGTCCCCACCACCAATAGCACCATGGATGACTTCACATTTTATATTATTCTTCTCTTGTCTCTTCATCTTTACCAACATGTGGTGCCAGATTGTCTCTTGATTCTTGGCTCTGGTTGGCAAACACCCATTATTCTCTTAATTTTCTTCAGAATTTCTGTTTTCGTATTCATGAATTTTATTATAAAACTGAATATTCTTGTAGAACGCACATTTTAATTTTATTTCCTTTTTTTTTTTTTTTCATTGCAAGTGATTTTATCACTAACACTTTATATTCATTTATATATATGTGGGGCCCAAAGTTTGGGTCACCCTCTGGATTTCTTAGAATCAGTTAAAAAGTGAAAGTTGCATGACTTTTTCAAAACTAATTTACTACCTCATTTCAGGCTACAAGGATTTTCTCTTCCTGGAGAGTTTTATCATATACTTAATAACAATATTAAACTATTACTGCATCAGGTTTTCTTAAAATTTTTGCTCTTTTTTTTTGTCTAATTTAACTTGATGGCTAATGCTAATCTTAGGACTGGCAGATTTTAATTTTTAGGTAACCCCTCTCTAAAGAAAATTGGATGCCATGCACAAATGGGTAAAATACTATCAACATCCTAGTTTAGTAGGGGTTAATTAAACCAAAGAACCACAAACATGTGGCCTATAGGCAACACCGGATTTAGGACAAATGAAGCCCCGTGTTAGTTAAGTTATGAGGCCCCTTACATGGATCCTGAAGGAGGTAGGTCTGGCATGCCTACACAGGCTTGGAAGAAAGATGCCCACCCCTTGGCCAATGGGGCCCTCTGCTTAAGCACAATGGTAAACCTGATTCTACCTATAGTGTATGTTCCGCATTGTAATTTTTACTGACAAATTTTGAAACACTCTAACCTCAGCGATGACAATTTACTTATTTTATGAAATTAATAAAATCTGATTGGCACTCATCTACTGACGAGAGAACTAAACAAATAATGAATTCTAAGAATATATAAGTGACTGTCAAATGTCTCTTCTGGGCTCTTTTAGTGTTGAAGACTCAATCAATAGCAGACATAGTTGTAAGGAAAGAAATTCTTGAGGTACGTTTAGCTGTGGAAAAAGTCGGAGAAAGAAAAATCATAACTTCAGATTATGGTTAAGAAAAAATTGTAGAGAAGTAATATTTTCAGGTGAAAGGCAGAATAATTCCCCCCACTCATGTGTGTAAATACAAAATAAAAGATGAAAATGGATTTCTTTTTGTGATTATTTTAATTCAAATTTATTGGATAACACTGAAATACATTATAGTATAAAAAGAAATGGTAAGTTCAATCTAAGGGAAACAATAATTGAAACAAAGCAAGTTCAGTCCGCCAATGATGACAATTCCAGAACAACGTAACTATAAACAAAGTTTTTTTTCTATCCTCTGCCAGCCACTATGATGGAGAAAGCATTACCTCGAACCGTCGCCAGTGAGACACGCTGCAAGAGCCACTCCGTTTCGCGAGGCTCGTTCCTTAATCGAGACGTAATCGCGCCAATCCTCCGAAGGAACACCATCGAACAAGGGCCAATAATCCCTGAAGTCTCCACTGCCACAGGAGTAAAAAAAAATCTATCAGCAAGAGAAGAATATTTAGCTATTTTTTTTATCTCTGCGTCTCGGGCGACGAACCCCAGCTCAACCGCGGACCTGATCAAATTACCGGCCGAGAATGTATCAGCACAGGTCGCATCCCAAATCAACGACTTACCCATTTTAAAAGGGAAGATGATAATGCCATCCGGCCGCTTTCCATCACCACGGTCGAGGCCTACGGGTTCGATTTGGGAAGGGAACCCAGCTGCATCCAAACCTCTTTTGATGATGTCGTTAATTGCTGCATGCCGTGGAAAGCGGCCGGCACTACGACGACAGGAGAGAGGATGCAAACCAAACTCATCGATGGAAGCTCCACATCTGCATCTGTGATGCTCACATAATTTGAGTCCAAGACCGATCGCGACTCCGACCCGAGTGCACTCATCATCTAGAAGGGTACCGGTAGATGAAGAGGGCACTGCGTTGAGCCCGGCGCCACTACTTGGTTGTGAAGCAAATAGTAGACAGGCGAGGCGATGCTGATCCAGAGAGAGAGCCTCAAATTAGTAAAATTGGCCTTGCATTTTATTTTATCCCAGCTTTTTTGTTTTGATGTGTCTAGTGGGATAGAAAGTAATTCTTGGGTCCAGACGCTGCAAGCTTGTTCGAAAGAACTACACGAGAAACACTGAGACGATCCACCGAGTATCTCATCAATTAATTCGCGACTGGACGAAAGTGAAAAAGATATGCTGGAAGGGCCAAATCTACCGCTGATCGAAGGCCCAGGCCTCTGAAACTCAAAGGGAGCTTTGCCTGCCTCCATCCTGTGCCGTCGAGATTGACGTTGCAAATTAGCTCCGCGCATCCCTTAATTGTGATATCTGTCTCATTTAAGAAATCCTGTTCGAGGTAGCAAGGGGCACTTCAGAGGTAGCAGTAAACATTTCTTGAAATATTTTGCTTAATAAATATTCAAAAATATACTCCCTTTAATGAGTTCTGCATATGCCATTTTCTTTTAAAACCCTTTTTAGATAGAGCCAGGAGTTCTCTGTATTTTCAGTATCTACAAATGAAACTTCAGGATCAAAAACATTTTCTTATAGATGTATCTATAAAGAAACTACTGATTATAATGAATTCAAGATTCTATCCAATCATTCCCCAATTAAATTATTGATTAATTTATTATTAAATAAAAATGTATTAGGGCTTGTTTTTTTTTTTATTGGTTTCTGAAATTCATTTTTTGTGTCAACATTTATTAAAATAATCATCTCATTTGGCATGGCCTTCTTTCAGACAAATAATATGGCTTTTGCTTCCGCTTTGGTATCTCGACCACATGAATTCAGACGTGAAACTAATATGAAGTCTTCAGTCTCTTCCATTGAATTCTTGGCTATCTTCCTCTCTTTCAAAAGGACTCTAGTGTCCAACTTGGTGTCTATGTTTGTGAACATCTCCCACTGTCAAGGTAATTATCTCTTGACTCTCTGGAATGTTCTTACATGTGCTTCCGTCTTTCACGCTTACTAATAGTTTCTTTTCTTGCACTTCTCTTTTCCCTTTGGAAATTCCCTTCTTATTTCTTGCTTCCCTGCCATCTACATTCTTCAAAATTTTAAATGCAATGTCAGTCACCATTTTCTGTCATTCTGAAAATCCCGTTCTTTTATTGTCCTTTCTCTGCTTTGTGTCCTAGTGGCATTATTGTCTTGTACTAGTCTAGCAAATAGGTCTCATCATTTTTGTTGTAGCATACCTACGGACGATAATGAGTATGCCCCCATTCCCATAAATACAGAAGTGAATACTGTATGTGGTCTAGAGTTGGAGATTCGTCTCCAGCTGTGCTGGTCAAACACTCTGCCTCCGGACAGAGAGAATCCCCAGACGAGGCTATGTCGAAGGGCAAACAGCTACCCGACCCTGTTTTATACGGGGTCTATGGGGAATTTTTGGCTGAACCTATGAGCTCAGATACCCCACATTAAATTCGGCCATGTGCCACATCTGACCACGTGGGGCGATTGGTAGATATCCTAAAGTTGGTGATTCATTGTGGAAGTCACTTGACTCTCTTCTAGTAGTTGACTACTACTTCTACGCGCCACTGGTGAATATTATATGTGTTGTTCTTGTCCTAAGTATTATCGTTCATTACCAACCTTTTTTTTTTTTTAAGCTTATCACCCCAAGCAAGGCTGGAAGCCACTAGCACGCAAGGAGTTACAGAAGGTTTGGAGGAAGAGCAGATAGGAGTAGTAAAGGAGAGGATGTGGAGAAAGATAGTGGATCGATCAAGGCAAGGGGGTTACAGAAGATTTGGAGCGAGAGCAGATAGGAATGAAAGGTGAAAGGATGTGGAGAAGGGAAGTGGATAGATCAAGGCAACTGAAGATGTCGATTGACGTTACACTTAAATAGTTGGAGATTGTATTTGTCAGGGAAACAGGATGTTTGGTTATTGTATTCAGTAACCTTCCTGAGGTTACAACAATTTTACTGTTGGAATAGCTAGATATAACCATAAGTTCTATTCTAATAATTTCTTTTCTTGCACTTCTTACTTGTGGAACTCACTTCCGTTTTTTTGGGGTTTTCCTGTCAACTACAATCTTCAAAAATTTAAATGCAGCATCAATCGCCATCTTCTGTTTTTCTGAAACCTGTTCTTTCATTGTCCTTTATCCTCACTAATGTTTTCTCATCTGGCACCACATGTTGGTAAAGATGAAGAGACAAGAAGAAGAAAAATATAAAATGTGAAGTCATCCATGGTGCTATCAGTGGTGGGGACTGGGGGAAACTTTGTGAAACCATCACTTTTTACTAAAACTGAGAACTAATTCGAAGACTAAATTTGTTTTCTGATCCTCAATCTATGACAATGCTGAGTCATATCATTTCTCTACAATCATTAATGATCTTTTTTTTTTCCTTGCATTCTTAGTAACCACTTGCGTTTTAGTGGCATTATCCCCTTGCGCAGGGAGAAACAATTAAAAATAAGTTGTAAAAGGAAAATATTAGTTTCTTTAGGAATTTTTTCTATCCACCTTCAATAGTGAATGTAGATAGAAAAAAAATCAGGTGAAAAAAAAAAGACAAACATATTGCAGTGTTATGCGCTGATAAAGTGTAGATACGTTTTTCCGAATACTCAACAGAATATATTTATTGCTAGTTGGCATCATCTGACCAGAGTGAGAGACAGATTTGTATGAGGAAAAATGATGAAGAGGCAATAAAAAATTTTTTATCAGGTGCTGTGATCAAAGGACTGCCGATTCTCACACTCTGGTCAGTAACGTCTGCCGGACTTGGAATTTTGAAAAAATCTTCATTCTGCTCCCACGTGTCAATTAAAGATACATACAAATAATATTTTTGTTATTACTTTATGGATACAAGATGATACTGAAAAGTTAATTGATTTTGACCATAAAAAACTGTATGTTGGCTTATACATAAGTATAGTTCATAATACATTAAATTTGCATGTTATTCAAATTCATGCATAACATTTTGTGTATATATATATATATATATATATATATATATATATATATATATATATATATCTGGTGATTTAATGTATTTTAATAATCTTAATGATGATGATAGAATCATTTCTACATTTTCAGCATGCCGTAGCTCCTCAGCTCCATATTCTGTATATTAGACACATTTGTCATGAAAAGCTCAAGGCTGATAGTCAAAAAGTTGAATTGATGTCACGGTTATGTTCTTTTTAATTGAGACACCACCTCACGTGAGCTAACTGCCATCTTTCAAAAGGGCACATCCGCTTTTTGAAGATCTTGTTTTTATTCTTACTGGTTTTCTCCCCATGTCACTGAAATAGTTTGAATGCCAACCATTTGACCATGAAACAAATTGTCTTGGGTTACATGGTACTTGTGCAGTTGAGGCCTGGTCTGACTATCTCATTATTAAATGCACCACTTTCTTAAAAAGAAAATATTTGTTTACTTTTGTTTCTTAGATTTGAAAAAATTATAGGAAATAAATAAGTACAACCAACTTCTGTTGGTAAGAGTTTATTAAAATATTACATATTTAAATACTGTAAATTAAATATTACTCATTATATACTTTGTTCTTCATTCCAACATTGCTCATCTTGGCTCTGATACTTATAACATTTCGGTTGATGTATTCTCTGGCCTTCTTCATATATCTGATTTTGTACCTTCTTGGAATTTCCAACCAAGCCTTTTATTCAGTGGTAGATTCTTTTTATACATTATTTACATGTTTAGACGATTATCCTCATCTTTATTGTTATATTCACAACATTTTGGCTGTTGTATGCTCCAGCCTTCTTCAGGTGATATAAGGTGGAATTTCAAACCAAACCCATTATTTAGTCCACGATGATATATTGTTCTAGTTCCACATGCCAGTTTTTTCAGTTTCAGTTATCTCCCTTTAATAACTCAACTCTCCAAGTTTTTGTTCACTTCTGCTGTGGCCAGGTATTGAACTCACAACTCGTTGGGTCAAGTCACTGGATTACACTTTTATCCACTGGGCAAACATTGTAAATATGGCAATAAAGATGATGACAATATTTCAAATTATGTAAATAGTTACAATACCTCATCTCAGAAATATAAACTGATAGATGATTATTATTATTTTATTTCCTTTGATTTCTGCTGTATACTGATTTCTTTCTGGGTCCCAACCAGAGACCTAGAGTCAGAAATGGCATTATGATATTTTCCACTGAGCATTTTTGAAAAAAAAAATACACCTATATTACTTAGATAAAGCCCTTCATAAGGTGTGGGCTGACCTTGTGTGGACAATATTTTTTATTTATTTAAGGCATGGACTACCAAGGATCCCTTTAATGAGTCTATTGGAATCCTTTCCACTCACTCTGAGGGCTCCAACTACAACTGGAATTGTTGATGTCCTCATGTGCTACATTTTTGAGATTTCGATTTCAATATTTTTATATTTTGATACTTTTTTGAAGATCTTGAAAATACATTACAGTCTGCAGGGACTGCCATGTCAATAAGGAGGCACTTTTTGTCTTGGGGGTCTCTAATCATGATGACTAGTGATTAGTTTTGATTGTTCTGCCTGTATTGTAAAATCCCATACAATTGTTACAGGTCTTATCTCTGTAACCAGGTCTGGGTAGTGTTCTTACCAATTTCTTTAAGTTTCATTGCCATAATTTTTGTATCTGGTTGATTGAATTTTCTTCTTATTTTGCAGCTGCAGTCAGTGTATTATGCTTTACTTGCATTTCTTCACCCACTTGAAACTCAATTTTGAACTTGTTGGCTTCCTTTATTATTGAATAAAGTTTCTTACTTCTTTCATTTTCTTTGACACAGATCATTATCCAATCTTCTGTAGTTTCCAGCTAGGTCGATTGTTCTAGTTTTGTAGGACATTTCTAGTTGAACTAATCCTCTGCCTCCTTCAGATCTGTGCATATAAAGGTCATCAACATCAGCCTAGGGATGATGCATGTGGTGGCAAGTGAGAAGCTTTCTCGTTTTGGCATCCATTTGCTTAATGTCAACTCTGGTCCAGTTAAGGATGTTGAAACTGTATTGAATCACAAGGACAGCTAAGGTGCTTATGGCTGATATTCTGTTTTTTGAATTCAGCTCGAAATCAATACCAGATACATGCCTGTAGTAATTTCTTACTTTTTCCTTCATTTGGGTATGTTGTATTCAATCTCCTTTGCTAAATCCTAGACACCTATGGGCTTCTGCTTGTTCCAGTTCCCTAATCTTTGTGCAAAATCTAGATCTATTGAGTGTATTTCTGTAATTCTCGGTCCTGGTCAGGCATTTCCATTTTAGTCGCTTTCCCCACCACCATAATGTAACTTCCCTCTGTCTTTTCTATAAATATTTTCCTAGCTGTTGTTCTAATGTGCTTTCCTCCTTGGTACCACAACTGTACAAATTTAAACGTACTGCTAGATTGTCAACTAGGTCTCATGCTTTTACTGTAGAAATTGCTAGAAGCAACTAAGTTCTATTCTAATAGTTTGTTTTTTTTTCACACTTCTCGACTGTGCAACTCTTTTCTGGTTTCTTACTTGCTTCAAAAATTTAAATTCCATGTCAGTCATCATTTTCTGTCTTTATGAAACATTCTTTTATTGTATTTTCTCCTTACTAAATTTTTCTCATTCTCTTTTATTGTTAGTAACCCTTGATGTCTTAGTGGCTTCATTGCCTTGCTTGGGATGAAATTATTACAAAAAGAATCATGATACTAGCTTCTCTTTATGAAGGACTTGGAAGGATTTTCACTGTTTGTGGCAGGCTCAACTTATTATTACTCAACCCTGTGATAGGGATTTTTTTGGCTGAGATTGACATGGACATTATCAGCTTATCTCTTTAAGCCAAAGGTTTATATGCCATAGCCCTGCTAAGTAGGACATTAACAGTAAAGTCTTGGGATCATTGGATTTTCTTTTCGTATTTCCCTTTCCCCCTGAAATTATCATGGTTGATTTCTAAAAGATTTTGATTCACAAAAGAAATTAAAAAAACAAAACATTTGTCAGCCAGTGTATTTATGGAGGATAACGTTTTTAAGGCAAGCAGTCTTTGTAATTAGAGAGCTCAGTATTAAGAAAGAGATGATTAAATAGAACATAATAAATAAACGAAAATTTAAATATGTTTTTTGAAGATTTTTATTTGATTTATTTTGCTTATTTTAATTATTTACTCTGTCTATATATACATCCTTGATCATACTTATTAGAAATATGCATTCATGATGATATCTTTATTTTTTTATGATTAGTTATTGTAGCATTTTATATTGTAAAATTATTAAATAAAAAAAGTACTTAATAGCCTACATTTAAATGCATGTTTAAGCACATGTGAGTATGTGAAATATATATACTTATATATGTGGTGGGTGTGTGCACATATATATATATATATATATATATATATATATAGTCATCCACAGACAGACTGTTTCACTGTATCACAGCTCATCAGTGTGGCTAGACGTCCGGTTGCCTCTGGCTAGAATCGAAAACCGGCTGAATTCGCGTCAGTTGGAAATTTTACCCTGAAGCCGTTGGCGCACAGCAGAGAAGAAGGTGAATTTAAGCGTATTTATATTTAGATAAACACACAGTGACTGAGAGAACTCGATTCGATTTACCGAAGAGTCTTGCATTATTAGCCGTAATAGTCACTGTTTACAAACCCACACATCCTCCCCAGAGAGCTCAACCAAAACAAATTTTTCAGGAGCATATATATATATATTTTTTTTATCGGTATCACCCCAAGCAGGGCAGTACAGCCACTAATATGCAAGGGGTATAAACTAAGTGAAATCAGCTACACTATATACCTAAAACATGCAAAAAAAAAATATATATATATATATATATATATATATATGAATTAAGACAAAAAGAAAACTTTTCTTCAAAGACGTTTCCTCCTCTTCAGGACTTTATCATGGTAAATTTAAGGATTTTATTTTGTAACATGTATTTATAAACAGAAGTAAAAATATTTGAAATTTTTAAATTTAAGAATGCTATTTTCTGTTTATAAATATGTCTTGCAAAATAAAACCCTTGTATTTACCTTGATAAAGTCCCTTAGGGAGTGTTATATATTGTACCTATGAAAACAAATGGGTGTGTCCCAATCCTCATAAATACATTGGACACTATTGTAAGTGGGGGTAATATGCTGTCTAAGAAGTCCACCTAGCAGTGGTTTACCTACTTCACACTGCTGGCGAGTATTGTATTTTGTTAATGTTATAAAGATGACCATTTTATTTCCAACCTCTGTTTTGGTTATTCCTCATTCAATAACCTTTTCTAAGTTACAACAGGGATGAAAGATATCGGTAATGAAAAGCTTTTCTTTTATCTTTATTCATACTGTTTTTTTACAGACATACTTTATGTATATCTGAATTTTTACATATATATATATATATATATATATATATATATATATATATATATATATATATATATATATACTTTTTTATCATTTCAATACCAAGCAAGGCAATAAAGCCACTACGACACAAAGGGTTACTGAGCATGAAAGAATAAAAGAAAGAGAAATATTAAGGTGCAAGAACAATAGAAGAAGTGGAATCCAGAAGACAGTAGATAACGATTTACATTGCATATAAAATTTGAACATCAGAGTTGGTTGGAAGGCATGAAGTTGAAAGAGAGTTCCACTGGTAAGCATATATATATTTTTCTACATACAATGTGCAAAAGCATGTGTGATACCCTGCCCTCATCACCCACCAACCAGTGGAGGTAACACAGTTTTGGTGACTAAGGCGGTATTGCCACCCCTGGCACCACCAGCAGCTTTTGCCACCAGACTGGGTATTGTTTTTTGGTGTAGATGTGTCAGTCAATTGCAAATCAGATTTTCCAATGTTGTGCTCAAGTTTACTTTTGATTGTTAAACAAAACAACACACACATAGTGACCATTGTCAATAATGTATAATTGAAGATATATACATACGTACATATATATATATATATTTTAGCATAGATTTTTCTTGTGTTTGAGTTATTAATGTCCATAATATTTTTGAATTTCATTGACATTATATAATTTCAAGATTGTTTAAGAATAAATTTACCAATGTTCTACTGCGTGTCTGTAGTTAATAATTTTCAGGAACAATTTTTATAGAAGACTTTTACAAAGTTCAACATTGGTGAAGATGTATACAGTTTATTTTGGGCATTCTAATTGGCTGCTAACTCTTTTTTTTTGTTTATCAGGAATTTTAGAAGGAAAATATTTGTTGTTAAATTTAGCAAGAATTTCTGATAAGTGCTATTTCCAAAATGGAATATTAATTCTCAATGGGACCATTAGTTTGTCAAAAGATTGAACATTTGGGTGTGATGCCAGCCCCAATTTTTGTTGTTAGTTATCTACAGGGCTTTCATACTCATTGCATGAAAAATATTCTTATGATAAAAAATGGATTTATTTCAAACAAAAAGTTGCTTTTAAAAAAATTCACTCTGGTTTGCAAGAGGGAGAATCTATTTCAAAACCACAAATAATGTGAAGAGGCAGACATCCAATATAAAATTCTACAACTTATAAATAAGCAGACTGTGCTTTATACAGTAAACATATATAGGTGTAAAATTTGGGCAGCAGCTCCTCTTTAATGCATGTTTTGTAAACAACAATAAGAATGTACTTTTGTTAAGATTATTATATTATTTTATCTTTCCTGTGTGCAAACAAGTATTTTCTTTGCTGGACTTAATGTCGTAGCATACCTATGGACAATAATGGGTATGTCGTCATTCACATAAATGCAATAGTAAATACTGTATGTTGGTCTGCAGTTGGAGATTCATTGTGGAATTCACTTGACTCACTTCTAGCAGTTGATTTCTTGTATGCACCACTGGTGAATCTTATATGTGTTGTTCTTGTACTAAGTATTATTGTTCATTTCTAACCTTTGTTTGACTATTCTATTTATTAACATTCCTTAGGTTACAACACTTAATAAGTGAAGAAATTGTCCAAATGTTTTATTTTAGCAATAATGTTCACCCTGTACAATACCCAAGAGCCACTCAAGGTAAAGGGTTACAGAGTAAAATGCACAATTTATGGGCAGATGTGAGAAAGATAACAATTGATGCTAGACTGTAGTGATCAGGGAAGCATTCTTTTGGGAGTCGGTTCCACAAAGCAGCAGTTTGTGGGAAGAAGATGCTTGAGTGGATAGAGTAAGAAAGGAATAAAGTTGGTTCACTATAATGTGCATGGCATGGTGGGACTTAGCTATGAAGGTTAGAACTGGTGAAACTAAGTAATATAGTTCATCTAAACACTTTCCTAGGAAATAGCAATAGAGCAGCAAGAGGCTTGTGATTTTTCATCTGTAAGAAAAGGGTGAAAAATAATTCATCACCCCTATGGCTGCAAAGCTGCTTCTGTACTATGTCAAGAGTGTAAAGTGAGGACTAGACAACTCCAGCCCAGATATGGTATCAGTACTTCATTTTCAGCCTGATCTCTTGTGAAGACAGAGTATAGCAGGAGGAATCAGATACTTACTGGTATGGTACAGGGAACAGTATATTTTTTCCAGCATCTTTAGAAGTGGATCATATATGTGAGTTTTACTTGTGGTCTGAATTGAGCTTAAGCCTCAGTAGGTGCACAAAACACAAGGCCTCTCTAAAAGTACACATATTCTTTGCTATAGATGAAAATTCATAGTCTTCTCAGGTGTGTTGATTCTGAGCACTCTTGGTTGATATATTAACCATTTTCAAGGATCTTTGTAATATAACAACATATATGCATGTTTGATTAAAAAAACAATGAAAGTTCCTTGTTGATTTTTTAAAATTTATTTTTGCAATATTTCCAATTATTTTTCTGATTTTCTTTTCAGATTTGTCATTAGTTGCTTGTATTTAGCTTAAAAAACAAAGACAAATATGAACTAAAAATCAGAAAGATTATTAGAAATACTGAGAAAGCAAATAAAAAAAATGAACAAAGAGCTTTCCTTGGATTTTAATTAAACATACTGCAATTTAAAAATAGATTTTAATTTTTTTAAATTTATTGATGTTATGTTTTGCTCTGCTTCTTCCGATCATCACGGTTACAGTTTTGAATTCAGTGATGACTTTCTCCTAGACTGGTTGTCAACCATGGCTGGAGAGCTCAGTCTGCCCTGCTATTTAACCCATATCTGGGGTGAGAAAAGATGGATTCATACTTTTCTCAATGGTATTTGCGCTAAAGGGAATGCAATGAACTCAACTGGAATGCAAACTTGGCTCTCTGATTTCTCATTCTGAGCCGCTATCCATTACACCACAAGCACATCTACCTACCTATATATATATATATATATATATATATATATATATATATATATATATATATATATATATATATATACACACACACACACGCATACACACAGGGTGCGATGGGTAAATTGTCGCCATTTTGATTTTATCAACTACACAATATAGTGGAGTTAGTTGGCACCATCTGTGAGAAAAAGAGCACCATGACACAATTCACTCTGCCAGAATTTTGAAAACGGCATGCTGTACTGCTTGGCATTCACACTGGGAACTCCAATATGCACATTTCAGAGTGTTTGGGTGTCAATCTGAGGCCAGTGCATTGGATTTGTAAAGAGTTGGATGAGTCTAATGGTGATTACAAAGGTATTGCAGCTCAGAAAACTCATTCTGATCTTTCTGATAGGAAAAGAACTGAATTTGCTGGTGAGAGCCTGAAACTCAACATGATGGCCTACATCAAGTGCCTTGAGGAGGTCGTACTGCTCTGGATCAAGAAGGTGGCTGCTGGAAGACACTATGTCTGGCAACAGGACTTTGCACCATGCCACACAAACAGGAGAACCAGTCATGAAACAGACTGTCAGTGTTGACCTCAGTGTTCACTTCTATATCTATATATATATTTACAGTGGCTTGGTATATTATATTGTTCAACAATATAATATACCATATCACTATAAAATTGGCAGATAATAAAGAAAATCTAGACATAGGAGTATTTGAAGGACCCTGGAAACAGAAGTCACACACACTTAGTAAATATGCAAACAGCACAATGATTTCTAAACATATATAAGAAATTAAAAACAAAATCCAAATCACAACAAAAATCTCATAGAATATAAGGAAAACAGCATCGGTCTATAACAATAAATGAAAAACTCTAAACTTTGTTTGTAGGAGAAAACAGCTATAATCATGTACCTAGAAATTACTAAATAAACAATCAGAACTTATCTCAAAATGCAAACAGGGAATCATATTTTTACTACGTTGCTTAAAAAATCGAAAACTAAAAATGAATATCTTATAAAATACCATAATGAAAAATGCAAATATATGAACTATATGCAACAATGATAATGTAAGATACTTTATAGAAAGTCACTACTTTAGACTAAAGAAATAAGATAACCAGCCCTAAGATAAACAACCAAACCTCAATAAATAAACTGTGAATAAACACAAGTAAATGTAATAATAAGAATCAACAACAAATAATAAAGTGATCAATGATAAATTATGAGTAAAAAGTAAAAGAACTGCATTCCAGTCCACAATTACTTCTACTCAATAACCTCTAGATTAAGTTGAATCTTAAATGTTAATACTCACTTAATAACTGTCAACATTGTAAACCTTACTACCCATAATACACCACTGAGCAGCATAGATAGTCAAACCCAAATACAACACACATGGCCTGAAGATTGAATTGAAGCAGGAAATATATTGTTGCTTGGTGTTGATCTCAATGTCCACTTTTATATTTACATATTGTCTATCTCTGATATTAAGCACTTTTACACATAAATATAGTATACCTTATATATATATATATATATATATATATATAAGGAGTGGGGGGGTCACTCACATCTTTGGGATGTCTGTATTTCTGGCAGAAACAGCTTTTGCTGCATGCGGGAAGAGCTTTATTATGTTTATTTTTTATTTAATTTATTTTAAACAAAGTTTTTAATATTATTGTTTTATTTTATTTGATTTATAATTTTCATTACTATTATTATTTTATATTTTATTTTTGTTTATTTATGATAATAATATCCCTGTATATATATATATATATATATATATATATATATATATATATATATATATATATATCAAATATGTGGTGCAGTTCAATTTATATTACAATCAATCATTCAACAAAAAGTAAATTAGTAAAGTTAATGATATAAAATGGCAAAATCCCTTCACTAACTAAATTTTAAGGATGCATTAACCTACTAATTACTCAATGAATATTATGATCTTTATTTTTTTTAACTGTATTAGGTATTCCTTAAATACGCAAGTACTTTCAACTGTATGTCCAGTCATCTTCAGGCCTGGAAATTATTTTGTTTTTGGTAAAATTCAGGTAGCATCCGAGACGAAAAAATGTATATTTTTTTCGTCTCGGATGTGAATAGAAATATGTTGTTTTTTTTTAAAATGTGCTATTGATAATGGATACAAACTTGTGGAGCATGCAGTCACAATGCTAAGGTTGAATTTTTTTGAAAATTTAAGTGAATGCATTTTTTACTAATATGGCAATTTGAGAATTTTTTTTTTTGTTGTAGGAGTTTAACAGTCAATGTGACATGAACTAAATTGTTCAATAAGTAATGTCTTAGTTGTTATCCCGGAAGTTTGCATGTCGGATCAATTCTTTTAAATCAAATCTCTCTCTCTCTCTCTCTCTCTCTCTATATATATATATATATATATATATATATATATATATAGATGGATAGATGTAGAGTAGTCATTATGGAGAAATGGATGAGCTTATCCTTCATTTTGTATCTGCCCTGGCTGCTAACAGCTGTAAACTGATGGATAAAAACAACTCAAAGTGAAAGAAATACGTATAAAATATTAATAATGACTAATAATGTTTTTTTCAGATAGATATTCATGATAACACATAATGTATTGCTAGAAATTCTGAGCCTTCTGTTTATTCCTTAAATCATGTAGACAAGTATCTTCATCTCGTTTGTTTTTATAAAAAAATTCTGTAGTGTTAATAAAAAAAAAAACTAAAAAAATCTAAATTAAGAGTTGGTAAGATGAACCAATTCAAATTATAGTAGACACATTTTTCTCAGAGATGAAGAAGAGACTCAAGGTAGCAGAGATGTGGTTCTACATAAAGATACCGAGAATAACCTGGATGGAGCCTGTGAACAATGAGCAAGTTTTAAGAAAAATATAAAGTAAAGGGTGATTATGCTTAGAATCAGACATTTCTGGGACACATAATGAGAAAAGAGGAACTGGAGAATTTGACACACAGAAGGCAAGAGTAAAACAGTGAGTGACCTATGTAATGGGCTTGTATAAATAAATAGCCGGTGACAGGGAAGGATACCAAGTGAATAAAAAAGCTACAAAGTATGCAAAATAGAAGAGAGCCATTGTCTCTCACATCCCAAAGGTACATGCTGCATAAAAGATTACAAATAATATTGGTGGATATTATACTAAAGTTTATCCTTTGCCAAGGAGTATTGCTTTTAAGTTTATTCTTCTCTGGATTTTTCATCATTTGGCTTAGTCCCAGAAATATCTATAGAGATTTGAACACAGGAATTTGTAGTTCCAAGACTTGAATAAGAATGATAAATTAGGTAATCATTATGGGAGCTACCCTGGGGTTCTTGATCATCAACAAGGGAAAGAGAAAGAATCAAATTGACAAGACCACCCCACACACACTCTCATTGACAGATTATATACATTATATGTTAACGATCAGTGGTCAGCTGTAGTCAATTGAATTTTCACTACTGAAATCAACTGAACATTGTCAGGATGACAAAGATGATTTCAAATATTCATCTAATACATATTTATGTAAAAGCAAGCCTTTCTGTTCAACACATTTATTTATTGATCATTGGAGAGTTACATGAGTGTTGGATTCTGATTTATTGTTCTTGATAAATATTTAAAATATTTACAATTCTAATGGTGTCAGAATCCTCTGCTTTTCATAAGAAAATAACTCGATTATCTATTATACAATTAATCTAAGTATTGTTGATCCAGAACTACAAACTCAACAACGTTTGTTGAATGGCTTCAGTTATTAAGTCATTGACAAACTTTACCCATGAAATTTTGATCTCCAAATACTTTCGATATGAATCTATAATTGATGTTTTCTCTTTATTTCTTTGTTGTAGGAAAGAGTAAAAAACCTTCTTCGTTTTTTTTTTGGTGGGGGGGTGCATCTCTCATCAGCTGATTTCTGTCTGTCTTCAGATTATTTTGTTTCTAATTTTGAATTTGTATCATCTGGCAAGTTGGATCAAGGTGATAAGATTGTTTTTAAAAATATTCAAAATGGTTGAATGCTCTTAACACAAATTGTGTTTTTTTATTAATTAATTTTTTTTTTTTTTTATAGTTTATCAAGCTTTTACTGGTTATTTAAAGCCAGAAAATATTTTTAGATTGTAAGAATTTTTGGGAGTTAATGATCTACTGATAGAAATCATACTAATTCACCAATAACTGGGTAGGGAGAAGAGGTGGATACCTTTTTTAAGGGTGTTTGCGCATAAATGAATATAATAATTCCCAATGGAATTGGAACTAGCTCTCTGATTTCCAATTCTGCACCATTATAAAATATCTCAATTGCACATCCAAGTTCACAGAACCTGGTTTTCCCAAGTAGTCACCCATCTTGGTACTGACCAGGCTTGACATTGTGTTAACTTTGGTGTTCATATGAGAACCAGTGTTTTAATGTGATATGAGCATGGGCCTACATGTATGTGTGTGCGTATATATATATATATATATATATATATTTTTGTCATCCACATATTTGTCATATGTATGTATGTATGTATGTATGTATATATATATATATATATATATATATATATATATATATATGTATTTGGAGGAAGATGTATGACAAAGAGGAAAGACTTTTTGTGTGACGTGTTTTGTCCATTAGCACTTCACTAGGTAATGGACAAAACATATCATACGTCTTTCCTCCAAAACTCTTCTTGATATATAAAAATTTATATATTGTTATCCCATATATATATATATATATATATATATATATATATATATATATATGGGGTAACAATATCCCTTATATATATATATATATATATATATGGGGTAACAATATATAAATTTTTTGAACTGTAGTGTGTGTGTGTGTGTATATATATATATATATATATATTTATATATACACACACACACACACTCACTACAGTTCAAAAGTTTGGGGCCACCCCGGGTAATGTTTTAAATTGACCCAGAATGTATTTGTTTTGTACTTTAAATAAGAGAAAATTATTATACATGGTTGAAAAGAAGTGAGAAGCGATTTTTTTATCAGAAATTTGATTATGACAAAAAGAAAAAAAGCATTTTATGTTTAGATTTTGCTCTCATCAAAATATCCTCCTTTAGCCTTGATTATGGCAGCACAATTTTTTGCAATCATTGCAAAAGTTTCTCAAAGTGTCAGTTTGGAAATTCCATTCTTTTTTCAGTGATTCTAAGAGGTCATTTTATTTTTATTTCCACTCTTCTGTCAAGTTCATCCCATGCTAATTCTGGTGGTTTCTTCAAACCTTTGAACTGTGTGTGTATATATATATATATATATATATATATATATATATATATATGCTCACTGCACATATCAGCTGAAATCCATCTGTTAGGGTTACTACCTAAACCTTATTGGAATTGTCCTCTCAGGCATATTTGTGTTTCTTCAATACTCATAAAGCCAATCTATAGTTCATATTGTAATGTGGCGGACTTCACCACATTAATTTAACTTTAGATTAGGAAACAGCACTGACGCAGAAAAGGATAAGCAAAAAACATTGTTACACACAAAACATATATTTAAAAAGATGTACAATATCAAACAACAATGTGAAAGAAAGCATGCATTTAAGTAAGAAAAGGTTGAATAAAACAAGAGTTGTCTCTCTTTATCTGTTATTTTAGTATTCCAAAGTTCACTGGAAGAATGTTTATGAGAGTCTCTTATAATGACTGTTCTCAAAAGATTTTGCTATGTAAGAAAAGATTATGTGAGTGTATACAAGGTATGTTCAGCATGTGAGTGGTGTGTGTGAGTGAGAAGGTTGGCGCATGGTTTCAACTATCGTGGATTCGTTTGGCAGCTGAACTCTCACTAATTAGTTATGAAAAATTCTTGCTTAAATAAGTGACTATAGGCTCCAGACCGCTGCGCAGGAAAAGTTATTCTTCACGTGCAGACGATCTGATTGGTTGGCATTGACCAATCAGCGAGCGAGCTTTGGGGAGACTTAAGAAACCTTCTTTGATCAGTTTCTCCCAAAAGGGCACAAAACTGATTACATAAAAATAGAGCAATTACAAAATTGTCGCATTGCTGTGATTTGTAAATTGTCTATAATAACGTAGTGGTGATTTATTGACCAATGAATGCTTGGCGTTGTATGTGATTTGCATTTTTGTATGTATGTATGTGCGTAATAGATTAGCACAGTAACAATGCTGAGTGGATCTTGTGTTACTGTTTCTGGGAGAGAATAATCTGTCAGTGGTTGTATAAAGCCAGTATGAACAAACTCTCTGTCACGATGACTTGAGACTTTGTGCTAGACCACCTATCAATGGCTTCCAAACAGTTTCATCTCCTCAGTTTCACTAAAAAGACTTAGGTCAACCCATGGTGTGATTTATAGGCACTTCCCAATGATGTTGCCCAAGTAGGATAATCTCCCCAGGCTGGTATTATCTAGAAATCACCTCCTTGACAAATTGACCATTGTTTTCAACCCTAGATATATTTCGATTTGTTGGGTTTTCAGTGGACCATTTTGACAAACCCAACAAATCTAAATAAAAAATCATTATAAGCAGACTTGGATTGAATCAGCAAACTGACTGGCGACCAACTCCTTCACAACTACAATTGAAAAGAAACTAAACTTAACATAAAATTTCTAAAACAATAAAAAGCTTATAAAGTCCATATCACGTTGAAACACCAGTTCTCATACGATGACCGAGGTTAAATAAACGTCACGCCTGGTCAATCCCTAAATGGATGTGCACATGGTATAATGGATAATGACTCGTAATTGTTAATCAGAGACCCAAGTTCCAATTCCAGCTGGGTTTGTTATATTTAATTATGTACAAATACTCTTGGGAAAGGTATGAATCCCCTCTTCTCCCTCCAGCTATGGGTTAATTAGTAAGACTTTTATCACTAATTCATTATTATCTTAAAAAAAAAAATCTTACAATTTAAAAATATTTTGGGGCTTTAAATAACTGCAGGGGGTTGATGGGCCATAGAAAACAAATCTATTGAAGCATCACTCAGATATAGCTTGTACACTAGTGTGAGTGTTACTAGATCATAAGATTACTGACGATTTTGGAAATTTGGTTGGAATTATTATTATATTAGTGTATATTTACTGGAATCAGCTGAGCCTGGCTTTGTGAGTCATACTGTGAGTATCAAATAACAGACAAACTGGCTAACCATTATTCTTTGACAGGTGCCCAGTTGTACTCGATGGGGTACCAACTATGAAATGGCCACGTTTCATATCCCATCTGCAAGGAGGCATGAGTAACTAACTACACTATGTCAGGTGCCCATTTGTCCAACACTAATTGAATATCAGTGCAATTTTTGGCAAACAAAATAAGTTTATACCCAATTGATGAAGATCTTCGCTAACTACTGTTTTATTCCTTTGACATTTTTACTTTTTTTTTGTTTTGTGTGAAATCCTAATGGGTTCCTTTGACATGTCTTACCCCCCCCCCACCTTATTGCAGGGTGGGTAATGGATGGGGAATTCAGTCATGGAATGGCACCAAACTCAGGTTCTTTACCTCATTAAGTACGAAATGCTCACAAGACAATTTCAGTCTACTTCCTGCTGTCATGTCATTGTTCATACAGGTAGAAGATGGAAGCAGAAAGCTGCTCCCTTTCTCGGTCTCTCTCCCTACCTCGCTACATACGTACCTACCTACCTATCCTTGGTTGCCAGTCTGTTTGCTGATTCAATCTAAGTCTGCTTATAATGATAATCAACTCTGAGTGAATTCATTGTTGCTTTAAGAAATCTCATTTTTTTAGCTAGAAACTGTGTTTTCAAGGACTAACTCTGGTAACACTCATGCAGCCTCCACTCTCAAATGCAATGTGACAGCATTAGCTTGCCCCCAAAAATAGCCTAGACAAATTTTCTGTGACATTCATAAATTTGCATTACCTAACAGTTATTAACTGAGGTCTGTATAAGAATTATTCGGTCACGAAGAACCATTTTTTTTATTCTAGAACTCACCTAATACAAAACTTAAGAGGCACTGAACATTGCCATTAAAATTTTAATTGTTTATGTGTTATTTGATATGAATGAAAGAGGAAGTGATAGAAAGTAAAGATTGTGAGGATAAGGAGTATAGATAATGATTGACACTTGACTTAAAGAAGACAAGATTTTAGTGTTCAGGGAAGCACCCACACAAGAGACTGTTCCACAAAGTGGCAGTTTATGTGGAAAAAAAATGAAACGAGGAATCCAAGGAGTGAAATCGTAGCAGCAACAAGTAAAGTATCTAAATTATCAGAATGTATAGCTATATCTGTCTACTTCATTATGGCATTGAGAGGCTCTACTGGAAATGATTGCATGGTCCAGATCTCATTTACAAAATGGCAAGACATTATCCTTGTTATTATACACCTGCTGTACCCACTAAAATTAACATTTATAGTAATAACAAATATATACAAAATGTAATAAACTATATGTAGAAATATTTGTATATTTTTTGTCACTAATTTTTAATGTTGCCAGTGTAAGAAAGTGTAAGATTTACAAAAATATATTTGATGAGATAGAATCAAATATAGATCAGAATCCAACAGAATAAGATACAGAACAAATATAAAACATTTATCAATCTGACATGTTTCACTTTTATTAAAGCTTCATCAGAGAATGAGATATAGAGAAAAAGAAGAAAGAAATTCTGGTATTTTGCTTTTGTGTTGTTCGATTTTCATTGGTTAATCATGTTTCACATGCATTTGACTTGTTAAACAAATGTTAGTATAATTTGTGACCTTCTGAATTCAATGAGAGTAACATCCAGATTCACAAAATTATTTAAAGACTCACATGTGAAAAGTTTTTAAAAATAATAATGACCTTTTCTTTTGGTATTAGTAAACTAGTATTATATTTACTTTTAGCTGAATGATCCTTATTTCCTCTGTATTCTAAATGTAAAAAGAAAGTCCCACCCAAATCATGCTCTTCATTTATCATAACTGTTTTGACAGTAGCTCTCTAACTTGAGAGGCTCTCGAACCTCGTATTTGGTTAACTTTAATATTTTAAAAAATTAATAAGGTAGTACTTTTTTAAATACTTCAGTATTTAAAAAAAATAAGATAGTATCAAGAAAAGCTTGACTAAAGTTGAGATAGTCAAAGCCACTCTGATTATGATAATTCACGGACTGACCGCAACCTGCATTGCATTATGAATCCTTCAGCAGAACTGAAAAGTCCAGTTTATACATGATAGCAGCTTCTTTGTTAGTGCCTGAATACCTCTTGAACAGGAGTAGAGGTTTATCTCTTGTTTCCTGTTTAAGTCTGGGGTTCTGGTTTCTTCTAAAGTCTACTTCAACTCCATATTTCCGCCTGAACTCTGAAATTTTACTCACTAATTATTTGTTTCCACAATAGCAGTAGATAGGTTTGTCTAGCACCAGGTTCACCCTCCTCCCCAGTTATTAGAACAGGGGTAGAGGTTTATCCCTTGTTTCCTGTTTACGATTGGGTTTCTGGTTCCTTCTAAAGTCTTTTCTTTCACTTCCAGTAGCCCCTTGTGTCTTAATGGCATTATTGCCTGGCTTGGGGTGAATTGATGAAAAAAAAATCTTAGAAAATCCAGTGTGGATACAAACTCAAAAACCCCATTAGTGATGCTGACAGAGACCATTCTTAGAAGAGTAGAACCTGCAACCTTGTCGAGATAAACTGAAGGCAAGCAGCATTTACCAGCATAAAGAAAGTGTCCGTTGAGAAAGAGCTGCAGGAGATTCTGAAGTTTTCTGGAGGCTGTGGTTGAAGCCAGTGGTGATTTTTATTGACTAAATGTACTCTTTAGTATTTCAAGACATTTTTGCGTAATTTTGACGACACTTTATCCCTCACACCCTGTATTGTTAATCCCTGTCTCTCAAGTGATTAAACCTGTTCTTCACTCAACCTTTTGTTTCAGTGTCTCCTTACAGAATTATTTACCAGAACTAGGAATGCTGTACAAACTTTATGACATATACCAATTTAGCTATTGCCTTGTGTTGATATATTGTACCCCAGAAGATAATTGTGCCAGGACATCTAGCCAATCCCTGTTTCAGACGCCTGCTCAGGCACATTTGTGTTTGTTTTGTTCAACACCCATGAAGCCCACCTGTGGATTATACTGCAACTATGCTGGGTAAACCTTAGTTACAGTTTCTGGGAGAGACATCATCTGGTGTGATCAAGTTTCAAAAAGGCCAGTGCATTCAAACCTTCAGTCACCATGGCCGGATATTTGGCCGAATGGACATTTCACCGAAAAAGTACAAGTAAAAATAGTGACAAGCAATACTTTAAGTATTTTAATTAGCAGTATTATAAGGTAGAATAGGACTAATAATTAACACTGAATTTCAAGTGATTAAATTACTAAATCTAAATTTAAAGTTAAAGGTTTTCTTATGTCAATATTTGTTTATTGAAATTAGTATTTGGATAAAAAGCTTCATGTCTCGCACATCTCACCTATGGAACTCCCTTCCCTATTACTGTTTCCCTGACAAATACAATCTCCAACGGTTTAAGTGTAGCATCAATCGACATCTCCAGTTGCCTTGATCTATACACTTCCCTTCTCCACATCCTTTCATTTTTCATTCCTATCTGCTCTTGCTCCGGATCTTTTGTGGCCCCCTTGCCTTGATCGACCCACTGTCTTTCTCTTTCTCCACATCCCCTCCCTTGCCACTCCTATCTGCTCTTCCTCCAACCCTTCTTTAACCCCTTGCATGATAGTGGCCTCCGGCCTTGCTTGGGGTGATATGATTAAAAAAAAAAAAAAAAAAAAAGTAGCACCTTATTATTTAAATTCGTATTTAACAGTAATATAAAAGCAAGTTCATCCCATTAAAATAATGATCATTAAAAGCAAAATTGAAAGATTTTTCATATTGTAAAAGCTTAAGATCTTTGCTGTAGTAAAATGTGCTTTTTCTCAAAATACTAATCATCTTAGAGTAATATTTGAAGTAAAATATAATATATATGTAGTATATTGCAATAAAGAATGTGACATATATGTAAGTACACCACTACATTTTCAGTTAAATGTCCATTGGCCAAATGTCTGAGTACCATCAGTCACAATCTTATGTCAGCTTCCTGACAAATCAACTATGGTGAGATTGAACACGGGTCTCATGGCTATAAAAGCAAATGTACTAATTACTTGGCCACATACCCATGTACAGAAGAGAGATCCTTCATCATCTCTTATTTCTTTTTTTTTAAGCATTACACCCCAAGCAAGGTGGGAATGCCACTAGTATGCAAGGGGTTACAGAGGTTAGAGAACAAGAGTGAAGTGGCATGTTTGGGGAGAGGATAAAGAGAAGGACGGTAGGAGGAACAGGATCAAGGTATCAGCAGATGTCAATTGAAATTACACTTGAATATTTGAAGATTATATTTATCAGGGAATTGAGTAAGAGGAAGAGAATTCCACAGATGGAAATTGCGAAAGAAGAAGCTGTCTGAGTAGAAGAAATGGTTACATTTAACCATTTCGACAGTGAAAGGATGGGACCGAGATGCCAACCTAATAGCTCGCTTAAATTCATGCAGTCTGGAAACCAGACAAAGCGACTCGTCGGAACAGTTGCCATGAAAATACTTATAGAAGAGATAGAGGGAAGCTACAGCACGTCTGTGAGAAAGCTACTGTAGACTAGGTGCATTGCGTTAGTTATCATGAAAATATATCTCCCAGTATGCCCTCTTGTCTTTCCTTCATTTTTGTATCTCAGGCTGGCTTAGTGGTTGTATTAGAGGCGTTTGCCATTGCCCATATCTTGAGTCTAGACAATAGGTAACATTTTGAATGCCAAGTAAGCAAAATCCTGTACAAACTAAGTACAACCTAATCATCTTACCTTCATGGTCATCGGTATATTCATATACTTATTATTTATTTCTCGATGTTTTGATTGAATTTCTTCCATATTTTGCTTGCAGCTTAGAGCGTGCACACACCTGTCTGTTGGAAATTATTTGTTTAGTCACTTGAGATATCAAGTCGTTTATTTTCTCACCACTGCCCAAAGCTACTATTCATTGTTTCAACAAACATAAAATAAAAAAAGAATTTGAAAAGAAGAAAGGTGTCAGTTATATAACCAGAAAAGTGTTTAAAAAAATCCTTCTCCCATAGATTTGATTTTATCATTGCATAATGGACATTTTCTTTACATAAAATAGATTTAAATTTAAGATGTGCAGGTGTTAGACCTCACCAAGTAATGACTCCGTATTGTATTAAAGGCATTTAGTTTCCTTTCTTCTTCCTCTTCTTTTATCTACTATTTCTTTTCAGGACGTAGGCGAACATTGCTCTCCATAACTTCTTGCTCTTTGTTGATCTAAGTAACTTTCGACTTTTTTGCTATCTGCCTTGGTTCTGCTATCCCTTCACGGAACCTCATTAAGTAGTTTACTCACTGTTTCATCCTGCTTTTCTTGCCTTCAGTATCTCTTGTGAGCATTAAATTCTTAAGGACCGCATTATATTCCCAAAATTTCAACTGTCTCTTTCTGATCGTAAGTATACAATTCTTTATACTTCCCATTTTCCTTAAAACTTCCTCATTGCTCACATGTTCTCCACATGGCATTCTTCATCATTGTCAGTAGAACCACATCTCTATTACTTCAATTATCTTCTTAATCTGTGAAGAGATTGTCCAGCATTCATTACCATATAAGAAACGAGATATGTCATTGTATTTCAAAACTTTTTTCTGTGTTTCTAGCAATATTTTTCTATCTCTTAATACTTTGCTTAATTTCTGGGAAGCATCTTTTTTCTATTTCTGTGTCCCTTCAGATGTTTGCATCATATTTCTTATTATCAGTTATATAGGAATAAAGTCTCGTTGCCAACACTTGGGTTTGAACACGGATCACCAGAGAGCAAGCACAGTTGACCACAACTTGAAATAATTAGATCACATAACGAGTACAGAAAAATATATATATGGGAATTAGCGTTGTCTGACCGAGTATTGTTTGAAGGTGTTACTATTATTGTATCTGTGATTTACAAAGTCTCTCCTACAAATGGGCATTACAAGAATTATCCAGATTGTTAAATTTCTACACTCATTTGATTTTGACATCCCCATTATGTAGCTCACATCTAGGACAGTCTCTTTTGCTGACAGCTATGCATTCTGTCTTCATACAGTTAATAATTAGTCCCCTCTTCTTTACTACCTTGTCACATAATTCTTTCAGTTGTCTTTGTGGCTCTGCCATCAACAAATTGCCATCTGCATAATGTTGTTTTGTTAATGCCTATTGATAACAAATCCTAGTATTCTTTGTAGGTTAAATAGATTCAGTGTAAAACACACATTATTGCAGCAATCTTCTTTTTATTTTTGTGCATTCATTGAATCTAGTTTCCAATAATATTTACAAAACAACATATCTGGTTAGATGTATGACATTATATAATATACTATAATATATAAGGAAACATTCAGCATTCATTGATGTTTCAGCCGTTGTGCCCTCCAGCTCACCTTAGGTGTATATTCATCTGGGTAACCTACAGGTAATTCTGAACTGAACCCTATATTTAATTGTCCCAGATATTTGTTAGGGATATCGTCTAGTTTTTATTTAGTGCTCACCCTGAGTACATATACACACTACCCAACAATCATTATGTCACCAAATTTGCAAACTTCAATTTCAATTTGCTGTTATGAACTTGGAGCCTTAAACTTAACCTGCCTATTCCTATAGATTAAATAAAGAGTTCAGTTCAGAATTTTCTGTAGATAACCCACGTGTCAGCATCTTGATTATTTCCTTATTTTCTTTTCTAATTATATGTGATATATCCATTTTAGTTATTTCCACTGTTGAAAGTCTTCAAGTGAAATGGTTTTTGTTGTTTCAGTTCTTTGTTTATGATTCTGTAACACCAGTCCACAACGTTTGAAGGAGTGTCCTCACTAAGACCTACAGGTTTCATTCACTTGAAGCCATTCTTAATCATTGACCTGAGAAAGTAGTTCTATACAGCTGATAGCTGTGAATTTTCTGGATAAGTTTGATACCATCCATATGAAAGTCTCGATTTTGACAAGGCTATTTAAGAACATGGCTCCAGTTTTTAGGTTAATTATTTTAATGTTAGCATTAAATAAAACTTAATAAATGACAAGAAATATAATTTTTACAAAGACAAATAAAAAGAAGCCTTAGCAAGAATAAGAAATTTATTAATCAAATTTATTTTCATTTCTGTCATGAGTTCAAGAAAGGATTATTATCTTTTCATTGGTATAGACTTTCTGCTTCCTCATTTTATGCAATGCATAAATTCTGGTAGTGTTAATTGTGGCATTGACACCCAGAGGTCAACCCATAATTGGTGTGTAATGACCAGGTCAGTCTGCAATCAGCAAATGGTCAGTTTGGTCAAGACACTGACCATTTCCTAATGAAGATGACATCAGCAGTCATTTAAAGGTCACTCTAGTTATGGGCCAGGTGTTGATACAGAGTTCATGCTGTATCATGATAATGTCAATTTCATAGCCCCAGTGGGTCATATAACAGTCACAATGGTGTTGCTACTCGTGTAGATCTTGGCCTCTGACGTCACCGTGATAAAGCAAGAAGAGCTTGGATTTTGACAAGTACGTTAATCAGTTTCAACTCTGGACTCTTGCTGGCTCCACCATTTTTCTTGCATCTTGGAACCTGCTGGATGATAAATCAAAGGCCAGTTTTAAGGAAGAAAGAATCTATGAAAATGCAATGCTCAAAATATTTCCTCAAAAAGCTAAATGAAAAGGAAAATATTCGAACATTGGACGACTTAAAATCAGAAAAGATAATGGTAACTGCAAGTTGAAAAATTCCTTGGAAGAACATCAGACATGATAGAATACAAATAATGAGAAAGTTTTATTTTTTTGACTGGAATTTCTGGGGAAGGGCATATGGAAGTTTTTTGGTTTCAATTTCTGGGGAAGGGATTATAGAAGAAAAAAAAATTTTTCATCTGGAATTTCTGTAGAAATCTTTTAGGTGGATTTTCTGAGGATGGGATATAGCAGTATTTTGGGTGGTATTTCTGGAGCAGGGCATATGGAAGGCTTTTTTAGTGGAATTTCTGGAGAAGGTGATATAGAAGTTTTTTTGTCTAGAATTTCTGGCAAAGTGCATATAGGTCTTTTAGCTGGAATTTCTTGGAAGAGCATATAGAAGTTTTTAGTTGGAATTTCTGGAAATTGGCATATAGAAGTTTTTTTGTTGAAATTTCTGGAGATGGGCATATGGAAGTTTTTTTGGTTAGAATTTCTAAGGGTATAACAGAAGTTTTTCCGTATTTGCATGTTATTTATAGCAAAATAGTATCTTGCTAAATTGTCATTTTATAAACACTTTTAAAGTTTTACAAATATTTAGTGCATTTTAATCCAACTAGGCATTTCTAAAATTAGTTATGTCTGGTATTGAAGCTGAAAATAGTTTCTTTTGCATTATACCATATTGCAAAAAGGCACAATAAATGGAATATGATTTGAGAAATTCTTTTTGATCATCACATTTAACAAATTCATACTTAATTTTTCATAAATTTTTATTTTACATCTATACAGGAAAATGTCATGGATACATTTATTTATACATTGATATTCACTCTGGTATTTACATGTAGAACCATAAGATAATCTGTTCCTGGTGATTTAGGCATATAATCCAAGATATTTTATACATTGGAATTTTTGAAAACTCTCTCCTTAATACAAATCATGAAAGAGAAAAAGAAAATATTTCTGCAGAAAATCCGTATTATTTCAAAGATATCTATGTTTTGTTTTTTTTTCAGTAGCACTCTGGGGTGCTTAAGGTGCACAAAAGCCTCCATTAATTCTGTATCTTGTTAAGTCAATGAGCAAATTACTGATTAGCTATGAGTTATGGGTTTTTCCTTTGACTTTTGGTGGCAGGATTCTTTACCCCTGCTCCTCTAAATGGATGTTTAATTGCTGTGTTTATGAAATATTAATAAAAATATTTTCTGTGTTGTTTCAGACTTGATGTCACCAGTTTTAGGCCATTAAAAATGTCCTTTTTTAACATTTTATTTTTAGCTTGTTCAAAAATGAGAGAATGAACTAACAGTATGATATTTTTATTTATTACAAAAGTTTAACAGATTTCAGTAATAATAATCATATCCTCATCAAGTAAAGCAGTACAGTAATCAAATAAATTTGGAGATTTTGTAAAACTATTTCTTTTTTATGCATTATGAAAAACCAGTGTAATGTTTTACTCAATCAGAACTTGATTTTTTCTACTATCTAAGATAGACTTTTTCTTTAAAAAGAAATAACAAAAAAAACTGTATTCAAATTTTACCTTAAGCTAGATAAGAAGAAAAATTACATTTTAATATGTCAGAGCAAATAGTTTGGTATTAGAATTCTGGTCACCATTGGCAGAAGAGATGGGGTTTTACTCACTGTAGGTACAATAGGCCATATAAATAAATATAAAAAGTTGTATAAATGTATATAGGGTGATATATACTAACATAATATTTGTCAAAAAGAACTATATTATGTATGTGTACATTGGCACTGTAGCCTTGTATCAGTATCTCTTTGCCCTCTGACTCTGATCAAATTGTCAGTCCCTGGCACTTCTTCCTTTTGTATTTAATCATTTCACTCCAAACAAGGTAATAAAGCCACTAAGATGCAAGCAGTTACTGAGTGAGAATATCATAAAAAGAAATCATTATTAAGGAGAGAGAACAATAAAAGAACAGAAATTATGAAGATAGAAAATAATGATTGACATTGCAGTTAAATTTTTGAAGATCAGAGTTGAAAAGTAAGATTTGGGTATTGTAGAGAATGTGTGATATGCAAATATATATATATATATATATATATATATATATATATATATTGTCATCCACAGACAGACTGTTCTGCTGTATCACAGATCATCAGTGTGGTTAGACGTCCATTGGAGATTCTACCCCTAAGCCGTTGGCACACAGCAGGGATGATACATGCACACACACACACACACACACACACACACACACACACACAAACACACACACAATGTGTTTTAAATATGTGAAAGTGCTTGTAAATGTACCTATATATGTCTCTCTCTCTCTCACTCACTCACACACACACACACACATATAAAAGTAATTAAATAACTTTTGTGGAGTAAATAAGACACCCACTGTAGCACAAATGAACTAGGCAAGATGCCTTAAATAATGAACTCAAAGTGAATTAGTAGAAGTCCTTTTGGAGTCAGTTAAAAAGAATTCTAATGACCTAATCAAGACATAATATTATAACCACTATGAGTGAATTATAACGGTGGTGACGAGGGATCAAAACTCATACAGAGTAGGAAAAGTACTTTTTTGCTTCAGCACACATGATAACAGTAACATGAGAAATTAGAACCACGTTGGTTTAATTTTTTTCTTTCATGTGCGTAAAAAAAGAAAAAAAAAGAGAAAGAAGTGGTAAAAAAACAGATATTTAAATATGGAAGAATTATCAGCCCAAGTTGTAAAAATACAATACCAGCAACAGTTGTTGGAACTCCAGAAACAACAAAATTTAATTGAAATAATATGTAAGAAAATGTAAAATACCCCAAGTTCTTTCACTCCTGAAGTGGTGGCAAATGCCATAACTGAATTTACATATAGTTCAGACGATGAAATTACCTTTTCTGCTTATTTTAGAAGATACAAGCAAATTTTCAGAAAAGAATGCAGCAGTTGGGAAAACAAAAAAAAACAAGACTTTTGTTGAGAAAGTTGGCACCAGTAGAACATGAAAAATACTGTCATTTTGTCCTACCGAAGAAAAAAAAAAAAACAGGAGAAATTTGCTTTGAAGAAACAGTAAATATTCTGACTAAATTTTTTAGCAAGAAAAGTTTGTTATTCAATATTTGTTGGAAGTGTATGAATCTGATGAAAAAAGAAGACAAAGATTTTGTTACATATACTGGTATCATTACAAGGAGCATGAAAGATTCAAATTGAATGAACTGACTCTGGATATGTTTAAAGGAATAATTTTCATCTAAGGGTTAACAGCAAAAAAGATGCAGAGATACGTGCTACAATTCTAATGAAACTTGAACAGAATCAAAAACTAACAATACAAGAAATATCAGACGAGTGTCAGAGAATTTTAAATCTGTCAGAGAATCTTAAATCTTCAATTCCGTTAATATGCAGAATATGAGAGCTCTACTGAACAATTTCCTTAAAAAATGGCATAAAGTGGAACTGGACTGATTAGTAAGTGTCAGAAGGCATTTGAAAAAAATCAAGAAAATATTAATGCCACACTTATTATTAGTGCACTACAAGCCAAAAGAAGAAATCCTATTAGCTTCAGATGCTAGTGACTATCTCAGTAATTCTACATAAATATGATGACGGTAACATGAAAGCCATCACACATGCTTTCATTTGCTACTACTGGCAGAAAAAAACTACAGCCAAATCAAAAAAAGAGGCATTTGCAGTGAAAAAATTGCACAAATTTATACATGGGAGAAATTTTTGGTTACAGACGGACCATTGACCTCTATTATCAATTTATGGTTTGAAAAATGAAATTCCTACATATACAGCGAAGAGATTACAATGCTGGGGTACCATCTTATTAAATTACAATTTCACGATGGAATATCAACTGTCTCAAAGATTAGGACATGCTGATGGTTTCTCAAGATTGATACCAAAAAATACTGAACCGTTTGAGGACACTATTATTGCAGCATTAAGAAGTGAAATAGAAATTAAAAATATATTATGCAATGTAGTACACAAACTACTGGTTACCCTGGAAGAAATAAAATTAAAAGCAGAACAAGACACATTTATTTTGAAAATAAAAAATGACTAAAAGTAAGAAAGATAGACAATTTTCAGAATGCAATCTAAACTTGAATGCTTACTTGCTATGTGACGGAATACTGATGTTTGCACAAAGAGTAGTAATACTTATCATAGTACAAAAACAGATATTAAATGAATTTCATAGTGGAAATCTGGGAATTTCATATTCACCCTGGGCCAATATGGATGAAGACATTGAAAAATTAGTAAAAGCCTGCAGAGTTTGTGCTCTGGCAGCAAAGTTACCTACCATGAAATTACAACATTATTTTGTGGTAGTGGATATCTTTACTAAGTGGTCTGAAAGTTGTAAGTGCAAAAAACCAACTTCCATAGTTACAGGGAATTTTTACATGAATCGTTTGCAAGATATGGCATTCTGGATGCCATAATCTGGAATAACAGTACACAATTCACTGTTTAGAAATTTAAAGAATTTTCTAAAATGTTCTTGATTGAACATATTACTATGGCGTTGTATCATCCAAGGTCAAACGGACAAGCTGAACAGTTTGTGGGTACTATTTTAAGAGCTTTGAAAACAACATGTAATGAAAAAGTGAGTGAAGAAGCACTGCAAAAATTCTTGAGCATATATCGGATAATGCCGAATCCCAATACACCGATAGGCATGTCACTGGCAGAATTGATGTTTGCAAGAAAAATTAAATTGGTGTTCGACAATTTGTAACCAAAAAAGAATGAGAATGGATAACAAAAAAAGACACAAAATTTTTCAAAATTGGTGAAAAAGTGTTTTTTAGAGATTAGAGAAATGGAAAAGAAATGTGGGAAGACAGTGTCATAAGGTCACGCACTAGAAAAATGATATGTATAGTGAAAGGAAAAAAATGAAACCCAGAAGGCACTGGATTCAGTTAAAGATAAGTTTTAAAGAAGAAAGGCCTGCAAGAAAGAAAAAACCTATGCAAATATTGCATATTTTTGACGTACCAACACCCCAAGAATTCATTGAATGTAAACGTATGATTACCAGAAAAAGGAAACTTACGGAGAAACTAGAAGTTGACCCAAAATGAAAGAAATACAAATTTCAGTATGTAGCAAACTTGCCAAAAAGAGGACCAGGTGAATACTAAGAAATAAAATATTTACTCGCGAGGAAAAAAAATTTCAAAAGTGGGTATGTTGTGGAGTAAATAAGAACCCCTGTTAACACAAATGAACTAGGGAAGATGCCTTAAATAAAGAACACCAATTGAGTCAGTAGAAGACAGTCGGTGTCAGGCAGTCTTCAGGCAGAGTGTTACTTAATTGAGGTTTTTCTATGGACCGACACTTGGCTGAGAAAAATAGACAATGCAAAGTACCCAATCTCGCAGTTTCGGGATCTGGGTAAATTTTGACCTTTGGCCTGAGTGTATGCACTCAGGTTCTCCACACTAAAATCAACCTTGTGTCACATCTCATGTCAGTGGGGGGACTGGGTCCATTGGAATCAGTTGGGAAGAATTCTAATGACCTCACGACAAGACATATTATAACTGCTAGGAGTAAGTTATAACAATAACAAAATGGGAAAAAATACCCATCTTTTGTACGAGATATAGAATTTATATATCATATTATCCCATATATATATATATACACTTTATTTTAGCATATTACATCAAAAACATGCCAAAATTGCTGCACAATTGCAGTAGTGGTTCGATGTGCATACAATGCATCTGATCACTTGATGAGATGCGTTGTATATGCACTGAAACACGACTGCAATTGTGTAGCAAGTTTGACATGTTTTCAATGTAATATCCTAAAATAAAGAATATTGCTCTACTTTGTTTTGAGCCCTCTTTTAAATTAAATGTTATGAACATTGGAATTGTACTCTATTCATTCTAATCTTATCTGTGTATATATATATATATATATATATATATATATATATATATACACACACACACATACAGCACACACACTGGGTCCAATGGGTAAATTGTTACCATTTTATATTTTTAATTTCACATATTTGTTTTTGATTTTGTTGACTGCATAGTGTAGTTTGGTCAGTTGGGCACCGTCTATTATAAAAAAAATGCATCATGTTGCAATTCACTCTGCTAGAAATTTAGAAATGGCATGCAGTATTGCTTCATATATGCACTGGAAGCTCTAATATGAACATTTCAGAGTGTTTGGGTACCAGTGCAGAGTATTTGGAAAGTGTTGGGTGAATCTAATGGTGATTATGAAGGTGTTTGGAGTGATCACTAGTCATGGCGACGTTATACCTATATTTACCTCGGACTCAACACAGGGGCTTACATCAAGTGTCTTGTGGAGGTAGTGTTGTCCTGGATCAAGAGGGTGGCTGCTGGATGACCCAATGTCTGGCAACAGGACTCTTCAACATCCTGCACAAGCAAGAGAACTCAGTCATGGCTGTCAAACAATTTCTACAACCACATCACCCCTTATATCTGGCCACCTAACTCCCCAGACTGCAAGCCCCTTGATAATTATATGTCAGGTGCAGTGAAAAACCAATAAAACTCCGTCACATCAAAGATGAACTGAAGGCAAGGACTATGGCAACATTCACCAACTTAAACAAGGAGACCGTCCAGAAGAGTTGCAGGAGATTCTGAAGTATCTGGAGGCCGTAGTTGAAGCCAATGGCGATTTTACTGAATAAATGTACTCTTTATTATTTCACGATATTTATGTCTAATTTTAGTAAATATATCTTAAAACTAGATGTCAGTGTTGTTTTCATTTTTGTATAATTTAGATGACAATTTATCCATCTCACCCTGTATATATAGTTGAGTATTAGTGTAGCAATCCTTCTTGAATACATGTTTAGTTGAACCAGGCTGACAAGATTATTTGATTATTTATTATGTTTTTCTTGTATACGTACTAGTATCTTTTTTCTGCAGTTAATGAATGTAAAAATTATCTAAAATTTTTTTGTTTGAAGTTCTTTCGACTAAACTGTGAGTAGTTTTCAAGGATTATTTTTTGTTATACTGCTGAAAAAATGGCATGTAAATTCTGTTGCGACAGTAGACATATTCTTAATTTCCAAAAACGACCAGTACATTGTAACCATCATTGTAATTAATGTTATTAAGGAGTGGTTTCTGATTTTTTTATAATAAGGGCTTCCATTACTTTTAAATGCATTTTACAATGGGCTATATGTATTTTTGTTCTCGATGAATATACCAAATCCTGATGACTTAACAATAAACATAGTCATAAACTTTATATTGGCAATACATCCAGTAACATATATTACCAAAGTCAAATGCACCACAATTACAAAAAAGACAAAATAGCAATAAAAAAACATAGTACCAGTCGATAAAAATAAATACATCAGAGTTATTATTTACTACAAAAATTAAAAACTTGAAAACAAGTTATTAAAAATAATATATCCAAACTTCCAACCCCCTATATAAGACCAATGTTGTGTATTAATATACTTACCCACTCGAAGAATACTTCTCTGTAAATAAAAAAACACAAAACATCTTTCATAGGATATACCACAACCACGCTCTCACGGTGACTCACCTGTCACCTATCAGACAATAGTGCTACCAGACAACATAGCAATAAGCAACATAAGGATCACAGTATCATTAGATAGCTATACAGAAACAATACCAAAATACTAGCAAAATCTAATCGTAAAAACAGACGTATAATCATTGAAGCAATACTCATACAATGAAAGCAAACATCTATAAATAAATAGTTATAATTTACAAGCCTACATCTTCAAATATTTATGAAAAGAAAACACATACACACATTGCTTATGCGACAACACACACTACTTCTACGAAACATACCATTTGTCTCTACCTACCCTGATGATGACTTAAGAAAATTGAAAGCTTGGACCATATTTCTTCTGAAATGAATTTGGAACAATTTCTGATTGAATTTTCTCCTTATCTGAGAAGTATTATTCACACTTTTATCCAAAAAAGCTGCGTTCTTAAGACTAGATACCTGTTTATACAACTGAAAAAATACTTTATTAAATGTCGAATTTCTCCAGAATTAAATAATTAACAGCATACCAGTTGTTAATGAACACAACATGACCCACATATGTTTGTGCTTCTTCAATTCCCGGGTGAGTTCCTGGTATTTTTCCATTTATTTTTTTAACTCTTCATCCTGCTGTCATCTGGCACAATTTTATCTATGACTTGGAAGATTTTCTATTCTTTCTTCACAACACCTTTTCTTCTCAGTTGGGTGGGGATTGTTTATCAGGAAATCAGGGTCCCAGTGTATCTTTTTAGTTTTTTGGACAGACTCTGATTTGGGTTCATAACGTTTGTTCTACATACTAACCTAAGTTGTTAGCACAATTCCTGGTGTATGATACTTATTCATGACCCTACAAGGGTTCAAAATCAACAAGCTGTCTGGTTTAATGTGGAGCACCACATTTATACATGTTGACAGAAAAGAAGAACTGTCTCATTCCTTCAGCCTACCTTTTTGGCTTGTTGCAGACATCAGGAGATGCTCCTTTCTCTCTTTGCATAATGGGGAAGTATTGCCTGGGGAAACAGCTCCCCATTAACAATATACATTTTAGTATGACAGGAAATCCTATCAGTCTGCTTACTCTGTCATATCTGCTTGTTGAGTCTCTATCTTCGTTCAGTGTATTACTATTTACGGTCCTTTTAGTACATATGTTCAGCACAAATGTAATATATCCTATTTCAGTGTTTTGATTATTTTTACAATGACAAATCTGGTACTGATGTATTTGTTTTAGACAGCGACTAATACTTGTACTACTGTTACTACTACTACTATTAAGTGAGAGAGCAACACAAAGTGATACACGGATACAAATCTACAAAGCCAGATTTTCTTTGATCTTCACCTAATACAATGTCCAAGAGCCACTCATGGTAGAGGCTTATTGAATGAGTTGTGTAATATGAACATAAGAGGAAGAAGTAAATAGTAAAGATTAGAGGATAGGTAACGATGACGATGTTAAGATTGTTGTGCTTCAGTAAGCAGCCACACACTTGTCTGTTCCATGAAGTATTGAGACCCACTCTGACAAGTGTATACCAGGGACATGCATAACAGCCAAATATGCATGATATGCTGTCAGGTTTTCATAAAAGCAGCACATAACCCTGGAGCCAAGTTAAAAATATCTTCAGATCGGGTAACCCAGTCTGCTCAAATGGTCTTCGATTGAGGGTGTTTCAGAGGATCTTGATGCGACTCCCAAGTCACCTTAGTTGCCTCATCATTCAAAGTTAAAAATCATCATCATTATCATCAAACAAATATTTATTATTAATATTATTATTATTATTATTAAACAAATGTTTATTAGTATTATTAGTACTAAACAAATGTTTATTTTATTATTATTAAGCAAATAAATGTTGTTATTATTATTATTAAACAAATTTTTATTAGTATTATTATTATTATTATTATTAAACAAATGTTTATTTTGTTATTATTATTATTATTGAGCAAATAAATGTTGTTATTATTATTTGCCCTTTCTCATCTGTTGTTTCCTATTCCCCACAATATATTTACAGCATTTTCAGTTGGTACTTTTGTTGGTGAGCTTTTTGGTTCCTCTTCAGAGACAGGAACCTCTGTGCTTATCCTGTCGTCTTTTCTATCGCCCCCAACACAGCAATCCACTACTTAATTCCATCCTCAAACTGAGTCTCAAGGAAGGAAAACTTGCCCCCATCACCAAAGTGGGACATCATTCTAATCTTTTACATACGATTTTTTTTTTTAATTGGTTATTTATTTATTTATTGTACCTATCAACCTGCCTTAAGTAATCCCTTACCCACCAACATAGCTACCGTTAACAGCAGCCCTGGCTTGCACATTTTCTTTTAATAACCTTCTCCATTTTCTTTTTTTAAATAACTTCTCTTCCTTCCTGGTTTGCTATTTTTTTTCTTCTTTTTCTTTGTCTTCTCTAAGTTTTTTTCTTAGCTATGTTTTTTTTTTTTTTCCTTCCTCATCTCATCTGTTTTATTTTTTTCTTTCTTTATCCTCTTTATTTCTTTTCTTTTTCTCTTGTTTCTTTTTCCTCTTCATTACTGCTCAGCTTTCTGGTTTCTTTTACTTTTTCTTACTTTCTTTCTTTGCCTCGTCTGCTTCCTGGTCCATTTTGTTTTTTTTTATAAACACTTTTACTTCTTCATTTCTCTCGTTTTTCTCTTTGCTTTGTTCAGTTTTTTCTTTCTTTATCCTCTTGACACTTTTTCTTCCTCACTTATAGTTATTCCTCTTTTCGTTCTCGGCTTCATTTTCTTTTTCTTCACCATTACTCTATTTTTCTTTCATTCTTTATTATTTTTGCTCTTCATCTCTCTCTCTTCAACTGTTACTTTGTTTTTCCTTTTCTCCTCTGTTTGTTGTCTGATTTCTTTTTTCTTATCCCTTTGTCAGTCAGTTTTTTTATTGACCTCCATATTGAACCTTATTCTTTTCTGTTTTTCAGATTAATCTTTTTTTTATTTTTTTGGCTTTTCTTCTCTAATTGTTTTTCTTTTTGTTCTAAGCTTATATTTCTGTGGTGTTTTATTTATAATTTTTGAAACCAAAACTAACCTATGAATAACTTTTGGCTCTTACTTCTATCTGTTTTTACCCACCACCCCGTTTCTTTCTATTCGCTCTTTTTTTCTTTTTTAAACCACCCTTCTCTTTCCTAATTCTTTATTTTCCTTGTCTATATTTTCTTTACTTCTCTTTCGTCATTAAACATTTTTCTTTCTTCCTTGTAGTTATTTCTTAACTTTTTTTTTATGTTCTTTCTTTTCTCTTTGCCTTTTCTTTCTTTCTTTCTTTCGTTCATTCATTCATTCAACTCTATTCAATTCTCTTAGTCAGGATTTGCATTTAAAACAATGCCATAATTCAAAATATCTGAATTTTTCTTCTCTGTTCATGTCGTTGCCATCATAGTAGCAATAATAATAATAATAATAATAATAATTATAAAATTGACCATAATGTCTGGGTATTCTCACTGAGCTCCAAATAAATTTAAATATCAACAAAATGGAGTAGGGAAACATACATTGGAAGATATGTGAATATTATAACCTTCACCATGCTGAAAAATGGCATGAATACAAAACATTATCAGTGTTAGAAAGAGAACATGTTACAGTGCTCTGGGACTTTACCATACATACCAAACACACTATACAAGCCGATATACCAGATATAATAATAAAAGATTTCAGAAGTACTTATCTCATAGACATGGTCATCCCACCTGATAAAAACAGCTCAGCAAAAGAATTTGACAACCTTTCTAAAAATATAAAAGAGATGGAGGTTACTAGAATAGGGAATTTGTTAAATTACACCCCCTGTCCCCGCCACACACACTGGATGATAATCACAGGTGGCTTGATAGTTGAGAGGTACTTTCTCTTTCCCCTTTGATTCTTGGAGCGGCAACACATGTTTATTTTCACTCCGATAGACATGAAGCATGTATGTATTTCAGAGACAAACTGAAGATTGTATTGAACTGTTCATAACTTCAAATTTGTTTCTTTATCCTTGTGTAACATGTTTGTTAATTGTTGTTTGTTTTGTGTCCTCTTTCTTTTCTTTTTTTTTACTCGGACTCAGATGAGTCTGCCAAATATGATTTGTGGGACAAATGTACCAGGAGGCATAAAATGATAATACTTTCTATTCCTGCACCAAATTTAAGCTACTATGGCAATAATAATAGGAGCACTAGTAGACCAACACTGACTCACATACATGAATAAAATCACAAGAAACTCCTCACTATCTGATATTTAAAAGATTTTGCTTCTGAGACCTATTCACACACTCAGAAAACTCTCTCAGTATAATATACTGAATGACTATGTAAAAAAAAAACCTTCATTTAACTTAGCTGAAAAAAAAATCGTAAAGGATTGTATCAAAGAGCAAATGAAGAAAACTGGATATAATAATAAAAAAAAAACATGAGGAAATGGCTGTTTTTTTTTTCGTCTGAAATTCTGGAATAAAGAGTTACCATAATTTACACTATTTATATTCAGACTATTGTCCTCATCTTTGTTGTTGCTATGACAATGTTTCGGCCATTGTGCCTTCTGTCCTTCCTCAGGTGTATATTGATCTGCGTAAACTACAGGGAATTCTGAACTCTGGGTAACCTTCAGGGAATTCAGAATTCCCTGTAGGTTACCCAGATTGATATATATCTGAGGAAGCCGGAGGGCACAATGGCTGAAATGTGATAACTACAAGAAAGACGAGGAAAATAATGTGAATATAAATACTGTTTTTTGTTGTTGATTTTTCACTCTTTCTCTTTAACGTTTTCTTTTTTTTCCTCCCCTGGCATTCTGTTCTTCATTTCTAGTTATTAACCATTTTGGTCTGTGTCACACCAATGGTGATAAAAAAAATATTTCTGGAGAAAATCTCACAAAAGGTATTCAGCTTTACTGTTTACAAAGCTTTTGTTTTTTATTCATTGTTTGAAATAAATCAAATGACTTTAAAAAATAAATATAACCATTAATTATTCCACCGGTCATTTGAGAAAATCTTTTGACAAATATATGGCTAGATGTGTCCTCATTTCAATCTTTGTAAAAACAAAGAAAAAATACCTTTTCTTATTGGATATCTATAAATTTGGTTTTGTTGGAAATAGAATGAAATATATTAAGTGTAATAAAAAAAAGTACTGTATATACTTGTGTATAAACCTACTTCATGTGTAGTAATGACCACTGAATGTTTTTGTGGAAAACCTGATTTTTTCATATAGCTCATGTATAATGCAACCCTTCTAAGCCATAAAAGTAGGCCTACCATAATCAAGTATTACAGTACTGGGCATCATCCTGGAGACCCAGTACTATAATACTATATATACTCAGTACTGTATATACTTGTGCATAAACCTACTTCATGTGTAGTATGACCCCTGAATGTTTTTGTGGAAAACCTGATTCATATAGCTCATGCATAATGCAACCCTTCTACTCCATAAAAGTAGGCCTGCCATATTCAAATATTACAGTACTGGACATCATCCTGGAGGCCCAATACTGTATATACTATATTATCATATAGAAAATAAATGGTCTTCATTCTTTTTTGTCTAAAGCTACCTCAAAATGTTGAGGAAAAACACCTACCATAAAATATCTGATACAAAGATTTAGATACCATATTTTCGTTTTTGTTCATACCTGACTACGGCAGTTTTTTTACCCATAGCCTACCTTCTACATAGCATAAGTTTCTTCCCTTTTGTCACTACATGAAGAGCAAAACTTAATTTCCTATGTATGCCACTTAAAAATAAATCAACAAATACCTCATATAAATGAAAAATTAACAGATTTCTTCCTATCTTCAATTTGCTTTCATTTTCAATTTGCAAGTGTTTACATTGCTGAGGTAGTTTCTTTCCAATAATAACCTTTCACCAGCCATCAAAAAAATGCATGATTTTTAACCTCTTCAAAAAATTACCTGTGTATAGTGCAACCCCCTATTTTTTGTGTTAAAAACTTGCATTAGTCTCAAGTATATATAGTAATTAATAATCATAATGACTGTAATCAGGACCTTGCTTGTGAGATGCAGAAAATGTGGAATATGAAAAGTAGTGAAAGAGTAGAAAATTTTCTGAAAACTTTGAGGGGAAAAATGGAATCTGTTGTAATGATATTTGTGACAGAATTATAGTTAAAATGGTAAGCTATTATTTTCAACTTTGTTTTCTACTAGATGTAGCTTTGTACCAAAAATAACTTTACCAAGCTGATGACTTGCAAAGTTAAAGGATCCTAAGTTAGATTTGTGATCACTGCAGTTCAGTGTGACATTGTTAGGAAAAAATTAGTGTATAAGATGCATTTTGCTGTGAAATTCTGAAAGGAACAATAAGTGTTTGATAGTTTCTGTGAGAACCTCCTATACAAAATGTAAAATTATAACTATTTTCAATCTGCAATAATTTAAAAATGCAATGTCCCTTCAGGAGTTAGGTGATCATAGCACTCCACAGATTCCTTTTCTCTTTTTAACTGTGTCTTGCGAAAGATAATGAAGTTGCTTTCTCCAGGGTTTGGAGTTCTGAGTTGTCCTTCTTTTAGACTGGTTGCCACTCAAAAACTAAAGATTCTATTCTACTATTTAACCCATAGCTGGTGGGAGAAGTGATGGGTTCAAGCCTTTCTCAAGCAAAGCTGGAATTTGAACTTTGCTCACTGATTCCAGTTTCTGTCCAATGATGGTTTCCGTTATCAACACATACTGGATGTTTAGGGGTCATGACCTAATATCTGTACATGAGAAGGTTGGTGTTTGAATACCTCCAATGTTTTAGAGTTCTCTCCAAAAAATAAGTATTTATTTTAGGACTGATCAAAAAAGCTGTAGTTTTCTAATTGTGTCCTATTTTAATGATCAGATAAAATAATTAATAACTCTTTTATGGTTTTGAGCATAATATAGTATGTTTTAAATACCATTTCCATTCAGGATGCAGCCGATTGTGGCTCTCCACACATTCCTTTTCTTTATTATCTGTGAATTGTCATGACTTTCATGTAAAAGAATTCAGTGTCCTTCTCCTAGACTGGTTGCTACTCAAGACTAGAAAGCCTAATTTACACTGCTGTTTTACCCATAGTTGGTGGGAGAAAAAAAAAGAGAGAGAGAAATTTCAATCTACTCTCTTTTCTTTCAGGGGATATAAGAAGTTTATTATACATTAAAAATATGATGCTCCTACAGTAGGATGCTGAGAATACTCTGGACATAATGTTGATTATGGCAACAAAGATATTCTTTTGACACAATATTATGACTTGTAACTTATTGTGGCATTTATGTTACTTCACTAGTAGAGTCTGTGCCCCAACATAGAATATAATATAAATACGTCACAAAACAAATCATATTGTTTGCTCCTCTATGTCTACAGTGGTTTGGAAATAGCACTAAGTCCTAGTTCATGTGAGGGACTGGCATTTTCATGGTGTCTTGGAAATATATATATATATACGTCGACAGCAGGCTATGTCAGTTTCATAAAGATATGTAAATACATGTGCAATAGCGGAATGTTTAAGAAACTAGAATGTCTGCTTAATTTTGTTAATATTTCAATGTTTATTCCCACCATTCTTTGATCATGTTGCAATAGAATACTTTGACATTCCATATCTTTAGTCCTGAACTTAAAAACAAAATAACAGTAAAATTCTCTTTCTACTATGTCATCAAAAGAACTCAGTATATAGAAATGAGTGAATTGCTTTATTCGTCAAGTTAGACTTAAAATTCTCTTTGTACATCACCAGAACGTAACAGCAAAATTGTCCAAATTGTCTAACAGCATGGGATAATTGTATATCCCACAAAATGTTTAATATCTAAAAACCACTAAACTAATTGAGTTTCTTTTCCCCACATTTTTAGATAAGACGTTTAGCCATCTTGACACCATTTGTCATAAGAATCACTAAAAAAACCTTTGAGTTATTCAGCGAGAAAGAAAACAGGTTAAAATCATTTAGTGTCAACCCCACTATGTCTTTCCAACTGAGCAATAGTGAGAGGAAAAAGATCATACAGGACTTCAGTAATGGTACCAACATTCATACAGTGGCTTTCATCTGCAAAGTCCATTCAAGAACCATCAACTGAATGGTGAATAAGTTTAAAAAAGAGGGAACCTCTTTTTTAAACTTATTCACCATTCTGTAGAGAGGAAAATTGGACCAGGAGGTCACAACAGGAAGAGGGATCATCGTTTCAACTTAGCACTAAATACATTCTTATTGTTCAAAGTAGAGTCTAATCGTGTTATAAAAACCTCGGAGAATTCCAGTAAGATATCTTTAATCATTTCTAAGATACAATGCACGTTTTAGATTTATGTCACATTTTCTATCATCTGATATAACACTTTGTTAAATGTCTGTATTTGATTCTGACGACTTTTGCACCATGTATGACATCTAAGAATGTGGATCTAAGAATGTGACTTGAATTTTCAAACCAAAACATTAACCTAAAAACTAGAGTTAAATCCTTGAATAGCCTTGTCAGATTGAGACTTTCATATGGATGTCATACATGGCGCCAAACCTATTCAGAAATATCTAAACTGTCAACTATGTACAACTGCTTTCTAAGATCAGTGGTTAAAAAAATGAGTTTGAGCAAGTGAAGGCTGTTGATCTTGGCGAAGACTATCTTTCTTTAAAAGTTATGAACTAGCGCTACAGAATCACAAACTAAGAACTGTACCAAATAACAGAAACCACATCACTTGAGGACTATAAATAGCAACAACAGCACACATGTAACTGTAACAGAAAATAAGACATAATCAAGATGTTGATGTTCCACAATACTTTAAATAAAAGGCTAAGAAGGAAACCCTCATCAATACTGAAAAGATAGATAATAACTGGACTTGAGAAACCTGTTTTCCTGAAAAACTGTTTTAAGAGAAAAATTTTGTAAATGTCAATTGACAGTAGTAATGATGCTCGGTAAATGCATGCCCAATGTTTCCATATAAGGAAACGGCTAATATTATAATTGCCATTTCTTATCTGTGTTTCTTGATAAATAAAATGTACAGATGAAATTCCTTTTAGTTTTACAATATAAGCAAATCCCAGAATTGTCATCGTGTAGGAACAGATATAAAAAATAAATTGATTATTTAATATTTATTTTTATCTGTTTTCCGAGCAGTTGTGAGTTCAATCTCTGGACCTGGCTGTGCTGAAAATTCACATACTCTGGTTTTTTAGAGGAAACAGTCAAGTGAATAAGGCCGGTAAGTGTGAACCTGGAATGAAATTTTGTAGATGCAAATTATTACCTTCCGAGACATGCCTATCGAGTTAAAAGGATTTATTTTTTATCATTTCATCCCAAGCAAGGTAATAAAGCCACTAGGATGCAAAGGGGATTACTAAGTGTGAAAGAAACTGAGAAAAAAAACATTATTAAGGAAAGAGAACAATAAAAGAACAAGAATTAAGAAAACAGATGACGATTGACATTGCATTTAAATTTTTGACGATCAAAGTTGATTGAAAAGTGAGAAACCAGAAGAGAGTTCCACAAGCGAGAAGTGCAAGAGAATAAACTTTTTGGATCTTAGTCTGTATGGGATGAAGTAAAAATCAGGATAAAGGAGCCATGAAGATAAATAATTTCATCTTTTTATCTGATTTAACCTTCAGTTAAAATGAGTTGTTGAATGAACATTGTTCTTTTGGATAAAATATTTAAAAAATTTTGTTAGATTTATTAAGATGAGGAATTATCATTTTTATATCCTTACTATTCAGACTAGCTTGTTCATCTAAGTTGTGATACTCAGAACGTTTCAGCCATTTTGTACTCTTTAGTCTTCTTCAGGTGTCTGCCTTATTACATCCTTTGCAGAGCAGCATGCTCATCTTGGTTATTATACTCACAATGTTTCGGCCATTCTACCCGTTAGTCTTCTTCAGGTGTCTGCCTTATTACATCCTTTGCAGAGCAGCATGCTCATCTTGGTTATTATACTCACAATGTTTCGGCCATTCTACCCGTTAGTCTTCTTCAGGTGTCTGCCTTATTACATCCTTTGCAGAGCAGCATGCTCATCTTGGTTATTATACTCACAATGTTTCGGCCATTCTACCAGCCAAGTTTCTTCAGATGCTTATCTTTGTACTTCGTCCAGGACACCCATATACTTGTGGATTAAAATATATCTGGTTTCCGAGCAGTTGTGAGTTCAATCCCTGGACCTGGTCATGCTGGAAAGTCAAGTACTCTGGTTTTGTAGAAGAAATGGACAAACAATAGAAAAGTGAATAAGACCGGTGAATATACACTGGGATGAACTTTTCCCTAAGCATGTAACCCAGAAAAAGAGCAATCTACTATTGTGGATGGAATAAAGCATTTTGTTCGAAATTTCAAGAAGACAGATACTTGAAGAAAGCTGGAAGGTACAAAGGTTTGAAACGTTATGAGTATAACAACCAAGATGAACATGCTGGTCCAAATAGCAAAGGATGTAATAAAATATTTTTTTTCTGCTAATAATTAGAGACAAAGTTGGAGGAAAACGTTCATGAATTCCCTTTAAACGTTATTTCAGAGAAAAGGGCTGTTCTTTTGAACACTGTCAAAAATATGTGTAAAATCTTGGTACCCAAACTATATGAATAAGTAGGTATACCTAGGCGAAAAGTAATAAATATCTCGTCACTGCCATCAAAATCACTGGGGTCACCTCCACAGCCTTGATGAGCAAAATGGCCGCCAAGTACACCTGCGTAAACAGGAAGTCTCCTTGTAATGAGATGAAACATCTGACAAAGAAAATGCCGTCACTTGATGATAGATATCGTGGTGGTGAGGTAGATATGATGATAAGTAAACGGATGGAGATAGATATGAACTAACAGAACTGAAATATATATATATATATATATATATATATATATATGTGTGTGTGTGTGTGTAACCTATGAGAGAGAGATAGGGAGAAGACTGGTAAAATATAAATAGGCAGACAAAGATAAGGAAACTGAAGATTAAAGTTGTACAGATAGATATTTTGAGCATGTAAGTATATATTAAATATTTTACAAGTGTAGGGAAGTATTCATTGCTAGAAGAGAGGGGTTCATCTGCTTTAAGAACCCGCATTCAGAAACTTTTGTTTGGATACCTCGTGTCGAGGAGAAAGGCATTATAAGTGAATAGATAGAAAACTTAAGACCATTTGAATAGACTCAATACTTTTTGAGTGATTGATTATTATTCATAATCACAGTAAAGTAAATACACTATCAATAATTCTGTTAAAATTGAAATTTCAAAAATTTAGAACTATGATTTATTTACAATTTTGCAGCATTGTTTTTGTATCTGTTTTTGCAGATTATCCAAAAATATTCATAAAAATTGACTTGTGTTTAATATAAAGTCCATATATTTTTCATTACTGCCAAATCACTTGAGAAAAAGAAATATCAGCATATTCATTCTTCTTTTGGATGTTTCATTTAATATCACAGACAAATCACATTCAATGCAACACGCACACATGCGGTGGCTCTCCTATCATATTCGACATATGAGGGTCAAGCAGCTCAGTTCCTAGGAACCGACAGCCCAGACACCAGCACATATCATTTGATTATAGTGGTGAAGGCTTTATGCAGAACCAACACTTTTTGAAGGGACGGATACAGAGACGTTGTGCACTACATGCCACAAGGTCCCCAAATGACCCTCCACAGATTTTGAATTGTCCTTCTCCTAGACCAGTTGCCATCCAAGGCTATAGAACCCAGCCTGTCCTGCTAATTACCCATAGGTGGAGGGAGAAGAAGAGGGTTAATACTTTTCCCAAGGGCATTAGCATGTAAGTGAATGTAATGGATTCAGCTGGAATTCAAACTCAGCTCTCCAATTTCTCAATCTGAGCCGCTATCCACTACTCCACTGTATACACACACACATATATAAAATTAGAAGATCAGCCGTTTCTGCTACTTTGGTTTCAACCTTTTGGTAATTTTAAAAAATAAAACTGAATATATTAAATTGTATGAAAAACTAAGAAAAGCAAAATATTACTAACATGGCTTTAAAAAAAGAAGAAACCAACAAAATAAAACAAGATATTCAAGTTTATTAAAAAAATATATGAATAAAAATGTATGTGCAAAAGATTTGCCAAAAAAATGTTATAAAAATCACCAAAATGAAGCCAGACAGTGAAAAAAAACTTAATAGTGATTTGCAAAAAAATAATTTTCTAAACAACTGAGTTTTAACTCATATACAAATGTCTTTTCCACACTTTTCTAAACCTGTGAGAGTTTCTCTCATATTTGAGAACACCTCTTCCAAAAACCTGAATATTTTGTCAAAAGAGCCCAGATAACCAACTTCACCTGAGATAGTATTTTTCTTGCCAAAACATTTTATTTACACAAAGTGTTTTTCTACAACAAAGTAAGTAAAATTCCTTTGTTGTGAAGGACAAAATATTTTTCATGTACTGTTGTTTTCTAAAATAAAACATTTTTTTATCTCTAAGAACTGTTAATCTTCCTTAATAGTTTGTGGTGTATCAGGTCGATTTGTATTCAGTACAATTTGTATATTGTAAAAATATTTTTTGTCATTTTAAATAAATGTTTGTTTCTTTGCAAATGTCACTTTAAATAAGTGCCTTGTGTTTTTCATTAACACCTCTAAAAGTAAAAGTGGGAATAATAGACTTGAAATCCACTATCCCATTCTTTTATTCTTTCTTTGTAATAGATATAGCATTACCATTCAATTTTTATGGTAAAATAAATACCTCTGAAATCTTAACACACGAGCAATTTCAATTGTTATATTTTGAATATTATTATTATTACCCACCCATACAGACTGGGATAAATGAATAAGCAGACTGAAATGGACACTTCATAAATAGATAAGTAAACTAATGTGAATTAATGCTCCTAAAAGTAGGTATTAATAGGGTAGAAAACTGGCTAGTTATCTCTAGATAGATAGATATGAATAGACTTAGATAGATAGACTTATAAAATGAATAGACTTAGATATATAGGTATATATGAACAGACATAGATAGATAGATAGATAGATAGATAGATAGAAGCGCCCGGTCCACCAGTCAAGAAACCCTTCCCCTGCAAGATGTGTCATTTGGTCATATTTTGGGAACTGGAAAACTTCTGAACACCTCCTCGGCTCGGAGTTAGTTCAGTAGAAGGGTGGCCATCTCTGCCAAAATATAAGAAGATAGGAACAAAAAAAATTCCTGTCGATATACAATAGAAAATGACATTGTTTTTATTTAATTTTTACCTTCTAAAAAAAAAATGGATAGAAAGAACTAAATAAAAGAATGTCCTTCCCACTAATAAAGGGCAGTTGGTAACCCTATAGACTTTCAAAAACTTAAACACACTGAGACTATTAGTAAAATCTTCAGCTGTTCACATGCAAAGTGGAACAGTGAAATAGATTTTTTTTAGACAAAATTGAATGAAAGATAGAAAAATAATGAGGCTGACTGAAAAAAATATTTAAAAGAAAAAAGGTATGTTTTAAGAGAGAGGGGAAAATCGTGTTAAAAAGAAAGAGATGTGGAAAAAAGATCATAAAGAGAAAGTAATGGAAGTCTAACAAATCGAAATAGTGAATGGAATTTTAGATCTTTATATTATCAGTTGGCTTTGATCTTTTTTCCTTTTGTTTTTCACCAAGAGCCTGGATCCTTTTTTTAATTCCTCATGCTTTTTATCGTCTCCCTGAGTCACTCTCTTCCGAAAAAAAAAAAAAAATCTCATTTCACAGTTTAACAGACAGACGGGCAGGTAACACTTCTCAACTCAGTATCCCCCACTTTCTCGTTTCCCTTTCTTTTTTCTTTTTTTTTGTTCCTTTCTTCTTTTTTTTTTATTCTTGGTAAATGGAGAGAAGAATTTTACAGCTGAGGTGAGTGTAAAAACAACAGTCACTTTTTTATGAAATCAGGAACCTTACTTTGTCTTTGTTTATTCTAACCCCAGCACCCTTTCTTCGTCTCTGCCATTATTATTCCAGCTCCTTCAATGAGGAATTGGCTAAGTGGACAAAAGTGGGAAAATGAAAAAAAACAACAAAAAAAAACAACAAAAAAACGAATGATACTCAGAAAAAACGAAAGAAATATAGAGAAAAAGAAGAATGAATGAGATGGAAAAAATTAAATAAGGTATTAAAAAGAAAGAGGAAATTAAGGAAAGAAAGGGATAAAAAAAATAATTGATCGGATAAAGAAAAAACTTTAAATAAATAAAAATAAGAATATGGAAGACAATGAAAGAATAATAAAAAATAAATTTAAAAAAATAGAGTCGTAGTAAAATTCAAAGTTAATAATACCAACGAAGATATTTTGAAGACCGAAAGAAAGCAGAAGACAAAGTGTGTGAGAAAAGAAAAGAAAGTGGAAAGAAAAAAAGAAGAAAATTTAGGAAAAAGAAAAGAGCCAACGTTAAACTTGATGAAGAAAAGTTGAAAAGAAAAGAAATTGTGATGACCGCCCCAACCCAAAATAGAGCGAACTTAAAAAAAAAGCAGAAAGAATAATACAAATATGGGCAAAGAAAAAGAAAGACATTATTAGAGAAATCAGAAGGAAAAACGAGATAAAAAGAAAATAAAGACGTAATCGTCGAAAAATCATCAGTAAAGAAAGGCGAAAAGAATGATTGAAAATTAATAAACATTTTGTTTATTAATTTATTATTCAATCATTCTTTTCGCCTTTCTTTACTCATAAAAAACGAGAAAAGGTATGAAAAAGGAAAGAGAAAATGTAAAAAAAAAAAAAAAAGAAGAAAAAGATCAACAAAAAAGAAGTCAAGATAACGTCATGAGAAAAAAAGAAAGATGAAAAAATAAAATAAAAAAAGACGATGACGCAGAAGAAATAATAAGAAGAAATAACGGGAAAGACAAAAAAAAAAATGGAAAAGGAAGAAATAAGTCGAAAAAAAAGTTGTGAAATAAAGGAAGCTGAAAAGTCAGGACAAAATAGACAAACATTAGAGAGTAAAAGAAAAATGTCGGGAAGGCGGAAAATGTTTTAAAAAAAAAGAAAAGAGAAAAAGGTTAAAAACGAAGAAATAGTAAAGTAATAAAAATAGAGAAAGAGGTGGGTGCAGTAGAGAAAAAGGAGTCCCAAAAGTTGGTGGGGCGTACGCAAGGCTGGGACGTGTGCCTGACGGCAGATTGTGGCTATCCAGGCTATGGGAGCATGGAACCAGAGGATGGATATTTTTTTTTTTTTGTTTTTTTTTTTTTGAGGGCCTGGCACGTGCCTTAGCGTTTACGTACCCCTACCTTACACCCCGACTTGTTTTTGTTTTGTTTTTCCTTCTTCTTCTTCTTCTACACCTCAACCTGCAGCCTCTTGGCATTCACTCACCCACCACCATAACTATAGCTGTAGCTATTACCACTACAACTACTTACTGACTTACTTACTTAATATTTAGACTAGAGTGACCCACCAACTCTTTCCTCTCAAATAAAACTCGCTTCTTTCCTGCTATACAGCAGGATGTTTGCCTCCTGCCTGTTCCACTCTCTTGATTCTAATATTGTTTCTCTTCATCTTCCGCTCAGCAAACTCCATCCCCATACCCCCATCCACCAAAATAAAATTTAAAAAGATCTACCCCATCTCTGTTCTATTTATTTAATAAGCATAGTTTAGTCTGGCACAAGGTCATAAATATGGCATACTTGTAATGATAGGTAGATTTTTTATTACTCAGTAATTAGGATTTGCAAGACAAGATTCTTCAGGGCAAACCATTCCTATACAATTTCTGGCAGAATATTGTTTTTTGTTTTTTTTTCAAATAACTTCTGTCTATTTTGGTTGGCACCTTCAAGACGACTAATGCAACCAGCACTGCTTCCAAGAAGAAAGAAACTGTGTGAAAATTTTAAGACACATTATCTAAACTTGCATACCATCATCATAACCAGCTACTTTTTTTCTTAAGTGCAGTAATTTAAAACAATCATCATTATTAACATAATCGTTTGATAACTCTTTTTGCCTTTTATCAGCATGGCTGATGCTAACTCCCTGGAGAGCAATTCATTACGTCTTTTTGGTCTCATATTTTCCACTGGCATGAAGTAGAATGCAGCTAGGAAAGTTGGTTCACTGTGTTGTGCTAGACAATTTCTCTTGTCAGAATCTATCTTACACATTTAGAAATCTACCATTCGTTTATACATTAAATATTGCTGCCATATCTGGTCTCAGGCTCCTGCTATATATTTCAAGATTCTTAAAAAAAATCCAAAGATGGGTCTGTCATGTTATTAGTCCTGATCTGGCATCTTGATTTTAGGCACTTTCCCATCACCGTAATGTCATTTCAATTTATCTTTTCTCTAAATATTTTCACGCTAATTGTTCTGACGTGCTCTATTTAGTACATCAACCACATGAATTTAATCATATTACTGGATTGGCAAATAGGTCCCATCGTTTTACTGTTGCAATAGCAAGATGTAACCATAAGTTCTATTCTTGCACTTCTCACTTGCCACCTACGATCTTCAAAACTCTTAATGCAATAAAAATTGCCATCTTCTGTTTTCCTGAAACCTGTTCTTTTATTGTCCTTTCTCCTCGCTCATGTTTTCTCATTGACTTTTACTCTTAGTAACCGCTTACATCTTAGTGGCTTTACCACCTTGCTTGGGGTGAAATGATCAGAAATATATATATATATATATATATATATATATATATATATCACTAACTATAGTTCACAACCATGAGTTGTTTCCTGAATGACTTTTAAAATTTTTGCTTCATAAAATGTAAATATTATTTTACTTGAAAATATTTGAAGAAGCAATTACTCTATGGATTTGTCGAAGCCTAGTGGATTATTTTTTGGGGATTACCCTGCCAAGGACACCCACTAGTTGACATTATTCCTCTCCTCTTTTTGTTCATTCAGAAACAGGGTGTTGTAGGTAGTAGATGTGTCTCATCTTCCCTTCTGATGGAGACTTAGTCACCTTGCAAACTGTTTACTTAATTTCAAACCAACCACGTTGTTGTAGAGTTACTTTCCGCAGTGGAAACTGTATTTGGACTAAATTCGGTCCTAAATAGGTTCAATGTACAAAAACGTTAGGAACTTGTTATAATAAGTATTATGCAGAGTAATCTAGTTGTGGTAGTTGACTACTTTTGTATTCGACTCCCAATCGACCCTCACTGACTCCTACTTATATTAGGTGGGAGAGTCTATTATCTATAGACTAGGTGTGTTTCACCATAACACACATGAACATCATACACACACACAAATAATGGCTAAGTACATAAATGCTATCTTTGCTTTTTTTTTACGTATCTGTACATACACAGATATAAATTTCTCTTTTTTTGAGAGCGTTATGTTATTCATGATATATATATGTGATTAAGCAAAGTTGAATAACATTCACATCTGCTCACCTTTGTATCCTAACGTAAACAAACCAATTTCTAAAGAGGTGATGTTTAATAAATAAACAGAGTGTCTACTTAAATATGGGTATCCACTAAAATAATGTTTAAGTAATGAAATCTGTCAGATTAATAAATAAAAATCCATCACTTCTTTAGAAATTGCTTTGTTTACGTTAGGATACAAAACTGAGCAGATATAAATGTTTGAAGAATCTGAGAAAGATTTGCATTTATAAGGCACACACACACACAAACACTATATATATATATATATATATATATATATATATAAACTAAAATTAAAAACTGTTCCCGCCAAAATATTAGTTAGAACAAACTACAACAATCAACCCCAAAATTGAACAAATAGCTTTAATTATCTTCCCAAACAAAAAAAACTATTAAATAAGCTATATAAACAAATTTTTATTACATTAATAAAAACACCGATAAAAATAATAAATAAATAAATAAATATATAAGATAAAAAATAAAAATAAATAAAAACAAGCAAAATAATTTGACCCAAATAAATAAATAAACAAATAAATGACTTCTGGTAAAATAACTGCCAAAATAGACTACCCACAATGCACCACTGACCCGTATATATAAATAGCCGAGAAAAATAACAGCACTCGTGGCCTGACGATTGCATCTAGCATGAAACAGACTGTCGCCTCTAAGTGTTGACTTCTATGTTCACTTTTATATTTACACACGCTCTGTCTCTGATATTGAGCACTTTATCCCATAAATATAGCACATCTTAAGACTATATTTCTTCATTCATATATATATATATATATATATATATATATATATATATATATATATATGTATATATATATATATATCCGAATACAAGGTTGGTATAGATTAAATAAACTTCCAGTAACCAAAAACACAATTTTTAAAAAGTGCTCAATACAGAGTAGATTTCAACACCATCATTTGACAAGACAGCAGATGTGTTGAAACAAAATGGCTATTTTGTAGTGATGTTATAACATACTTATGTTATAATTTTTAAAATAAATATTATGTGAAGACAAAAGGAAAACTTATTTTAGCCGACATGTTTCATCCTCTCAGGGATTTTATCAAGGCAAATGTAAGGATTTTATTTTGTAATAAGTATTTATATACAAGAGTAAAAATATTATTTGTTTTTAAAAAATTTTAGGCATAGGAGTGGTCATGAAAAGCCAATAACATTTTTGCTCTTGTATACAAATACATGTCACAAAATAAAATCTTTACATCTATCATGATAAAGTCCCTCAGGAGATGAAACTTGTTGGCTAAGATAAGTTTTCCTTTTGTCTTTATTCATATTGTCCTTTTACAGATATACTCTATCTGAAATTTTTACAAAGACACACACATACATATCTATCTATATATATATATATATATATATATATATATATATATATATATATATATAAAATTCCTCCATGTGTTGAAAATCATTTCTTTTGAAAGTTTTCATCATAATCAGCTGCAACAAGTAGTAGTGATTTTACAAACGTAGCTTAGATGTGGCACAATGCCAAAAGTATGGGGCACCTAGTGAGGGTCAAACTCACTACTCAGACATGGTTGTTCTAGCAAGATAAACTAGCTAACCATTACACCACCTCGAGGTGCCCCAGTTGCAACAAGTAGTAAGACCTTATATTACAACAGCAAAATACTACATAAGTTGAAAAGACTGTTTTCTTTTCATTCTGAACACTTATTCAGATATGAATCATTAATGATCAGGGTACTTCAGGGGATAATCTTTTTCTGTTAATATACTTATAAAATTGTCTGATAAATGACCAGTTGAAATACACAATGTTTCCACTGATAAGTTTATCATTCAGAATTCAATGATTTCGCTCTAAAATTCTGGTTTTCTAGATGAAAATTTTTTTCTATAAATGCACCTTTTGTGAAATAGAAGTTTTTCTCTACACGGATCATGTCTCTTATAATAGGATTTAAGATACACTCTAAATTTAATAATTTAAATATAATTTTAAAATAATTTAAAATAATTTAAAAATAAATAATTTAAATAATTTTAAAATAAATAATTAAAAAATTTTTTTAGGCATCTTTTGCATTTATGCATCTTCTGTAAAATAGAAGTTTTTTCTCCACATGGATCATCTCTCTCATAATAGGATTTAAGATACACTCTGGTCTTTTGTTTGTAAAGTAGATTTTCTGTTAAAATAGTAAATTTTCATTCCATTATATTCTTTGAAAGAACAATCTCCTCAAAATGAATGGAAAATTAAAAATAAAAGAATTTATATGACATGTGATTGATTGATTTTTTTTTTAATGACTTATCGGTCATTTGCAGCTTATTTAAAACCAGAAAATATTTTGGGATGATAAGAATGTTTTTGAGATGATAATGATTTACTGATATAAGTCTTACTATTTAACCCATAACTGGGAGGAAGAGGTGCATTCATAATTTTGCCAAATATAACAAACCTGACTGGAATTGGAAATCGACTCTCCAATTTCAAATTCCCAGCTATTATCCCTTACACAACCCACCCATCCAGTAGTGAGTAGTACTGAGTAGTCTCGACATTGCTTAACTTCGGTGATCACATGAGAACTGATGTTTCAATATATGACATGAATATCCATTTAATGGTCCAGTGGCAGTCATGGACAAAGGTGGTTTCTTCATATTTGGTGACCAACTCTGTTTATTAAGTAAAAATAAAAGATGCTTTTTTGAAAACGTTATTCTGAACATTGCCTTTAATGAACAAGGCATTTACCATTTTGTTCCATTATCTTCTGGTGCCTTTTTCAGCAAAGAACTCATATTTCTCAGTATAATTCTGTCTTTGAAAGATTTTATTTCTCATTAGCAGAATTCTGTAAAAAGAGTAATCAATGCTCATCCAAAAGTATCAAGTCTGGTTAATATGGCAGATGAGTGAAAAGTTCCAAGCCAAACTGGAACAAGTTTTGCCTCGTCACTAATATGAACCCTAACTTCATGCCGTTAACAATTCCAGGATCTTGCTTATAATTAATGTACATAATAATTAATATGGATATTTCTTTATCTTGATTGTTTTCAGCACAGTATTTTGTACTGTTGTATTCTCCAGCCATCTTTAGATGTCTGGGATTATGCTACATGTCTGTCAAAGAACTTCTGCTGATGCCAAAAAGCAGAATAAAAGATAGAGGCCTACAGATTTTTTTTTAGCTACAAGTTACCTTAGAGGTAGGATGTGTCTTCTTTCCTCTCTGGGGGGAACTTTTGGCTACCAGCAAACCTAATGATGTATTGAACACAACAGAGTACACAGCATACAGTGCTCTAAGCTCAGTGGACTATACATACCAAATTCTATCAAACCAAGTCTTTTCAAAATGTAGAGGTCTCTTGATCTCTTAAATAAATCTTTAATCTTTTTTTTTATGATGATGTTCACTCTGTACAAGGCTTGAGGACCACTCAAGGTAGAGGGTTACAGAATAAGAGGCACAGATTATACAAATATGTGTGGAAGATAACAGTTAACCCTAGACTTGAACAGGTTAAGAGTGTAGTGATCGAGGAAGCATCCTTTGGAAGTCAGTTCCACAGGTTAGCATACAAAAAAAGAACACACATTCATTTACCTCTTTTTATCTTTCTATTTAGTTTGCTAAGGCAATAAAATATGTTGTTGCTAATTGTACAATATTGTTTGTAATGTCATTCATATTTTTAGTTTTAGAAAGTTCCCACAAACAAAAATATTACTCCACATTTTTTCTATTTAGCTTATCAATTACTAATAATATCAAGAAAAATGGTAATCCTACTACAGGTGTCCATCAGATTTGGTAATCTTCTGTGGTTTTCCGGATGTGTGGATGGTGTAAGGGATAGCAGCTTGGAATGAGAAGTTGGAGAGCCAAGTTCGAATTCCACTCAGTTTCATTACATTCACTTAAATGTAAATAATCTTGGGAAAGGTTTGAATTCATCTTTTCTCCCCCACCTATGGGTCAAACAGTATGAATCATTGTTTTCTCCAAAAAATTGTTAATGTAATATTCACTTGCAAAAAGGAATTATTTGTACAATCCAAAATATGTTTTGTATTTACCCACAAAGGGTTGATAAACCATAAAAATAAACAAACCTATCAACCAATCTGTATATTTCCAATCAAAATCTTTATTTAATCTCCGGGGACAGATTTTTCCATTTATATTTTTTTATATTTTTTTTTAACATTTTTTTCAATAAATTCTTCCCTGTAGTGCCACTTTTTGATTTTTCACAAAATGTATAATTATCAGTGCTTAACCCAGGGATTGAACTCATGAAGATTGAAGAAGGTCAGAGGATATTCTGATCAATGGTTCTGATTATAACAAAATAAAGACATGAACAAATTAAATGGTAATTCTTTATCTCAGAAGTTCAAACAGAAATTAATTTTGCATTAATTTTCGGAAATAACAGATTTAATAGTAATACGTTATTAACTCCAAAAATGGCTTCAAAGAAAGAAATCATATAAACCTTAAAGATGATCTTTCATCAGACCCTGCAGACTACACAATCACAAAGAACTTTTCCAAATAACAAAAACCACATCACTTGAAAACTTTCAACAACCAAAACAAATATAATGGGTGGCACATGTTACTCAAATGGAAAATCTATACGACCTTTTAGCTCACTGCATTATTAATATTATTTCTCTTTCCACTGCATTCTTTTTCAAGTCCTCTCAATTGCAGTATCTGTATTGTTAATTTCACTCAAAGTTGTTTTCTGTTGCCATAGCAGGATATGACATCACAACTATGAAATTCAAATAAATTTAGATTCAAGGATCAGAGTCACCTTCAGTGACAGTATAAACTTTTTGTACAGCAAATAAAGTCGTAGTGATAAAGGTTAACTTTCCACAGTGACAAAAACAGAAGATATTAAATGAGTAATAACAGTAAACTTAAGAAGTTTGTTTTTAAAAAAAATTGTTTTAAGAAAAATATTTGATAAATTTCATCCTACATTAATGGTTTGGTCCATGAATATTTAATATTTCTCATATTGAAATGGCTAATCATACCATTTCATGACTAAGACTGTGGAATTTAGTTTTCAAAAGTTGATTCAAATGAATAAAAATTCTTACCTTATCAGGTGCTACAAAATTTTGTTTACATTTCAAAATATGGAAGAGATAAAATATGTTTCTCTCACTCTCTTCATATACAGGGGACAAAAGTAGGTATATAGTAATGAAAAACAAATTTAAATGAATGCTAGTAACACTATTATAATACTGGTATAATACTTACAGTATACCTACTTTTGCAGCCCATTGTATGTAGCCTAATGATGTAAAAACAAAGTGGTTATTTTAAAGAGCAAATATTTATTTTTCAGTATATTCTCATTCTTTATCAGCAACCATGATCCAGTAGTAAATGTTATTCCAAACATGATGCTGACAAAATTTGAAATCAAAATTCATTTTTAGTTGTGAGTGGGTGCTAAAAAGTGCTTTTCCCTCTCCACTTCTCAAAATTTAATGAAATGACCCAACATCAAATTTTTAAAAAAATCCTTTCATAGTTGAGCTGAAAACATTCACCTCTTGTACATGACAGACTAAAGACTTATTAATCTATTCTTGTATATCAAATATATTTCTCTATAAGTTGAGCCTCAAGATTCTTAGGTGTTAATCTATATTCGGGCCTAAACTTGCCAGATGAATGATCCATTTAAAATAAGGATGCCTCCTTCCTTCTCACTGATAATTTTGGAGAGTCTAATTAAACATGCATTTTCTGCTAAAAAAAAAAAATTCAATATACCAACATTTTCAATATATGGCATGCTGAAAAGTTTTCAGCCCAACCAGGAAGAGATGCAAAAATATCTCTTGAATGATTTGGTTAATTTGGGAAAATGGATTAAGCCAGCAACATTTCAGCACTACCTCAAATAAATAAATATATATATATATATATATATATATATATATATATATATATATATATATATAATGTGTGTGTACTTATTACTGAACCATTATTTTTAGTGGATACTCATACATAAGTAGATAATCTATTTATTAAAACAGTATTTATTTTCGTCTACTGGCTTGAATATTTGAGAAATCTTATTAGAAAAATATTCACTCTCAAATATACACCACAAAATGGGGTATCTATGCTAACATTAATAAATTTACTTTTGAAGTAATAAAAATATTGAATTAATAATAAATCCATGAATTATTTAGAAATATATACTGTCTAAATATGTACATTTATACGCACACATATATATCCTAAATATGTATAAAAAAAACTCTTTATTCTGCAGTCAACACTATCACTTGATCATACACTAAAAGTCTTGAAACAAAATGGCTATTTTTGTAGTGATGTTATAACATGCTTATGTTATAAGTTTTTAATAAACACTATTTTAAGAATAGTGTTTTTGGTTCATGGAATTTTATTCTGTCTATACCAATCCTATACTTGTATATATATATAAATATATAATTAATGGATTTATTATTAATTTATATATTTAGACATACTATCTATATATATATATGTATTTATATATAGACAGTATATATATATTAAAATAATAGGAAAGAACAATGAGATTTATAATTCAGATTTTTTAGCATTTATTTTATTTTTAAAAAACAGTTCTTGATACAAACAGTAGAGCATAATATTATAATTGTGTTTTTTAACAATATTATTACCATCGCAATACAGAAAATCCTATGCTTCAAAACTGAAACTTCAATTCAAATTTAATCATAAAAATTAAACTTAAAATACAACTTTATATTTTAAATTTAATTTCTATGATTAAATTGAAGTTTCAGTTTTGAAACATGGAATTTTCTGTGTCACGATGTTAATATATTTTTAAAAAAACATATATATATATATATATATATATATATATATATATATATATATACACTATCATAGACAAAAACAGTAAACTATATGATAAAATTGTAATAAATAATTGTCGCTCTACTATCGGTATCGAGCCCTCTTTTGGATTAATGCTGTGACTGTTAAAATTTATATATTACTTTCATTCTCATTGCATCGGGTATATATGTATATACATACATACATACATACATATATATATATATATATTTAGACAGTATATATACATATATATATATATATATATATATATATATATATATATATATATATAAATTTTTACATACTGGAAGAATGATAGGAGAATCAATGAGAAAGTGTTTAAAAAATTTTTGTGTGACACATTTGTCATTTAGGATTTAAGCAGACTAAAGTGATGTTTATTTTATTAGGTATCCCACATTGTGATAATAGAAGATCTGCTATTAACGGTGAAAAGTTTTAAGAACCTGGGTGCACATTTAATACTTAATAACAAAAGTGGTAAAAACTTAAACAAAATGAAACTAAATGAAATCAATTAGACTGTATACCCAAAAATAGTTAAATATTAAAATTTCAGTGTCCCCTCTCCTTCCTGTGTATGTGTAGTTACATCAATGTGAACATCAATTTAGATAAATAAATAAATATATATATAAAGTAAAAGGAATATGTAATTTTTTTGTACACACAGACTTTCTCTTGTTTATATTTTATTTGTCTTCGTGTTTTTGCAATATGCAATCATAGAATATTTCTAAACAGATATCAGCTACCAAAATTACCTCTTTGATATTTTTAACTTTGATAAGTATATCATTTTTATTAACTATATAAAATCATCTGTGTTCTTCTTATATCATTTTAATCATTTTAAACACACACACACACACACACACACACACACACACATATATATATATATATATATATATATATAGTATTGTGTATTTTTATAATTATTTAACAATTGCAATGTTTATAGAGGATAAGTACTGAATATAAATAGTAGAGATATAAAAGTTAACACTGTTGCGTGATGACTGGTAGTTTCACACTTGATCTATATCTATCTACTTATCTTTCTATCTATCATATATATATATATATATATATATATATATATATATATAGTTTTCAATAAGTACCAGATGATTACATTATACATGAAACTTAGAGTTGTGTTCCTGTTGAGGAAATAAAAATGTATATTTATGTATATTTATTATTAATTATATGTTCATAAGAAGTGTGGACACTGATGTCAACACAACATGGTGACAGTCTGTTTCACACTTTAACACAAACTTCAGTCAGATCCAGTCTTTATATTCTGATTTGATTTTGCTTAGTCTGACAGAAGGCCACGTTGCATGCTGTTCCTAAGAAGTTACCCATGTATGAAAGAAAGAAAATATGTAGAATGATTGAGGATAATAGAGAGGGAAAGAAAAAAAGAATGAAAAAAAGAGAAAGAATGATCAAAAGAAAGCTAAAAAAAAAATGAGAAAAATTAAGAAAAATGTGTGAAAAAAAAAGATGAAGAGAGAAGAAAAGAGTGAACCAAAATAAGAAGTAAAAAAAATTTGAAAGAACGAAAAAGAAAAGAAAAAAAGGAGAAAGAGAATGAAAACAAATGAAGAACATGTACTGATCAGATTTTACTAAGAAGCAGTGGTTTCATTAAATCAGTGGTTCACAACCCTTTTTTTACCAATGGATCCCTTTTCCCTTCTTTGTTTTCTTGGTGGACCCCTTAATAGCTATTTGACATAAGACATAAAAAAATAATAAATTTCACTAATAAAAATTTTGAGGTTTTAATAATCAAAGAAATATTATATAATTAAACTTTCTTTTTAGATGAAAACTAATTGAATGCAAATAAATTATTCTTCAATTATAATAATAATATTAGTAATAATAATAATAATTATAGTAATAGCAATTTTTATTGACCAGTATCTTGTATTACAATATTACTTCCATGGTCAAGCCTATGGGGAGCAGAGTTCTTCAGGCAATAGAATTCACTGCAGAATTTATTTATGCACACTTGTTAAAAATTTTAATAAATCAATTTAAGTTAAGTGTGTGATTAGAAAAAAGAGAAAGGCTGTGGTTGATGCTGCCCAACGAGTTTATTTATATCTGGTTCCATCGATGTTAATGATAGTTGAAAATCACCTCTTTTCACAATATCAAGTCTATTGCGAAGTTTTGATAACAGTTGAGAAACACGACTAAATCCTGATTCAACAAGATAAGATGTTGGAAAAGTAATAACTTCAGAAATAAAGAAAGAATCATTCATATTCATATATATATATATATATATATATATATATTTCAATATAGTGTAAATTACAGTAGAAATTTAATTATTAATAATAAAAACCATTCTGAGTTCATAGACCACCAAAATATCATTGTGGACCCCCAATTTGTTATATTTTGCTTGTGAACCCCCAGAAATATTACCTGAACACGTAGGGCCCATGCGGACCCCAGTTGAGAACCCCTGAGTTAAATGAACCTGTTCTTTCAGTGTGATTTCATTGCAAGCATACATGTATGTATGTATATAAAATAACAGGTTATTCTGAAGTCTATACTTTTTGAAGTTCTCTAAGTGTTTGGCAGAAACTTCAGTCAGACTTAATTTCCCTCAGAGGTCATTTTAACTAGAACACTTCAACTATTTCTTTTACCGTCATGCACTTTCTTCAAAAGTCAGCTATTTTTTTTTTTAAAGAAACCCAGGAACAATTAATTAATAAAATAAATCACAAGCAGTACACTATTCTTTTTGACTCATTAATTCTCTCTAGTTTCTTATTTGTTTTTGTTGTAATTTTTTTTATCATTTGCTGATCCTTTCTTCCAAACTTTCCGTGAAAACTTGTAAAAATAACGAATTATTAACAAACAACTTAAATTTAAAAAAAAATATATATATTGCATAACAACGTTTTAATCCACCAGTCATTTAGAAAAAATAAATTCATCTTTTGTTTTGAAAATGTTACTTTTTTTTATTTCTGTCCACTGTTCCTTATTAACAAGTTCACCTTTTTCCTTCCATGATTTCAGTGTTAATGATAATAATTACATTGTTCCAGACGCCATTTTTCTTGTTTTTTTGCTTCATTTTACTGATTAGATTTTTGTTGATGTTTTTTTTCTGTTCTTTTTTTTTTTCTCAATGTAGGTGCTTAAAAAGAAACATGGTCTTTACAAATTCTTGTAGCCTGTTGTTTTTTAGAAGGCCATAACCATTATTATTGTCATTATCTTATCGGGTTTCTTTATCTGAAACAATAATTGGGTTTTGCGCTCAACTCAATGAGACGTGGCTTGGTGCCCAGGCTTTTGGTGTGCCATTAATGCTTATTGCTATAAGGGGCTCATTCTCTCGCTACCACCATAACCTTTTGTTTTGTAAAAGCATGGCTGAGATTTCATGTCACGCTTCATGCTGGCAGCTAGCTCTTCAGCCATCATTACAAATACCATTCATTGTTTAATTGTCTTTTAGACCAATATTCTTCATCAGGAACCACAGACCTTTGCCTTTTTTTCCAGGAAGATTTTTTTTTTGTTTTAATTATAATTTTTTCTTTGTCTGTTTCTTTTTCCATTTTTTGTGTTTTTCACACTTTCTTTTTTTGACGTTTGAAAATTTTTAATTGCAACGATTTTCCTTATTATTTTCCTGTTTTTTTTAATATATTTTTTTTGTTTGCACTTCGATAAAAAATGTTTTATGTTGGTCATTGTCTTTTCTCTTTCTTGTAAAAAAAATTAATTAAAAAGTTTGAGCAAATTTTTGTTAGAGAATGATTGTATTTTCTGTTCAGGTGCAAAGTAAATTAATAAGAAAATTAATCAAAGGAATTGGTAGCATTTCTTTCTTTCCTTTTCTTCACCAGCAATTATTTATTATTCCTTAGACTTTTCTTTCCTATCTAAAATTTAAAAAGAAAATTAAAAACATAAATCAGTTCTTGCACTCTGTAAACCCATTTTACTGAAAGTTTCTTTCAATTTTGCTTTTTCTTTATTTTCATTTACTTTTTTTATTCATTCTTTTATCTTCGTCTTTCTTTTTTCTCTTTCTTTTTCCTCATTTCTCTTTCTTTTATCTTTGCTTTTTCTCTTCATTTTTGTTTTATTGTCTTTTCTTTCTCTTATTGTCATTTGTTTTTCTTTCTTTTTTACTTCTTCTTCATTTGTTTTGTTACTCTTTTCTTTCTACTTTGTCTTTCTTTCATTCACTTTCAAATTATTTTTCTTTTTTTCCTTCTTATTTCCATTGACCTTTCTCTTCTCATTTTTTTTTAACTTTCTTTCGACCATTCTTTGTTTTCATTCTTTTTTTTTCATTCTCTCTATTACCATCAATCATTCTACCTATTTTCTTCTTTTCTTTTTGTATATTTTCCTCTCTATCCCTTTTTTTCATCATTCCTTTATTCTTTCTCATCATCACAATGTACAGAAGCAAATAAAATTTATTCTTTCAAAAATAAATAAATATATAAAAAATTCTTACATCAGAATTTTCAAGAAAAAGTTTTTTCAACTCTGTCGTCCTCGAGAAAAAGTTTAAAAAATTTTATTTCTTTATCCCAAACTTCATTTTATCCCTTAAAAATTAACAAAAAAGTCTGCCTTTTGTTTCATTTAATTTCAAGATTTTTGCTCTTTGAACTTAAGGCATTAGAAAAAGCAAAGAGCATTATAATAAGGGAAAAGGAAAAAATGTCAGAGGGGACAATGCACGGTTTCTTTGTGTGTCCATGTGAAAGAATATAAAAACAAAAAAGATGAACTGATCCAATTAATTAAGTACCACATTTGTAATTGTGTAGGCTGGATTATAAAATTAGTGGGGAGGAGGAATTTTGCATGTATAAGAATTTGGCATGACAGTATCATCATCAATATTTTCTAAGTAAAGTCATTTTTCTTTGTTGTGCCTCATTTATGTGGATATATATACATATATATATATACATATATATATATATATATATATATATAGTGTGTGTGTATTTGTGTATCTATTTATATGTACAGATGTGTGCGTGTTTTATATATATATATATATATATATATATATATATATATATATATAAATGTCTCTGAGAGGTGGTATTATGATTATTTACACTGTTATCCTCAAGAACACATAGCCTAGTGGATAAAGGTGTTGGTTAGATCCAGTGACTAGACCCAAAGAGTTGTGAGTGCAATACCGGCAGTGGTGAACAAAAAAACTAGGAGAGTTGAGTAAAAGGAAAATAACAGGGAGACATCTGGAAGAGGCATGGCTTGTGGAACTAGAACAATCTACCCCAGTGGATGAAATAAAGGGTTTGGTTTGAAATTCCAATCATCTGAAGAAGGAGCATAAAACGGGCAAATCGCTGCAAA
>OZ038493.1:34086695-34121695 GCA_964036315.1 Acanthosepion esculentum | reverse complement strand
ACAATATTCCTTAACTTAAAATTTTCCAAGCCCTCTATCCTCGTTATGTGCCTGAATAATATCAACTATCACTTGATGATATTAAGTAATAGCCTCATTTTTTTTCCCATGATATTCTCAGCATCCTTCTGCAGAATCGCATTTATGTTACCTCAAGTCTCTTCTACATATGTGAGGGGATGGTCCAGTATTCATTGCTATATAGGAGAACTGATATTAGATAACAGTTCAGTACTCTTTGTTTCTAGCAAAATTTTCCTTATTAATACTTTGCTTAGTTTTTGGAAGGCATCTTTTGCTATCCCAATGCGCCTTCAGATTTCAGTGTTGCACTTTCTGTCCTCAGTTGAAACACTTCCCAGATATTTTCCTGTTTCTTAATACTTTGCTTAGCTTTTGGAAGGCATCTTTAGCTATCCCAATGCACCTTCAGATTTCAGTGTTGCACTTTCGGTCTTCTGTTAATCCACTTCCCAGATATTTTCCTGTTTCTTAATACTTTGCTTAGCTTTTGGAAGGCATCTTTTGCTATCCCAATGTGCCTTCAGATTTCAGTGTTGCACTTTCTGTCCTCAGTTGAAACATGTCTCACATATTTGAGTTGTATTTGTTTGATTTTGGTATCTTCAATTTGAAGTTTGCATGTTGGGCTGTGCCTTTTGCTGACAACCATGCATTTCATCTTCTTGCAATTGATATTTAGTCCTTTCCTCTTGCTTTCCTTCATTCCTTCACTAGTACTTTTATATTCTTGTAAAATATTAACCAAGTGTTTCTTTGTGTTGTGTTTTTTTTTTTTGTAGCTTTTACTTGTTTTGATTTAAAATGTGAACATTTTTTTTTCTTGAGATCTTCTAAAATGTCTATTAAAAAAGAACAAATTGGTAATGTTTTTGAGTACTGTTTTTAGATGTAACAAAATGGTTACTTTTGGAGGAGAAAGGTAAGAAAAAATATAAAAATTATGGAAAAAAGAAGTATTGAAAAAATAAAAAACCTCTTTCAGTGTTTTTGTCTCTTACTATCAGACATCTTGAACTGAATTAAAGTGTGTCACTTATTTTCTATAAAATTTTGATATTTGTTCAAAATGTAAATTTATTGCATCAGATGAAAATTTATTGTCATAGACTTTGTACAAAAGAAATAAATATATCAGTAAAAGTTCATTTGGTGTGTGTGTGGAGGTGGAGGTGGAGACACAAAAGTACATCATAGGAAAACAGTAACAGAAGCCCCCACCCCCAAATTATCAAAACACTACATAAACAAAATATGTGGGTTTGTTTTGTATATATTTACCTTTGTGTGTATATGTGTAAATGCCTGCAAGAATGTTAGAGTAGAGATATATATATATATATATATATATATATATATATATATATATATATACAGTGTAACGCGGATATAAGAGACCAGGATATAAGAGAAACCCGGATATAAGAGAGATTTTATCTGGTCCCAAATTAGAGCCTGTGTTAATGTATATATAATAGACCAAACCCGGATATGAGAAACTCGGATATAAGAGACTTCTTCTCCGGTCCCGACAACTCTCTTATATCTGGGTTGCACTGTATATATATATATATATATATATATATAAAAAATTGTGTATTTGGGTACCAATCCCTCTTTTATACAAGTTTAATTAAAAATGACTGGACTGGCATGATACTGTGGTTAGTTTTTGTTTAATTTTTCTTATGTTTTTATAATTTTTTTCTTTTCTAAGCACAAATTATGTAGAAATTGCCGAAATGTTTTGTATATCTTAGTGCTTTTTGCTATACTTTTAGCTGTTATCTAGGATAATTTTAGTTTGACTTTGAACTGAACAGATGGATTGCATTATGTATATATCTAGAGTTATAGGAATGTTTTATTTTCTAAACGTGGTCAGCACATTGGGAAGGTTCATTTTGGTCGAGTATTGTAGGCACTAAAATTCTAGATACCTTCAACATTGACAAATGCAAAGAAGTTCTTGGGTATTTTTTTAGTAATAAAAAGTCACAGTCAAGAATTTTCAAGACAATTCTACTTTACATTCTAAAAAGCTGACGATTGTATACCATCATCTGGAAATTGTTTCAAAGATACCAAATTAAGTGAATGGTTTTCACCTTTCCCAAATATCAATCCAAAACTTCTAGTCCATCCTTTAAAAAGATGAATTTAAGAATCAAAAACAGTATTCAAGCAAGAAAAATCTCCCAGAAGCAATAAAAACTACTACATGATAAAGTTGAAATAGAAAGAAAGTCAAATCAATGAATGAAAGACTGATAAAACTGTCAAGGGAAACATATTAACATGTGTAATTATTCATAATTAATACAATATTAATAAAATATATGCTTTTTTTTTAAAAAGATCATAATCACCCCATGTAAGGCAGTAAAGCCAGTAGGACATTTGGGTTACAGGGTGTGGAAGAATTACGAATAGAAACATTAATAATGAGTGGGAAGAAGAAAGAGTAATCATGAGAACAGCAGATAGCTATTGACATTGCATTTAAATTTTTGCAGATTAAAATTGGCTGAAAGCATGGAGCCAGAAGAGAGTTCTGCAAGCCAGAAGTGTACGAAAAGAAATTGTTAGAATGGAACTTACAGTTCCATCCAGCCAGCTCAACTGTAAATTGATAAAATCTCGATGCCAGTCTAGTATTGTGCTTAAATTCATAAAGTCTAGGTACTATAGTGAAGAGCCCTTCTGAACAATTACCATGAAAATATTTATAAAAAAGGCACAGAGAGGCAACCTTATGATGGCGGGAAAGTGATTGAAGCCAAGCTGCCAGATCAGGATCAATAATATTGCTGATTCTTCTTTGGATTTTATCAAGGAACTCAAGGTAAATAGCAGCGGCACTGGACCATATGTAGCAGCAATATTTTAAGTATGGACAAACTCAAAGACTTATAGATATGCAAGATAGATTCTGGAGAAAAAAAATGGTCTCACATGACACAGTGAACCCACTTTTTTAGAAACTTTTATGACCTCCTCTCTTTTATACTTATAAAATTTTATTTCATTTTGTTTGCGTAATAAAGCAAGCACATATTTCACTATGTGATGATTACAAGAGCATGAAACTTGAAGTTGTGGTACATTGAAGCCCTTTGCCTTTTTAAAAAGTTCTAGCTTGTGAGATTTGGCTTTCTTTACTGTTTTTAGTGAAAATTGCTGATGGCTGGCATTGATAGACCATTGTGGAGAAGATTTAATGTGGCTTCTGCAGTCAGATGTCCCCTATGATGATTGCATACTGATGTGTGTATGATTTACTTTTGAAAACAGAAAACAATACGTTTGCATATATATATATATATATATATAGCATAATGAGAGGCCACGTATACTTTCTTGATATGTATATAATATCTGGATAAAATGAATGAAACAAAATTGGGTGTTTTTTTTTTATGAAAGTATTTATTTCTGTGTTTTTGTATATATTTAATTATTTAATATTTCAGACCACCTAGGTCTTTCCTCAGAAATCAAATTTCAAATCATATATATATATATATATATATATATATATGGAAAATAAAGCATAATATTACAACCAAAAACGTTTGCGGTTTCTCTCTTCTTTTTAATATACACACTTTTCTCTCGTTGGAACTACTGTAACCTCATCCCTTTATATATATATATATATATAGAGAGAGAGAGAGAGAGATCTAGATACATATAGATAGATAGATAGGGGGAAAGACAGAATGCAATAGAAAAATTCTCAACATAATGCACTGCCCAAAACCTGATTAAATAACCAAATATCAAAGTTTTAAGGAAGAGCTTATTGGTTGTGCTGATAACTTTTCACTATCTTCTCAGATATATAAAATGTTTCTGTGTATATGCATGTATATCTATCTATCTATCTATCTATCTGTGTGTGTGTGTGAATATATATAGAAACAAATAAGCCCCATTTGTATAGGTGTAGTGTGCCTCAATATAAAACTGCATGTCCACATTTTGTTTCTGTTTGTAGTCACAAACGCTTATGTGCTGCATAAATATGCCAACTTTATATATTTTCATACATCTACTTATATGATTTTATGTGTTAATATAATGATGTTAAAGGTTAGCAAATAGTGTCAGTCCATTCTAAAAAAAAAATAGTTTGCTTTCTTTCTTTTGTTTTTGAGTTATAAAAAGACATTTTTAAGACAAGTCATTTTTAGTTGTCAGAACATTTTTTTTTGCTATTAAACAATAAAACTCTATTACTATTGGCCTCAACTTTAGTCAATTAGGTTGCATGGAGAGGCTGGGCGACAGAGGCAGGAAATGTAAAAAGGAAACTGCAGGCAATGAGAAAAATAAATAGAAATACACTCAGATACACACACACACACACACACACACTATATATATATATATATATATATATATATATATATATATATATATATATATATATATATATATATATCTTGAACGTTGTCTGTCTTTCTGGAAGTCTTTAAATCAGTGTAATATCCTACTAAAACAGGTCTGTCCAATCTTCACACTTTGTAGCTTTTGTTTTGCTAGTGTATGTTTAAAGAAGAAAAGAAGAAAAATAGGAATCCCCAAACATTTTTTAATGTTTATTTTTTACTCAGTGACATATGAGAAATTTAGGATTTCTGCCTGTTTGTACATGATAAGCCAAGTGCTTAAACTGTCAAAGAATTTATTGAATTGCCAATGCTTTTGTTTATGACGCTTTCACACTGTTGTGTGTCCAAACCAGTTCTTCGTTCTGTTTATTTTGTTTTGTTTATCTACTCTTTGGATATTCCATGCTTTCAAAGAATGGCTATATAAAAGACTAATACAATCTGCTGTGACAGTTAACTTCCATGAAATGAACCACCCGACTACTGCCCTGCGGAAATGTCTTTGAGGCCAAATGGGTTTTGGACAAATGCCAAAATCTTAAAACTTTTCTTAGATTATCGGTGTTTGTTCTAGAATAAATTTGGATTGACACAGTGTCAAAAACAAAAACAAAAAATTCAAAAATGAAGAGGTTTCTTTTGGAAGAACGTTATCAATTTTTGCATTTTCTTTCAAAGAAACTGTTTTAATTTTCATCTAAACAAAATTAAACTCTATGTGCAAAGACATTTATCTATCATTGATTCAGCATACAATCTTTGTGATCTTCTTCTTCTATGTGCCATGTCATTCAGGATATAGGCAGTCATAGCTCTCCACAATTTCCTGTCCTTAGTAGCTCTTAATAAATTTTATCTTTTTATTATCTCATCTATACCTTGTACCACCATCCATTTACTCAAGCACATTCTTCTTCTATATACCATGTCCCTTCAGGACATAGGCAATCATAGCTCTCCACAATTTCCTGTCCTTTGTAGATCTTAATAAATTTTGTCATTTTTTTTCTCCTAAACCCTGTTTGGTCAAACATTTACACAAGATTGTTAGGTAGATATGCACTGTTTTCCTCTGTAACTCTTGCCTTCAATATGTCCTGTTAGTGTCAAATTTTCCAAGCCTTATTTCCTCTCCTAAGCTTTGTTCTGCCATCTGTTTACTGAAGCTTGCTAAGTAAGTTATGTGTTAGTTTCCTCAACTCTTCTTACCTTTAATCTATCCTGTGAGTATCAAATTTTCCAAGCCCTCTTTTTGTTATCTCTCCTAAATCCTGTTCTGCCATCCATTTCCTCAAACTTGCTAGGTAAGTTATGCATCGGTTTCCTCTACTCCTCTTGCCTTCAATATGATTTGATGATCTTCTATGTGACATGTACCTTCAGGACATTGGCGATCATAGCACTCCACAGCTTCCTGTCCTTTGTGGCTTTTAGTAAGGTTTGTCTGCTATCTCTCCTAATCCTTGTTCTGTCAACGAATGATGCATGCTTGTTAGTTAGGTTATTCACTCTTTCCTCTTTCTCTCAATTTGATTTGGTCATCTTCTTCTGTGTGTTGTGTCTCCTCAGGACGTTGGTGATCATGGCTCTCCACAATTTCATGTCCTTTGTAGTTTTAATAAATTTTGTCTTTTTGTTATCTCTTGTAAACCTTGCTCCACCATCCATTTACTCAAGTTTGTTGGGGATGTTATGTTTTGGTTTCCTCTGTCCCTCTTGCCTTATTTTAAATTCTAACTTAAAGTAACTCTGGAAACCCAAATTAGATGTTCTTGAAATGGTTTAATTTACATCTTAACAATAAAAAAAATCTGCTATACCATTTTCCCCACACTGGTAAGTGATGTTAATTACTTTTAGGTATTACTTTACTTTCTCATCCAATTTTTATATTCTGTAGTTTATGAAAGGCACAAGAAGAAAAATATTATAAAGCATAATCATTTATTGTTTTTATTTAAATTGTGCCTGAAATAAATTTTGTGTTCATTGACATATCAGATCTACCTTATTCTATGCACCATGTTCCTTCATGGTGATCATGGCTTTCCACAATTTCCTATCTTTTGTAGCTCTTAATAAAGTTAGTCTTTTTATCATTCTTCTCATTCTCTGTCCTGCTGTCCATTTACAGAAGCTTGTTTGGTAGGTTACTCACTATTTCTCTGTCCCGCCTATCTTCAATATATTCTGTGCATGTCAAATTCTCCAAGCTCTCTTTCCTCATTGTTTCCCAGAAATTTCAAATTTCTATTTCTGATTCGAATTATAAGTGAAATTTTATTTTCTCTTTTCTTTAAACTCCCTCATTACTCACGTGTTCAGTCCATGGTATTCTCAGCATTCTTCTGTAGAACCTCATTTCTGTTGCTTCAAGTCTCTTCTAGGATAATTAGCAGGGCGATTTTTTAATGATATATTTTTTTTACTGATTAACCATTTTAAAGTGACTAACAAGAAATTTCTTTGTTCTGGCATAGATGGGATATTTTGCTGTTAGAATATCACACAAAAAGTTGGTTTCAAGTTATTAAAAACAAGTAAATCCCCTGAGGAGATGGTAAAATGTTCTTAGCCCCACTCCTTTTTCAAATTCAGTAATGTCCAAACATCAGAATACTGATTTTGGGAAGTTGACCAGGCTAAGAACACTTTGGAATTCTCTTGTGTATTTTAACAAATACAGCCATTTATGATAAACTATTATCAAATGGGAAATGGATTAAGGAATCGGAGAGTCAAGTTCGAATTCCAGTTAAGTTCATTACATTCATTTACATGCTAATACCCTTGGGATAAAGTTTGAATCCAACTCTTCTCCCCCCAGCTATGGGTAAATAGTAGGACAGACTGGGTTTTATAGCTTTGGTTGGCAACTGGTCTAGGAGAAGGACAACTCTGAATTCAAAACTGTATGTAGCCCTGGCAAAGCACATATGTAGCAAAGAACAAGATCATTTGCATTGATTGGATGATCCTGACTACAGTCAGCTCCTTTTAATTTTAAAAATGGTGTTAGAAGAATATTTATTAAAAGTTACAAAGGACAGGAAGTTGTGGAGAGCCATAATCGCCTATGTCCTGACGGGGACATAAAACTTAAAGAAGAAGAAAACTAAATAAAGAACAAAATATCCCTTTTTTTCCCATCTAAGACTGACTCTATCAATAAAAAAGTTATTAATCTGAAGAATTCCTTTCAAAGGACAAATGTGGTTTTTCCCTTTTTTTCACTCAGTTACCCACATATTGATGAATATAAACTTTGAAAAGATTCTAAATTCTGGTTCTTGTTTTTAGATTACATTTAGCAATTACGCCACAGAGATTGTCATAAACTCTGTTACATATTTTTCCTTGCCATTTTCAGGTCTCCTTCTCGGCCATCAGGAGGGTGAGACTACTTTGATGGAAGATTTAATCATTAAATTCCTCCCACTTACGTCAGAGACTCTGGGGAAACAAGTGATCAGTTGGTTTGAGCAGATTGGTTTGTCTCCTCATCAGCTTTGATCAGGCCTTTATCAGATCAGCTGGTTTCATTCCCAGAAGAATTTCTTCTTTGGACATAAAATTCATAACACTTATAATGGGTTCTTGGATGACATTCTTCTTTTCAGATATAGAGAAGAATGAAAGAAAAACCATGGGGTGTTGTAAAAATTACTGTTTCTGCTTGTAGTAAAGATGACTCATTAAAATATTTTAAACTGGTTAGCTCTACTTTAAGTCCCACATATAAGGAATCCATGATAAGTGAGGCATTTGTTGACTTACATTACTATATATAATTAAGTATTTATGTACTTAAGATTCCACATAAAATGAGGTAATTTTGTATTTAGAAACCTACAGTGAAATTACACTGAAATATCAGTTTACATACAATCGTCCCTAGTAAGACAGCATTGAGCCCAGTCAGTACATCGATAGGTGACTGCTAAGAAATACCAGGTACTCTAGGCAACCTTATACAAATGAGGTATTTCTGCATTTAGAATCCCACATAAAATGAGGTAATTCTGTATTTAGAATCCACATAAAATGAGGTATTTCTGCATTTAGAATCACACATAAAATGAGGTATTTCTGTATTTAGAATCCCACATAAATGAGGTATTTCTGCATTTAGAATCCCACATAAAATGAGGTATTTCTGCATTTAGAATCCGACATAAAATGAGGTATTTCTCCATTTAGAGTCTCATATAAAATGAGGTAATTGTGTATTTAGAATTCATGTAAAATGAGGTATTTCTGTATTTAGAATCCCAGATAAATTAAGATATCTCTATACTTAGAATGCCACATAAAAAGTGGTGTACTTTTAGTTAAAGGAAAAAAAGAAAGAAAAATACTCTAAGACTTTAGCTGCTGCCAATTTTTTGTGTTCTCTTTGAGATCAGACAACTGTTCAAAACTTGTTGAGTTTTCCCGGAGAGAATTAGTGGAATGTAAACGTTACCCGTACTTTGCATGTGGTCAACTATTTTTAGCAAATCCCTCTTTCCACCCTCTACCTTGTTGGTATCTTTTACTTGCTGCACTTTATCTCGCATTCATTTGTTTACTCCATATAATTATGAATAACTTATGTAATAAAATTTGTACTTAATTATGGGTGCAATATTTTGGACTTTGTCTGGGATTATATATATATATATATATATATATATATATATATATAAGACAGATATATATCTGTACCTATATGTATCCTAAGCTTAGGTTAGTTTGGGATATTGATTCAGTATTTAAAGCAAGTTGTGAGCATTGAACTCACTACACTGGGAGTAATTGGGTGGACTAACATACAAGCCCTAATTCTACAGCAGGTGCCTAGTGTGAGGACAAAAGAATTAACACTACTTGGTGACTGCTAGTTTCACACCTCAATGGAGTCTTTAGACCAAGTATCATTACTCCTTTAGTGAACTTTGTATATAGGTCATTGGGGGGATTATATCTTTATTTATTTGTTTGTTGTGCATATTTTTCTTTTGTACTAGTTTTTTGTATTTGGAATAAAATTTATTAGATTTAGTTTATAGAACTTTATTTAGTCTTTTTGATCATGATGTGATTGTAGGTAGTGTGGTAAGAATTTGCTTTTGTGTCTCTATTTGTGTGTGTGTGTGTATATATATATATATATATATATATATATATATATATCCACATACAGGCCTGTTTAGCAGCATCACAGCTCATTATTGTGGCTAGACATCTGATTGCTTCAAGCTAGGATTGAAACTTGACAGATTTGGCATCAGTCAGAGACACAACCCCCTAAGCTATCAATGCACAGCAAAGAAAGGGAACTTTTTAACGTATTATATATGTGATGCATATAAACGCCAAATCAGCAGCCAAACTGCTCAATTCATAAATGAAGAACAGTGTGTATATATATATATATATATATATATATATATATATATATATATATATATATATATATATATATATATATATATGTAGTCCAGTTACCAAGGATGAAAGCTCACCAGAACAACTGCCATGAAAATATTTATAGAAAATACACAAGGAAGCCACATTATGGTGGTAAGAAAGTGAGTGAAGTTGAAATGCCAGATCAGTAGTAATAATAATAATAACCATATGCACATACATCCATTTTTTATGTCAGTAGATAGTACATGTTCTGTATTGTGTGTGTTTTTTTACATTTTATCTTGAGACCTATATATTTTACTACTTTGATATATATATATATATATATATACATACACACACACTTCTCTTGGCTTGCAGTTCTTTACATTGTTTTTCACTCTCACCAGAAGATTGTGTAACAACAGAGAACTATCTGTCATAGAAAAATAGGGACACATGCATAAAGAGTTATTACATATATATATATATATATATATATATATATATATATATATATGCATACATATAAAAAGAGAGGAAATCTATACTTAAGTATAGTTTTTCCTTTTGTCTATTTTTTATTTATTTTGTTTCTTCTACAGATATACTCCATCTAATATTATTTACACACACACATATATATAGATGATGAGACAAAGATGAATATCTATAAACAACGCATTTCACTGAGACTGTTTGCTCTCTTTGGCTTCCTCAGGTTAGAATGAAAGAAAGACAAAACTGTATGCGAGGAAAAAGGCATTGGTATCTCTGAAGATAAGTAGTGACCATTCCGTGTTTTATAGATTTTCCACTTTGCCTCATCATCTTCACTTTTTTTTCAGATACTATTAGACATACTACGCATACATAACACACACACACACACACACACACACACACACACATATATATATATATATATATATATATATCCAAGAACAGATTGTTTCATGTTATGTTATGAACTGCCAAAAGACATTAACGTGTTGCAACATCTTGCTGAAAGAATGACAACACAGCCGCTGAAAGGGAACAGATGCTGTACACTCTGTTTCTAGTCCCCTTGATGCTTATTTCTTATTTGTTGCTCTGGAAAATGGCCTTGTTCCAAACTTAAGTTTATCTAAGTCAACCTTCTGTCACAAATATAAACTTGGATACCAGAATAGAATACACACTACACATGCATCCACACACGTGTACATTTTGACATATATATATATATATATATATATATATATATATATATATATATAATTTATTTTTTTTGGCAGAGATTTTTGTCTGGTGAACCATTTCTCATTGTTAAATTTAGAAATAGTGGGTAGATATTTCTGACTATTTTCAAACAAGAACAGAAAACTAAGTTAGGGTAATTCTGACTGGCCCAAAAGCCAAGCAAGACAAGCAGAAATAAAATGAAAAACGGTGGAAAACAAAACTACTTCTTTCTACCATTTTTTTTTTTTACCAAAGAATGAATATTTCAAGTTTCTTAAAAACACAAAACAACTTAAGCTGGCTAACTCTCACTTATGTCTTTACTCATTATTATCGTTTACTTGTATTAAAAAAGAAAAATACTTTACTAAATTAAGAATGAAGTAACTTTTAATCATTATTCACTACAGTTGCAATCTTAATTCACAATAAAGCAGTTTGTTTTTTTATTACTTAGAACAGCTTTCAGCTATCAAAATTTTAGTTCCACTAGTACAAACATTTACTGCTAGGACTTGCCATGCTACATCCACAGAGTCAAATCAACCACATTTCCTCCATATTGTAAAGTTGAGGTTTCATCCAGACTTTTTTTTCCCAAGATAGTGAAAGAAACACTTACTTGGATGCTTCCCAGAACACTACCATCTTGACCTCTTCAAATGAAGGGTCAATGACTATCCTCATTATTCTCATAATATTCACTTCCTTCTACCTTTGCTTACATTTATACCACACACCTCATTTAGTAACCTTCCACCATGAGTGGCTCTTGAGTCTTGTAGCAAGTGAACAATGATTTTCTTAGTTTACTTAAGAATGTCATAATCTGTTCTGCTTCCTTATTCTAAATCCAGACCTTTATAACTAGAAGTCACAATGCTATGTCTACAACATCAAATCACCCACATTATCTCTGTATTTTAATTGTTAGGAGGAAGTCTTACTCAGACAACCCAAGAACTCCTACTTTGTGGAACAAACTTGTGCAAGGACGCTTCCCTAGACATTACAGTCTTAACCTCTTCAAGTCAAGGGTCAATCACTGTCTATCCTCGTTATCCTCATAATAGTCACTTCCTCTGACCTCCACTTACATTCATATCTCACACCTCATTCAGAATCCTTCTACCATGACTGGCTCTTCAGCCTTGATTTGGGTGAAATTAAATATTTTAAAAAATTGAAACAATTCAAGATGTCTCTATTATAAATTTAAATTTAACTAACTTAGAGTGTTTTATTTTAGGACAAACATGAGCCACTTGTTTGTCCAGAAAAATATATCCCATTTTAAACTGCGGTCATGTTCTTATCTATGAGAACACAAAAATACCGTTTTTCTTAATATTCCCTGATGAAATAAAAATGTAATTTCAGTTTGGCAAATAAAAGAAATTATGATCTTTTTTCCATAGACTGAACTGAGTGGAGATTAAGAGAAATCAAAAAGAATTTAGATAAATTTTCAAAAGTTAGTAATAATGGTTGAAAACTTCTGTCTCTATTTCTAAGATGAGATATTGTAAGTATTTACATCATTCAGACTGTTGTCCTCATCTTTATTGCCATATTCACAATGTTTCAGCCATTGTATGCTCTGGTCTTCTTCAGGTGATATACATCTGAAATTTGAATTGAACCTTTTGTTAAGTACATGGAGGTAGATTGTTCTAGTTCCACATGCCATGCCTTTTTTTGGATATCTCAGTTTTAGTTAATTCCCTTTAGTAACTCAACTCTCCAAGTTTTTGTTCACCTCTGCTGAGATATGTATTGCTTCAGCACGCACCATGACATCAAATGTAAGGTTTTTTACTTTGCAACACATATTTATAAACAAAAGTAAAAATGTTGTTGGTTTTTAAAATTTTAAAAGTTAAGAATACTCTTAAATATACATTAGGTGAACTGAAAGGTCAAGGTAAATTGTGGAAGATGTTAAGTGATGTAATTTAATGTCTAATAAAGAAAAATAAGTAAATGTTGACATTTTTTTGTTATGTAATTAATATTTATATTAGTTTGAGATTAATTGATGTATTATATATTTTAAATAAAAGGAGGTGTAGAATTTAACTGTCTTTTAATTTTATTAACATTTTTATAGTCATGAATGTTGGCTTGGGAAAGGGTTAATTCTTTCAGGAAAGGAGATATTTTGAAAAAATCTAGGGTGTAGATTTATATTTTGGTAAGTTTCAATTGTAGAACTCACAAAAATTTTCCATTCAAATAAGTTACAGATGAAACGTGTCAGCTCAGATAAGTTTTCCTTTTGTCTTTACTCATAATTTCCTTTTGCAGAGATATTTTCAGTTATATCTGAAATTTTACACGCACACACACATATATATATTTATATACATACAGGGTATAGTAGAAATACCTCCCATATAATGGTAAAACATGAGCTACATGGAGACACTATTGTCACTAATGTCTTACCATTATGTCGGAGGTATTTCTAGGAAGTATATGTGGCTGTATTTCTGCCACACCATGTATATCGGATGTAACACCAAAATTGTCCAGCTGTTAGATTAAGTTTCAAACTGTTGTTACTCAGAAATAATTAAAGATATCTTACTCGAATTCTCCAAGGATTTTATAACACTATTGGACTCTACTTTAAAAGATGATCCCACTTCCTGTTGAGAAGTTCCTCTACTGTTCCCTCTTTTTTAAACTTATTCACCATTCTTTTGAAGGTTCTTGAATGGACTTTGAAGATGGAAGCCAGAGTATGAATGTTGGTACCATTACTGAAGGCCTGAATGATCTTTTTCTTCTCACCATTGCTCAGTTTGGAAAGATATAGTGGGGCTGACATAAAATGATTTTAACCTGTTCTTTTTCTAGCTGAATAACTCAAAGGATTTTTCAGTGATTCTTATGACAAATGATGTAAAAATAGCTAAACGTCTTATCTGAACAACATCTAACTTTTTTTTTTTTTTAAATAAAAATAACTGCTAAGAACACCAGATTATAAATCTTACTGCTCTTTCTTATTATTTTAATATACATATATATATAAGTTGAGAATCCTTTATCTGAAATTCTTGGGACCAGAAATGCTTCAGTTTTCAGATTTTGAAATACAGGTTATTTAATTTGTATATAGCATCTATAAAATGGTGGGGGGCAGCTTGGAAATGAAACCCAACCATATATATGATATCCCTTCATGGTGTTTTCTGTTTCTTTTTTTATTCTCGTATATGTTTTCACAACATAGTGTTATTTCTATGTCTTCCATATTTGAACGATTGCAAATATATATGAAGTCAGATCAATATGTTCATAGCCTGATGCAGATATTAGCTAAATTTGAAATTTTCACATTAATATTCACCACTGAATTATGTTGAGAACGTCTGTATATAATGTGTGTCTACAGAAAATTTTCAAGGATATGGTAGATAAGATACACCAATGTACTTATATAACCATGTTTGTGTGAGAGAGACAGTTAGTGTATAAACATGTACACCAGTTTACTTGTTATAGGTATGTCTCAGTACAATGGTATACCTGTATGTTTGTGTATATACAGACAAGTATGTGCAGCTATATAACTGTACTGAGATGCACCAATTCGTAGATACATACAAAAACAGAAAAACAAGGCTTATTAGTGGGCATTGATGTTATAAACCTGTGTTTGAACATTGAAACAATGAATTCTATCAAAATGCTTAATATTTTTATGTGCATTCTCATAGTCGTTTGAAGTTATAATTATTTTTTTTAAGAAGAACAGTTCAGATATGTTTGTTGAGACATTGTATACCATTATTTCAATAGTATACTCTGTTTATTTCTCTATAAGATATGCAAATGATAGTGTTGATAGCAGACACAGAAAGGAAACTACAAATAATCCTACAAAAGGTAGTGAAAGATAGCAAGAAGAAAGGTCTAATCACTAGTTGCAGTCAGACAGAAAATATGGCTTTAATTATAATCCAATTGGTAGAGTAAAAATGTCTTAGTAATTCTCCACAGAATTTAAAATTCTGATTATTACTGTGTTGCAGATCTAATGCCCTAAATATATTAGGGTGTGCAGCTTATATTTATGACATCTACTCAAATATAAGGATCTTATTCAAGTGATTGATAGTAAGTTAATGTCTCATTAAATATTGTTAGTGAAGTGATTTTGCCATTAATCACATTAACATTGCTATTTAATTCTTTGTATAAATTGTTTCTTTATGATATATATATATATATATATATATATATATATATATATATATATATATATATATATATTGTCATCCACAGGCAGACTGTTTCGCTGTATCACAGCTCATCAGTGTAGCTAGACATCCGGCTGCCTCAAGCTCGAATTGAAACCTGACTGATTTGGCATCAGTCAAAGATTTTACCCCTAAGCTATCAGCACCCGGTAGTGAGGAAGGTGGATTTTTATGTACTTGTTCTTTGAATAAACCTGCCAATGACCGACAGGGCTCAATTCATGGAAGAGCTTTGCAGTATTAGCAGTAGTAGTCATTGTTTACAAATTTGCACTTTCTCTCAAGAGTGCTCAACCGGAATTAAATTTTCTTGGGGCGTATATTGACCGCATGTGGGCAGCAATTTTTTTATTTATGAATCTATAATGAAAAGCTAATAAAAGTTTCTTGTTGATTAGATTTTTATTTATTCTTTCAATGTTTCTAATGTTTTTTCTGATTTCCAGTTTATATTTGTAATTTCTAAGCACCTGCTGTTAATACTAATTTTTTTTATTGTTTGTTATCTGGAGATAATGATATATATATATATATATATATATATATATATATATATATATTTTGATTAATTAAGATTTATAATCTTTAAAAAACCTTTATAAGCATAATATTGCTTATTTTTCCATTTCAAGATCAGTTTTAATGGACATTTAACATAATACAATAAAACAAAATTTATTAATATAATAAAATAAAATTTGATCAAAATTAATTTAAAAAAGATGAAGATTTGATAAAAATAAACAGAATAAAAAATAATTTGACCAAAATTTCAAGACTTTCATCAAGTAATATTACTTGAAGGTTTTCAAATTTTTATCTCTAATTTTATGAATTAAACTTTAGTTAATCTCACTTGACTAGACTTAAATTAAAGTCTGTAACTAAAATATATAAGTTTTTATCCAATATTCTTATATATGGTGGACTCTCCTGTTGTATTTGATGTATGAGGGTCAAGCAGCTCAGTTCCTGGGAACCGACAGCCAGACACCGGCACATATGATTTGATTATAGTGGTGAAGGCTTTGTGCAGAACCAACCACACTTTTTGAAGGGCCGGATACAGAGACCTAGTGCTCTTCGTTCCACAAGGTCCCCAAATGACCCTCCGCAGGTTTTGACTTCAGATTTGTCCTTCTCCGAGACCAGATGCCATCCAAAGCTATAGAACCCAGTGTCTTGCTATTTGCCCATAGCTGGAGGGAGAAGAAGAGGATTAATACCTTTCGCAAGGGTATTAGCATGTAAGTGAATGTAATGGAATTTGAACTCATCTCTCCGATTCCTCAATCCGAGCTGCTATCCACTACTCCACCATGCCTTTTATATATATATATATATATGTATATATGATAATGTGCATTGAGTGCTGGTGGTAATAATAAATTATTTTTTGAGTCTGACAATTGCTACGTACACAGTTGCATCAAATGATGAGGAACAAATGTATATTTATTCATAGTGTAAATATATATATATATATATAATGCACAGTGAGTGCAGGTGGTAATAATAAAAATATTTTTGTGCCTGACGATTGCTGTGTACAGAGTTGCATTGACTGGCGAGGAATAGATATATATTCATTCATAGTATATATATATATATATATAGGCAGCAATTTTTCATTAATGCATGTTTCATTAAATAATATAGACAAGTTTTGTCTATTTATTTTAAGTAATTTCCTTTCATATTGTCTGATAAGCTTAATCACATCATTGTTGAAAAACAAAAGGAAAGCACCATATTGATACATGTTTAAATCCAATCTAAGCTTTCAGCTTACATACGCCATTATCAAAGATGACACTTTCAATATATCAAACAACACATGGATGAAACAACAATGATAGTCGGCCCTTGCTGCATGAAAAATTTCAAAGCAACGACAAATTCATATAGACAAGACGTGGAAGCAAAAATCGCGTCGCAGCTCGTGACGTCACACATGACCACGCGAGAGTGAAAAACGAGAAGTATTAAGTATGGGAAGCTGTTGGTATAAACCAATGGCTTCTGTTATAAATTATAGGCATTTAAGAATATTTGTGGAGATTTCATAGTTTATTTTGTTCAGGTTATATTTCAACTGTTTTATGTATATAGCTTTAAGAATTTTAAAATTTTGTTTATTGTTTTCATGTTTAAGTATAGTTGTGTTGTCAACAAGGATTTTCTGAAATTGAGTACGCTGCCAGGCATGTTGTTTTAAATGTCGAAAAATGTTAGAGTTATCATTTAAATGTAGAGTCAAGCGCCGTGAGAGTGAGTTTGTGGTGTGACCAACATAAATATTATTTAACCCATTGGAGATACAATGTCTATATTATTTAATGAAACATGCATTAATATATATATATATACATACATACAAACTATTTAACCATTGCATATGATGTCATTGAGAACTGATTCCAATCCCAGTGATCTAAATATGCTAGGATTTATTTTTAATTGTTAATTGGTATCACTCCAAGTAAGTGAAGTACATCTACTAACACACAAAGGGTTACAGGATGTGGAGGAATTACAAAGACAAATATTAGTAATCATTAGAAAGAGAAAAGACTAATCAAGTGGACAGTAGATAGCAATTGATATTGCATTTAAATCTTTACAGATTAAAGTTGGCTGGAAAGCATAGAGCCGGAATGATGTTCCACAAATGAGAAATGCTAGAAAAGAAACTGTTAGCATAGAAGTTACTGCTACATCTAGCAAGCTCAACTGTAAATTGATGAGATCTCACCACCAGTCTAGTATTGCACTTAAATTCATGAAGTCTATGTACTATAGCAAAGAGCTCATCTGAACAATTACCATGAAGGTATTTATAAAAAAGCACAGAGAAGCAACCTTACAGTAGTGGGTAAGTGACAGAAGCCGATCCCCCAGATCAGGACCAATAATATTGCTTATTCTTCATTGGATCTTATCAAAGAGCTCCAGGTGAATAGCAAGGGTACTGGACCATATATGGCAGCAATATTCTAAGCATGAGCAAATTGTAGACTTATAGATATGCAAGATAGATTCTGGAAAGAAGAATTGTCTTGCAGTGAACTGACGTTCTTAGCAGCTGACCTCACAATGGATTCCATATAGTTTTTCCAATTCATGTTAGCTAAAAATATTAGCCAGTGAAGGCACAATGGGTCACTTTCCTGGAGGATAGCATCAGCCATGCTGATGGAAGGCAGAGAGGGGTCTCTCAGATGATTAATGGAGAGAAGTTTAGTTTTGGAGGTGTTAAAATTGACAAGCCATCTTTTGCCCCAGTTAACGACAGTTTTGAGGTCATTTTGGACATCAGCTGCCATTTTGACCTTGTTGGACTGATCCGCCTTATTATCAAGGCAGGAGTAAATTGTAGTGTTGTCAGCATAGATGCCAAGTTGAGAGCTGATGTCATTGGGAAGGTCATTAATGAAGATTAAAAACAGGGTAGGTCCAAAGATGGAGTCCTGGGGCTCATACGTGTTAGTACAAAATGATGTAGATGAGTGGCCATTCAGGACAACTTTCATTTCACGATTTGATAGGAACAACTGGATCAGCTCAAAAATGTGTCCAGAGATACCGTAAGTTTTCAGCTTGTGAAGAAGACCTCATGCCAGACCCTCTCAAAGGCCTTCAACATGTCCAATGCTACAGCCTGAGCTTCACTGTTTTTTATCTAGAGCATGATACTCTTTCTGCAGTTATCATTAGTACATCAGCAGTTGATCTGGAAAAGCAAAAGCTGTATTCTTTGTCTGCGATGAGAAACACTGGATCAATTCAACATTGACTAGAGCCTCTAGGAATTTCTGAAAAAGAAGTAGAAGGCTAATAGGCCGATAGTTGGATGGGTCGGACAGTTCAGCAGGATTCTTAAAAACTGGAACAACAGATGATGACCTCCAGCAAGCAGAAAAGCAGGAAGCAGTGAGGCATTTATTATACAGCTATGAGAGAACAGGAGCCAGTTCGGGAGCACACTTCTTAATGACTATTACAGGGATACCATTGGGTCCACATGCGCATTATGTGGTCCAGGTTAGAGATGATAGCAGAAACCATGAAAGGGGTTATATGCATATCGCCCAACAGAAAATCAGTCCTAAGTGGGAAGTCGGACAGGGATACTCCAGATGAGTCTAGAGTAGAGTTTGAGGCATTCAGCTTTATCAGCAGAGAATGATAACACCTTAAATCGATTGAATAGGTGATAATAGAGACCTTGTACTTGTTTAGTACCCAATTACAGAGACACCAGTAATCATGAGAGCCAAATATTTTAGAGGCTCTGTGGTACCTTATTCTCTCAGCAAACAAGGACTTAGCTCCTTTGAAGACTCACATTTGTTATGAGCAGTAGCAAATAGGGCCCTGTTATGACAAGAGCTGTCACACCAGTATAGCTGGAAATAGCGGTTCCGGTGTGCTATGGCTGCTGAGCATGCTGGTGTAATCCATGGATAGCATTGCGGTTTCACCTGGTATTTTCCAAAGCGTCCATGCCAGCTTTGACCCAAGAAGAAACCTCAGTGGTGCAATTTTCAATTGGGCAATTGAAGATGTCCATCCAAAGAGCATCATGAAGAAAATCCCAGAATGCTGGTGGCAGAAAGAAAAGTGATTTTCTTTACTATACTGAAAAATCCCAGTTCTTGATAATGACTGAAATACTTGACAACAAACATTAAGTTTGTACAGTTTATTCATATTTTAAATTCAGATATACAATATTTCATTTAGGAAATATAATAAAAAAATTAAATAGGCAAACCATGTAAGTTGAATGTAACCCCAATTATTATTAAACAGCAGAATTCAAATAAGTGTTGACTTCAATGTTCACTTTTATATTTATATTTACATACACTCTATCTTTGATATTGAGCACTTTATCCCATAAATATAGCACAATTTAAAACTATATATATATACATACACACACAGACACACACACATATATATACACACACACAAATATTTATATATAACAAGTGAACATTGAAGTCAACACTCAGAAGCAACAGGCTGTTTCATGCTAGACGCAATCGTCAGGCTGCGAGTGTTTGATTTTTCTCAACTATTTATATGCATGGGTCAGTGGTGCATTGTGGGTAATCCATTCTGTCGGTTATTTTGGCAGGAGTGGCTTGTTTATTTATTTATTTGGATTAATTTATTTTACTTGTTTTTTATTTTATATATTTATTTATTCTTTTCAGTTTTCGATGTTCTATCAACATAGTAAAAAAATTTTTGGGCTTTGTTTAGGTCGCTTATTTAATAGTTTGTTTTGGTCTGGGAAGATAAAGCTATTTATTTGTCCAATTTTTTAGATTGATTGCCTTAGTCTATTCTGCTGTTTTGGCTGAGGACAGTTTTTAATTTGTTTATTATTTTATTTATTTGGATTGATTATTTTTACTTATTTATGTTTATTTTTATTAGTTAATCCAAATAAATAAATAAATTAACAAATAGCTCCCACTAAAATAACCGTTAGAACTAATAAAAATAAACATAAATTGTGTCTAGCATGAAACAGCCCATTGCCTCTGAGTGTTGACTTCAATGTTCACTTTTATATTTATATTTATTTATATATAATATGTATTTTTAAACATATATTGTTAAATATAACAGACAATGAATGTCTATTATGTTTGATCATGAGTCATTCTAAACATTGTATGGTTGCTTTAATTTCGAGTGAAAATAAAAGCAAAAATTGTCCAGCATTTGGATATTTTTTTATTAAGCTGGTCCTAGATCTAAGCTTTCGGCTCACATGAACCATTTTCAGAGTAGTTACACAGACATTTATACACACACACACACACACACACACACACACACACACACACACACATATATATAAAGACATGTCTCATTAAATCATTTAAACAAATTTGATCTACTTATTCTTAACAGGATCCTCTCATATTTATGGGTGAGTATCCTTATTAAAGGAAGAAAAAATTTACCATGTTGATGTCTATCCATTTTATTCTTGAGCACTTTCAACATTAACACAATGTCATCTTCAGGGTCTTGTTTTTGCTAAGACAAAATTGCTGTGTTCATCTGAAAATTAAATTTGTTACTTGTGAAGTGAAAAGTGATAAACTTACGTACTGTACAATTTTTAAATTTTATGATGTAAACATAGATGTGCTGTAATGTCAAGGGAGGTAACTAAGTTATTGAGATGTTTTTTTTTTCAAAGAACTATTTAAAGTTACTAGTTATAACCTAGATACTGTAAACATTTTAGAACATTTGTGCAGTATTCATAATTAATTTTATTAATGGTCGGTTTCAATATTTTAATACAGATAGCTTCAAGAATGCTAATGTTCAAAGTACTCAAGAATAAAATGGATGTACATCAATGTGTTAATTTTCTTTCTTCCTTTAATAAGGATACTAAGAAACTTGTCTGTAAATATGAGAGGATCCTATTAAGAATAAGTAGACAAAACTTGTCTAAATTATTTAATGAGACATGTCTTCATGAAAACATGCTGCCAAAATATATGCAATATATATATATATATATATATATATATATATATATATATATATATATATATATATGTGTGTGAAAATATAAAGCTACTAAATATGAATTTTTCAAAAGTTTACTTAGGCTCGCTATAAATTTACAATGAGGCAACTTTGAAAATCAACTCTCTTAATTAACAATGTTCTGCACAATTGCTTTTCTAATTACCTGCTCATTACCAATGTATAATAAATATTACTTATATCTGAAGATAAATACCTCCCCAACAAGAATCACACTTGAGGGAAAAGGGGGATAGAGGTTCAATTCCTGTTGCGGGGACCTTTTTTCTTTAATAGGACTTCTCAATCTAGGCCAGTTGTTATTAATTTAATTGTTTAAGAAAATTACAAACAGGGTTATCAACTCACACATGTGTACCCACTAAAAACTGACATGTTTTATATTGTAAAACCTCTTTATTCAACTGGATATTTTGAGATGATAGAAAAATTTTTTAGAAACTCTTTCCATAAAAGTTCAAAAACAAAATTTCAACCCTCTGTAATAAATAAATAGCAAGACCTTGGCAATTATGTTTTTGATCACATGATTGTATTACTGTAAATTGTACTGTTTATGACCTAACAAAACCTCCGAGCATATTGTATTATTTTTTGCACTTGCGTTCTTTTCATGGAGTTAGAAAAACTATTAATGCCATCAAAGTTTGAAATAAAGTTTCAATTACATGACGAAGTTTACAAAGAAAATGAAAAACGTAATCCTCTTAACAATTTGACTAAATATTCTTCAAATAACTTTCTTAATTTTCCAAAATAAAATTTCTTCACAGATAAAAAGCAAAAATTTATAACCCTATTTTTTATTCTCTCTCTCTCTCTCTCACATTCTCTCTTGTTTTTTTAGGCATAAGAATCTTTAAGTATTTGTCAAATTTATAGAAGGAATTTTTAAAGATACTTGGGGAGGGACAACAAAATTGTCTGTTCTGAAATGGCAGTAATTGGTGCTAAATATTTTAAAATGTGAAGAATTAGTTGCAGACTGTCAAAAGAGATGCTAGAGAAATAGAGAGTGAGAAAAAAACAATTGCAAAGATTTTAAGAATACAATAGAAAATAATATTTCAAGGCAAGGAAGGGGACATCTTGGTGTACATTGTTGGGGGATAGACAAAAGCAAAATTCTTGTCCCTGGAGATTTACTCTTTGCTTTAGTTTCTAACTTTTAAAATTCATTAATTTATTTAATTTAAAAAAAAGCAAAACTGAAAGAACTTTTTTCTCTTATTGTTTTCAGCTCACATAATATTTTCTTTCTTCTTTTTATTTTATTTTTCCTGAGAGAAAACTGCCATGTTTACTTTTTTCCTCCCTACTTTTAATTTTTTTTCTCTTTTTATGTTTTTTTTTCTTTGTTCTCTTTGTTTCAAATAATTTTAGGTGCAAGTTATTCATCAAGCACACTTGATATCTTCAGCTGGATCAATTTGCCTGGAGTAGGATATCACTGGATTTTAATATGAAATTTTCACAGTACAATGTCTAAAGTAAGCAATTAATGGTGAAAAATTATCTTATTTAAGAATATATGACTGTAAAATCCTGAATTAGGACCATTTGATAGCTATCTGAGAAGGGAAAGGAAGATTTAATAAATTTGAAGCCGAGGACAGTTTTTTATGTTTTTTTTTAATGAAACTTGAAATTCTTTTAGAATATTATATATACAGTGTGTATACCACACACACAAATATATATATATATATATATATATATATATATATATATTTGTATGTATTATAAATTTACTTATTTAAAAATATAGTTCCATCGCTACACAGGAATTACCATGTTTCAAAAACAGAAGCTAAAAACTTCAAATTCAGTTATAGAATTAAATTAGTTCTGTTTCATTTTCAAGCGAATTTTGAAACAGAACTAGGGACTTTAATTTAATTCTATAATTGAATTTGAAGTTTTTAGCTTCTGTTTTTGAAACATGGCAATTCTTGTGTAGCAATGCAACCAGATTTTTAAATAAGTAAATTTATAATATTTATGCTCTGTAGATTTGCATTGAGCACTGTTTTGTAATAAATAAAAATATTAATAAGAACACCAGATTATATATCTTACTGCTCTTTCTCTTTATTATAATATATATATATATATATATATATATATATATATATATATATATATATATATATATATATAATAATAATACCAGATTTATGCCAGAATATCATGAGATGTGTTCTTCAGTTCCTGGCAGTGATAGGTCATAAAACTGAGAGCTGTTTTATATTTAGGCGTCGGCATACCTGGTTTTCTTGGGACATCGCCCAAATGTATCCATTTTAAATTGTGATGCAAGTAACAGGTACTAAAAAAGAAGACCTTTCATGTGTCAGGGAAACCAGACATCCTGCTACTCAACAGATATTTGCTCATCTGCCATGAATTAAAAAAAAAATCTCTCTCTTCTCATGTTAAAATCCATTTGTCTATTTAAGGAGTTTATAGAACTGTAATATTTTGCTTAACTAATACTTACCGTTAATATTGGTAAGATTTTTTTAATCATTTCACCCCATGAAAAATGATAAAAGTCTCTAAAATGCAAGGGGTTACTAAGAGTGAAAGCAAAAGAGAGGATAATATAAGATTATATATATTCAGAGAGAGAGAAGATGATGATTGACATTGCATTTAAATTTTTTTAAAGTAGAAAGTTGAAAGAGTGTTCCACAAGTGAGAAATGTGGGAGAACAAACTATCAGCATAGAACTTATGGCTACACATTAACTATTTCTACAGTAAAATAATGAGACCTAGCTGCCAATCTAGTACTGAGTTTAAGTTCATGAAGTCAAGGTGCCAAAAAGTAAATCTCAGCAGAAAGATTACTGTTAAAATACTTATAGAAAAGGCAGAGGCAAACTATGCTATGATAGTGGGAAAGTAGCTGAAGCTGAGATACCATGTCAAGACCGATAACATTGCAGATTCCTCTTTAGATTTTGTCAAGAATCTCTAGCTGCGTAGTTGAAACACCAGACTATATGTGTTAGCAGTATTCAATGCATCGACAAATATTAGACATAAATATATAAGATAGTTGCTGATAAGAAGAATTGTCTAGCATGATATAAACATTGCTATTAATTCTCATTTCATGTTGGTATTTTCATTATTCTTTTTCTATAATCCTCCATTTATTTCTTGGCTATCTGCTGGGAAGAAAACACCAGCAGAAAACTTGCTGATTTCACTGACAATGTCCCACGTTACTGGGCTCATGGTATTTAAAACTTTGATAGAAAGGTTAAATTCATTAATGCTTGCATCTCACTCCCTCTTAAAATTTATTTTATAATCCTAGGGGCTGTTCACTTGTCTCCTACAGCCATATTTCAAAAGTAAGGTGAAAATTCAACTTAGACAGCTTTTACTCAAAAACTGTTATTTTGTGTGACAGACACAAGCATGGATGCTTCACTAATCATCTTCACCTCTCCAACTCAAGAGTAAGCTGTTATATATCCCCCTTATCCTCATAATCTTCACTTTGATCTATCATATACCTCATTCATCATGACCATTACAACAGTAGCCCTTTACTTTGAGTCACTCTTGAGCCTTGATACAAAAATTAGCTAAGAATGTTTTAATTCAAATAAGATGAATGTGAATGTTGCTTTTAATTAATGTGATTGGTATTTAAATGTAGTACCAGCAGGTCTCTATTTAGTTTCAATGATAATATCTCAAGCAAATTTTCAAGAACAGTAATCAGAAGAAATGGTTGCTGGGTCTAAATGTAATATATCTGTGATTTATATTATTATATTATAATCGTTATATAATAATTTATGATAAAGATAAGTTTTTTAACACCTGCCAATCTTTGTTTTTTTAACAATAGTGTATGACCCAAGTTTTGAAAACTAACAAAATAAATTTTTTAAAATTGTTGTCTGTGGTTCTGCAATGAAATATTTTCATATCTAATTCACAGGCCTGTCAAAATTTCATTAGCTTCAGTTTTAGACACATTTTCCCTGAGGTTCCTTGTTTGTTATCTGACAATATTCAATTTTTAATATATCCCATAATAGTCATCATATTTTCATATTGATTATTGATTATTGGTAATACTTGTTAAAGATTATTATTTGCATGTCTGAGTGACATTTAAACATGGCAGTAGTAAATTTAAAAAAAAAATAACATTGTGTGTTTAAAAGCAAATTGTCCATGGGTGGAAATTTAAGAACATGTAAAAGATAGCTTCCAAAGGCTAAGCAAAGTATTAAGAAACAGGAAAATTTCATTAGAAATGAATGAAAATGTTAATGAACTGTTATATAATATCAGTTCTCATATATGGGAGTGAACGCTGAGCAATCTCCTCACAAATGAAGAAGAGACTTGAAGCAACAGAAATGTGGCTCTGCAGAAGGATACTAAGGATACAATACGAGAGCAATGACAAAATTTTAGTGAAAATGGAAACAAAAAGGACAATCAGAAACAGAGGGTTGAAATTTCTAGCGTCCATAATGAAGGAAGAAAGCTTGGAAAATTTGACACTCACAGGATGTATTGAAGTCGAGGGGGCAGATGAAATCCGTGCATAACCAGCCTAGTGAGCTTGTGTAAGTGTTTGGCTGAATAGGGTTTAGGAGAAAAAAAATAGACAAAATTTACTAAGAGCTACAAAAGACAGGAAATTGTGGAGAGCCATGATTACCAACATCCTAAATGCAGTGTTACAATATAACATTATAATTTCTCAAAATGGAAAATAGATGCATGGCACTATAATTGCTACTTAGAAATAATTAAAAATATATTGTAACCCTGATACTATTTTAAATGCCAATAATTCTTCAATATAAACTGAATTATTTAAGTGTCTCTCAAAATTAATAGTTCCAAATGTTTCTCAAAATTTATAATTCCAAATGCTGAATTAATAAATTGTTTAAATTTCATTAGGTTTATCTTTCATTTTGTTTTTATTTACATATATATCATCTGTTATGGGAGGAATTTCACTCACTAAATGTAATGGAAGTCACCTGTCCTATAATGGTTGTTGCATTCAGTGCATTAAATATATATGCAAGTGTATCAACTTTTCTGGGACACATTTCACCCACTAAATGCAGCAGTGGTATCCAGTCCTATAATAGTTGTTACACTTAGTATATTAAACTTATATGTAAATGTATCAACTATTATGTAACAAGTGAATTGAGACAGGTTGTAAAAAGCAGAGAACTATACTGAAAACTGTATAAAATGAAGGAACCTGTCAAAAATAGACTGTGTGTATAATTTGAGTGTTGAAGTAAACTCCATGTTGCAGTAAATGCTGAGCAGATCAATATTTGGCCATTAAAGCCTTCCATATAAAAAAAAGTGAGCATATGTACGAGTCTTTTTTTATCTTTAAGATATTGGGGTTGTTTTCAATTGTGATCACAATTTTGATACTTGGATCTGTGAACTAAACTATTCTTCATGAGTCAGTGACTGTCTATATTAGGTAACCTGAAAAGTTTTGTTCTATTTTATTTCAAAGTTGTCTTTAGGAGCATTTACTTTCAACAAATTTCAAAAAGGTTGATTTTGATTGGAATTTGACAGCTGTTATATCTGTGTGTATTTTGAGAGAAAGAATTGTCAGAATTTATATATTTTTGCCTAGTCATTCCAGTATTCAAAATGGAAGAAAATAATCAACATTTTCAGCATTTTATACTTATTTTTTTATTTTAAGAAAGGTAAAAATTCATGTTAGTGCAGCTTACAGAAAAGGTGCTGTGAATCACTGAACATGTCAAAAGTGGTTTGTGAGGTTTTGTGTGGAAGGTTTTTTTGCTAATCCATGCACAAATGTGTAGGTTTAAAATGATCAAAATGAAGATATTAATTGAAAAGGATCAATATTATACTGTGGAAGGTTAATGGGATGAAAATTTTGCCTTATGAAAATATTTGTTTCGTCCACAAAGAAGAAAAAGAAAAGAAACAAGCAAGTAAAGTCCAAATACAACATTTTTATAATCAAGTTTATTCTTTGAAGACATTTTTATATGACAGGAAATAGACTAGACACAGGAACATGTCTTAATGACTTGTTTACTATTAAACACAAAATATGCACAGATATTTAGCAGAAAAAGTCTCAGCTCTATTTGAAAGTGTGTTACATGAAAAGTGTAAAATTTCTAATAATTATACAGGTTTAAAAACTTAAATTATGCAGATTGATAATTTGATATATTTTTTAAATCCTGTGTAATTTTTATCATTTTCCCTGAATTGTAAGTTGCTAAAATTTTATTTTAACTTGATATCGATGCAGGAGGAATGTCATATCTTATTAATAATTTTTAATAAAATCATGTTCTTATTTTGTTTGAAACTGATCCATCAATGGAACAGATACTAATAATCTGTCTACTATAATCGAATAGGTTTTAATAATATGTCCATTAGAATACATTCTAATAATGCATTTGCTATAAGAGAATAGGTTCTTATAATGCATTTGCTATCATAGAATAGGTTCTAATAATGTGTCTGCTGTAATAGAATAGGTTCTAATAATGTGTCTGTTAGAATAGGTTCAGATAATGCATTTTCTATAATAGAATAGATTCTAATAATGCATATGCTGTAATAGAATAGGTTCTAATAATGCATCTGCTATAATAGAATAGGTTCTAATAATGCATTTGCTATAATAGAATAGGTTCTTATAATGCATTTTCTATAATAGAATAGGTTCTTATAATGCATTTTCTATAATAGAATAGGTTCTTATAATGCATTTGCTATAATAGAATAGGTTCTAATAATGTGTCTGCTGTAATAGAATAGGTTCTAATAATGTATCTGTTAGAATAGGTTCTGATAATGCATTTTCTATAATAGAATAGATTCTAATAATATATATGCTATAATAGAATAGGTTCTAATGTGTCTGCTATAATTTGAATATTTCTAAATTGTTCATTTTAACAAATCTTAATTTATAAAGATTTTGAAAGTTTTTTCATCACAAATACTACAATAGAATGTTGGTAATATCCATCTTAATCCAAATATCCTAACAGCTTACTGATGTTAATCTCTTTGATGAGTGACTTCCACATGCTTATGGCCATATCATGTTGAAACACCGGTTTCTGTATAATCACCAAAGTTAAACAACATTGAGCCCAGTCAATACATATATATATATATATATATATATATAATGTAACTGAAAGGCAAGTCCTTTTCTATCAGTGCCTTCAAGAGAAGCAAGCAACCAATTCAAACAGCTATTGATTCCAATGAGATCAATTGAGATCATTAATGAAAGCTCTGCAATTTAAGAGAAAGGGTAAAGTATTCCAGAAGGGCACCATCAGACTGTGTGTCTCTTTTGTGGACAGGTAAAAGTTGTTCAAGATTAATTGGGAAGTTTTCTGTGACAGAGAGAGTGTCTGGGAAACACACACACACACACACACACACACACATATATTTTTTTTAGTGAAATTGAAGTAGATTTGAATAGCAAAGTTAAATCAGAGCATTTTGTTTACTGATGGGGAAATCTGATCTAGGGCAGAAGTTATACCCATTGAATCTGGGTCATCAGAAGACAATGGAAATGGTCGAAATAATTTTTATCGATTAAAAATTGAAATAGAGCTGAGTAAGCTAGAAGGAAATTTGGAATTCACATGATTTTGGTTGAAGCAGCCAGAACCCAGTGATAATCGCGTGCGAAGTAGTAGGGCCGAGGGTCAGTTACAACTTGCTGGGTTTATCTATATAAACACGTGGTTTGGCTGAAAAAGCAGTCTGTAGAAAATTCTTAAAGAGAGAAGGGAGAATTGGCCTGGGCAAGCATTGAGAGGAGGAACGCCACTATAACTTTAAACCCTGCACAGAAATCTTTATCTCTCCATCGCAAGAGTTATATATCATTCTGAGATGATTTAACAACAAGTGAATCACATACACTCTCTTTCTGTTTAGAATCCAGTGTAGGAGTTTTTACGTTAAATACTTTTCTTTCTGTAACCCGTTTCTTTTCTCTACTATTCTTTTCTGCTATATAAAAGACATTAACAATTCAACCATTGAATAGTTGTTTGTCCGGCTTTCTGCAGATATTAATTTTTTTTTGCTGCATTCTAAATTTCTTAGTGCAGACTCCACAGCCGTGTCTACATCTTCAGTCGACCGTGAATGGACGGACATCACTTCTGCTTTCTGGATCAAACAAATCACAACGTGGGTAGGAAGCAGGATTAAACCAGCGGACCAGTCGAATAATCTACGGATGCTCAGGGGACCTATGGCCACTCCCTTAAGTTCGGTTAGGACCGAGTAGACACCTCATCTTAGAGAGTAACACGTCAGAGGTTGAGGGGCTGAGGCGAAAGTGCTAGATTTCACCCATCAACCATTTTCCCCAAATATTGCACATTCAAATTACCATTTGTTCTGGTCTTTGGAGAATTATCTTACTGAACAAATTTATATTTCTTAGAAGACTGCAAAAAGGTACCATGTGTAATTCTGTATGAAGAAAGACTGAATAAATTGTGGGAAGATAGAATTTCTAAGTTGCTTGAGAGATATTGGAACCAAATTGGCATTTTGAGTTTTACTTAAGTTTTTGGCTGTTTTTTTTTTTGGTTTTGTATTTCTTAAAAAGAATGACATGAGAAAACTTTTTTAATCTTCAGATTTATTTGTTTTGATATTTTTATTTACTTATTTTATTTATTTATTTTTATTTACTTTGATATTTTTATTTATTTATTTTATTTTATTTTATTTATTTATTTTATTTTATTTATTTATTTATTTTATTTTATTTTATTTTATTTATTTTATTTTATTTATTTATTTTTATTTACTTTGATATTTTTATAATATAGCAATCAAACAGATATTTCTTTCAAATTTGAGTATTTTTTAACATTGCTCCATTAATATTTATTTTTTTTCTAATTTACAAGCAAAAAAGCATGTAAATTAGAAATAAAATAAATATTAATGTAGCGATGTTAAAAAATACTCAAATTTGAAAGAAATATCTGTTTGATTGCTATATTATAAAAATATCAAAGTATCATTGGACTGCAAGGAAAGGAAATAATAATTTCATTTAATAAATAAATAATAATAATAATTATTATTATTATTATTCATTTAGGAATTGTTAATAACTTTTCAATCTGTGCAAGCCCCAGGGGCCACTTGAGGTAGAGGGTTATGTTAAGGGGTAGTTTATATGGATAGGAGGTGAAGATAACAGTTGACTCTAGACTTGAACAGGTTAAGATTATAATGATTGGGGAAACATCCTCTTGAAAGTTTTTTCCACAGAGAAGTTGTTTGCAAGAAGAGGCTGTTCGAGTGGAACTTACTTCTCACTGATGGAATACAGAGAGAATGTGGGTGGTTTGCTACTATGTAAGTGGCATGACAGGTCCTAGCTGTGAGGGTTAGACCTGGTGGAATCAAGGAATGCAGTTTGTCCAAGTACTTTCCATGGAAGCTGAGATAGAGCAGTGAGCGGCTTGCCACATCCCACCTGTGAGAGAGAGAGAGAGAGTTTGGAGGGTGGAAAATAATTCTTCTCCAACAAGGACTCATGCTTTTGATCTCTCTCAAGACTGTAATGTGAGGACTGGGCAGCTCTCACCTGAATATGGTAACAGTACTCCATTTTTGGTCTGATCTGGTTGGTAACCATTCTTTACAGAATTTGCAAAAAATATCTCTATTCCCTATTTTTTAAAAATTCTCTTTATCAAGCAAGGGGTTAAAAAAAATAAAAATGGGAGATTAAATCAAATGTTAAATGCATTCAGGTTTAAATCATTAAGTTTTTAAAATTTTTGATTCTATATTTTTTGTGATTCTCTCATAAAATGGATTTTTTTTTTTGAAGATATATTATCCAATTGGGAACATTTGTTAAACACTTCTACATTTTTTTTTTCACTTTTTACTTTCACTTATTTTCTGGAATGTCTTACTCATGAGTTTTTCCACATATAAAAGTTTTAGAATCCAATATTAGTAAAAAAAATGAAAAAAAATTAATTTTTCTGATTTATTTTGAAAATTAATGACAGTTATGATTTCAGCCACAAGTCCAGCTCAATAACATTGTTATAGATTGAGGCTGAAATGACAAATCTAGTTCTCATTTTCAGCAAAAAGAAGACAGGGGCTCAAGCCACCCCCAATTCCCCAAACACCATAGATGTTTATACTATTTGTATGCATGATTTTGAATGCTGCCAGACCCCACCACCAGTTTTTAGTGCCAGACCCCACCACCACCAAATAATCTTTTTTAGATCAAAGTTCAATATCTACTGTAGCTGATGTGGAAAGCATGAAGTATGAGAGGATGCTTGACTGCTTAGCCTTATGCAGTCATATGATCTTTCTTTGCAGGCCCTCGAAACATCCTGCAGCCTGCCTTAAATCTATGTGCCCTTTCAAAATTAAAGTAATACTTTTTAGTGCAGTACTGACAGTCAATTGCAAAAATCTCATGCAAGGTCATTTTTGGGGTCTGGAAATGCTAAAAAATCTTTCCCATGTAAATTAATGGTCATTGCTTTTTTTTATGCCATTTCAGCTTAAGTTTTCAAAGAGACAAGGAAAACCTATTTACAATCTCAGTTAAAGATTTTACATAAATTTAAATGAAGCATTTTTCATAATGTTATGATGACAAACAAACAAATTATATAATTGGATCTTAACTAAATTTCTTTAATAGTAAGAAATATCAATAAAAAATGCTATAAAGAAATGAAAAATAAGATTGTATTCAAGAAATATGGTGGTGTAATGGATAACAGCTCGGATTGAGGAATCAGAAAGCCGAGTTTGAATTCCATTCGAATCCATTACATTCACTTACATGCTAATACCCTTGGGAAAGGTATGAATCCTCTTCTCCTCCCCCTCCCAAGCTATAGGTAAATAACATGACAGATCAGGTTCTATAGCTTTGGATAGCAACTGGTCTACCGAGAAAGAAATGGCAACCTAATGCGGGAAAAAAATCTGCCTCATCAGTCATGTTTCGAAAAATACATGATCGCTTAAGCATGTATCACACATGACACCTAACTGACTGATTCAAGAAAAGAGGTTAATCACTTTGTGAATATGATCTTGTATTGTTTTCTAAGTTTCTGATATGTTTTAGGAAAATCAATGACAAAGTGGGAAATTTTTTTTTTATAATGCATTTTGTACTTTAGGATGTTTATGTTGATGTAGTTACACATGTTCATGAAGGAGAGGGGGCACTGAAGATTTTAAATTTAAATTTTACACATTTTAAAAAAAAATGTGTATGGTCCAGCTGATCTCATTTAGTTTGTTTTTCTTTTTCTTTATATTTTTAATCACTTTTGTTATTAAATATCTCACATTGTGATAATAAAAGATCTGCCAAGAAAGATGAAATGTTATAAGAACCTGGATGTAAATTTACTGTGGATAATCTAGTGATTAAAGCACTTCCTATACATTTTCCTCTGAGTAAACTGCTTTCTCTTTTAATTAAAACAATATTTTTTAAATTAAAATTATGGTGAAACTTATTATGGTGACTGACGATTGCATTTAATGTGTTATTTTGTAAAGCATCCCTTTTGTGTTGATATAATCTTTTATTCAAATTCCTTGAGGTTTCTCCTATGTATTTCTTGTGGCAGTTATTACAAGTGATAAAGTAATTTACTCCTTCAAGTTTTAGCTTATTATTATTATGTTTTGTATTATGTCTTTTATTGGTTTAGAAATAGTTTTAACAAATTTTACGTCAAGCTTTGATAAATTCTTTTCAATTGTAGTTGTGATAGAGTTAGTGTGTAGAAAAAAACTTCTGATATGTGTGAACATGAAGTAAAACCAATTACTATTAATTTTTAGCAAGTTTTTTTTTTCGTCTCATTGTTGCATGTCATTATGATTTTCTGGGTTGATTACCTTCCAAATTAAAGTAAATAATGTTTAGTCAGAATAGTAGCTTCTGATGATTCTTAGTTCCCATATGTTGGAAGCTTATTTTTCATAGACAATGACTTAGCCAATTTGATTACAGAAACTGTGCGTAAATCTACAGCATTTCATCTAGATCATTTTTATAAATGCAACAATAAGACAAGCCAAAAATTAGCAGTGAAAATACTTAATCTTAGAGTTCAATTCATGAGAAGCTTTTTGTCAAGTACACGTACACCTGATTCTCCATCTCGATTTCCAACCTGAACAATTTGGCTGGCATAGTCACAGTGTATATATCAGATACATATGTTATATCAGAACTTTGTGTAGTATTGACTCTACTAAGTGTCAGAGGTCATTTGGGGGTTGAAATGTTTTTAAGATTACTTGTTTAAAGCTGAAGATGGCATTTAAGCTGAATGTCAAGACATTTCCTATTTAAAGAATTTATACTATAATTATTATATACTGATTTTTACAGACTAGTGTCACCATCTTCTTTGTTCCATTCTTAATGTTTAAGTAAATAAGTACATAATAATGATAATTCCCCATCTCAAAATTCAGACAAAATTTATAATTATTTTCAAATAAATAAATAAATAAATAAGGGGAGACTACTCTGCAATTAGGCAAATTCTAATTACATTTAAAATTTAAGGTTAGCTTCACTTCTACTTATCCCTAATTAGCAGGAGTTGAATGTTAAATGATTCTTGAACATGGATGCTTACAATTGAGAAGAACTGTTTTTAATGGAATAAATTGTGGAAATCTTTGTGATGGAAGCAGAAAAGAAAAATAAACAAAAAAAAAATGAATCATTTTTGCATAAACTAATTATACCTGTGAAATAATTTGTTCATTTTTGTAAAATATATACTTTCTTTTATGATAAACATATCATGACTTGATGGAGTAATTCATAATCTTTTCTTTCTTTTTCTTTTCCAATGTTGATATGATTTTCTTTTCAGCTTTTGTGACAAACATATAAAAATTGGATCAGTATAACTGGGGTGAGCACAAATGCAGACCTCATACTCATTACTAAATTGTTTACTGGAAATTGTTTCATTATTCAATTTAG
>OZ038493.1:34059195-34081695 GCA_964036315.1 Acanthosepion esculentum | reverse complement strand
TAAGGAAAGAAAAGATTTATGTACTTAGCTATAGTCTGTATGAGATGTCCATGTGCTTTGTTTGAAATTGAGTAGTTGGTTTACCAGGGAAAAGAAATCTTTCCTGGCAAAGAGACTTTCTGTGGCATTGCTACTACATATTGGAGAAAGAGAAAGAGAGGATATATACTAGTTCCTTTTATAGTTCTGAATAGAACGATACCTAATGAGTGTTCTAGCAGACAAGGTTTGGTAATCCCTACAACAAAAAGTGGTTCAGGTTAAAGAAAACTACTGCCAGTTGAAAACTGTTTTCTCTTGATTATTTAATCTGGAGTGTGCAACTATTCAAAATATATTGGAGAAAATAAATTATTTTCTAAGAACTTACTTTAGATTATAATGGCCAATATTTCTCTTGCCATTTAACTTGGTTCTTAAATATTCTCTTTATTTCCAAGATAATTTAGCTGCCATTAAAGAATTCTGTTAAAATGAAATAATTTTTTAACTCTACTATAAGGAGAGTTCATGTCCATCTTTTTTTCCCTTATCTCTAAGTAAACATTTTTACTGAATGAGCAGGAAAATAAATCAGGATGTGTAAGTACCAATATAAAATGGCTGCTTTTGGGCAGAATTGGTGCTTGTTGTGGTGCTCTCATTGGAGGTTGCTTTCACTTCAAGAACAGGTGCCAAGAGAAGGTAGAGAAGGAGGGAAGATAGGAACCCAGGAGATAGTACAGAAAGAAGGGGAGAAATTGCTAGCATGATGTTTAATAAAAAAAACATGGTTAAAAGGTAATATAAAAAATGAGAAAAATAAATACATTTTTAAATAAATATATTAGAAATAAAAATATAATTTAAAAAACTATACAGTGGGGAAAATAAGTATTTCATCCCCTGCTGATTTTCTGAGTTTACCACCTTACAAAAATGGGAACAGTCTATAATTTTCAGGGTAGGTCCATCTTGAAAGTGAGATATAGAATATAAAAAAATTCTAGAAAATCCCATTATATGAATTTTTGAACATTTATTTCTTTTTTATTGAAAAAATAAATATTTCACCCCCTACCAACCAGGAATGATTCAGGCCCCACAGACCGGTTATGTGACCAGGAGGCATATAGACTAGTCCTATTACTCAATTATTATTCCTAATCAAGTACTCATTACCTGCATAAAAGACACTAGTTCACAGAATCCTTCAGTGAATCAGAATCTAAACTCTCCACAATGAGCAAGACGAAGAATTGTCTAAGGACATCCGGGACAAAATTGTATACCTACAAAATACTGGAATGGGCTACAAGACGATTTGCAAGCAGCTAGGTGAGAAGGAGTCAGCTGTTGGTGCGATAATAAGAAAATGGAAGAAACACCAATTGTGTATCAGTCTCTCTCAGTGTGAAGCTCGATGCAAGATCTCCCAATGTGGAGGGAACCTGATGTTGAGAAAGGTGAGGAAACAACCAAGAACTACGCAGCAAGAGCTTGTTGATGATCTCAAGCTAGCTGGACCACAGTCACCAAGATGACCATTAGTAACACAGTACATTGTAGTGGACTGTTGTGGATGGTAAGTAAGGGTTACTTACCATCGCCTGAAGAAGTACAATCACAGTATTGAAACATGAAAGAAGCACAATCATAGTACTGAAGCATGAAAGCTTATGTGTAGTGATTTCAACATCTTTTTATTATAATCTTTTATAATAAGAATAATATTAAGCTCTACTTTGTATTGAGCAGTTTTTTAAAAAAATAAATACTATGAACAGTGGAATTTTTACTCCATCTGTTCTTTCTCTCGTTTGTATGTGTGTGTGTGTATATATATATATATATATATATATATATATAACACATTTGTGTAGTTAGTCCTTTCAAATACGCCTGAACAATTTCTTCTCTTTCACTTCTTGCAGTGGACATGAAATGAATGATAGTAATAATGATATACAGACAAAAACAGACCTGGAGGGGGTCTATAAGACTAGCCAAATTTTGATTTGAAATTTTAATTGGATAATTTTCAGTCTTGGTGATTAAGACTCTCTACTGAACATTTACAAGGAAAGAGATTAAGTAGATAAATAATTTTTTAAAAATCATTTCACCCCATGCAAGGCAGTAAAGCCACTATGACACAAGGGGTACTGAGTGTGAAAGAATAAGAAAATAGATAAACATTAAGGAGCAAGAAGAATAGAAGAGTAATGAAGAAAACAATAGATAACTATTAACATTGCATTTAAATTGCAGTTGTCTGGAAAGCATAGAGACAAAAGAGAGTTCCACAGGCGAGAAGTGCATGAAAAAACTGTTAGCATAGAACTTATGATCACATCTAGCCAATTCAAATTGATGAGACTTTGTTACCAATCTACTACAGTGTTTAAATTCATGAAGTCTAGGTACTATAGCAAAGAGTTCACTCGAACAATTACCATGAATGTATTTATAGAAAAGGCACAGGGAGGCAACTTTACAGCAATGGGAAAATGACTGAAGTTGAGATGCCAGGTCAGGACCAATAACATTGCTGATTCTTCTTTGGATTCTATCAAGAATCTCTAGATATATCAGACCATATGTAGCAGCAATATTCAAAGCATGGGCAAATGGTAAGCTTATAATATGTAAGATAGATTTTGGAGAGAAAAATTGTCTCGCATGAAACAGTAAACCAGCTTTCTTAGCAGCAGACCTAGCAATGGATTCAATATAATCTTTTCATTTAATGTTGGCTGAAACTGTTACCCTGAGAAGTAGCAATTAGTCACTCTCCTGGAGGTTAGCATTAGCCATGCTGATAAGAGGCAGGATAGGGTTCTCTTCTTTAGAAAGAAGTTTAATTTTGGAGGTGTTAAAATTAACAAGCCATCGCTTGCCCCATTTAACAACAGATTGTAGTTCAGTTTTTGTGTAAAATACCATATATATTTCAAGTATAGTGCATGTTTTTATGTTCATTTTTTTTTTAGCTATAAGTTAATTAGTAGGACTTGTTTCAGTAAATCATTATTATCTCCTCAAAAACATTCTTACAATTTAAAAATATTTCCTGGCTTTAAATAACCTGAAAAGTTTGATAAGCCGTAAAAAAAGAAATCAATCAATCAAAAAAAATGTAGGTGTTGCACTATACATGAAATTGGCTTATACATGTGTCACTGCTTTTTTTATTATTAGGTTGCAGACTGTTCTTATATCTCTGTCAATCAATGTGTATTTTAGCTTGTTCAAATGCACTTTGTTTTACAATTTGAAGCCTTTCATCTACCTGCCATTAATTTAAAAAAAGCAATAATTACTTTGTAAAAGTAATGATGAAATTGATAGTTCGAATTTAATTAAAAATAAAATGATTGTCCTAATCATTATAGTAATAATGAACTTTTCTAATTATGATGACCACAAGAAAACAATGATAAAAATGCAAATACACTAACAATAAGAATGACATCATTGTTTTTTTATTGTTGTTTTTTAATCATTTCACCCCAAGCAAGACGATAATGCCACAAAGATGCAGAGAGTTACAGGGAGTGAAGGAGAATGAGAAGACTTTAGTGAGGAGAAGTAAGGGAAAAGGAAAAGGACAATAAAGGAATAGGATTTAGGAAGATAGAAGATGGTAGTTGATGTCACATTTAAACTTCTGAGGATTGTAATTGACAGGGAAGCAAGAAATAGGAAGGGAGTTCCACAGGCAAGAAGTGCAAGAAAAGAAACTATTAGAATAGAACTGATGGTTGCATCTAACTAGTTCAACAGTAAAACAATGAGACCTAGTTGCCAATCTAGTCACACGTTTAAATTCATGCAGTCGAGGAATTGAGGAGAACAACTAATCAGAACCATTGCCGTGAAAATATTTGTAGAAAAGACAGAGGGAAGCAATGTCATGTCAGTGGGGAAGAGACTAAAGTCAGTTTTAAAAAAGTATTTATGAATTAAAAAAATGTATAGCTAGAATTTTAAGTCTAAAAATGAAATCATATAATAATAAAAACTGTATTATGAAACAGCCAATACATGTATAAATAAATATATTGTGCATGACACTTTGCTATTCATTATTCAGTGTTATTTGCCATTTTTGCAGGGTAAAAACATATTTTATCTGAGAAAGTATGTTTATCCATATACAGTGTGCGATGGATAAATTGTCTGAATTATGCAAAACTGAAAATAACACTGACATCTCATTTTATCTGATATATTTACAAAAATTACATGAAAATATCTTGAAATACTAAAGTGTACATTTCTTCAATAAAATCACCATTGGCTTCAACAATGGCCTCCAAACAACTTCAGAATCTCTTGCACATCTTCTGGACAGTCTCCTTGTGTAAGTTGGTGAATGCTGCCATAATCCCTGTTTTCAGTTAGTCTTTGGTGTTACAAGGAGTTTTGTTGGTCTCCCACTTATCTGTGCCCCACACTTAATAATCAAGACAGTTACAGTCTGGGGAGTTAGGTGGCCAGAAGTAAGAGATGATGTGGTTGCAGAAATTGTCTGACAGCCATGACTGGGTTCTTCAGCTTGTGTGACATGGTGCAGAGTCCTGTTGCCAAACATAGGGTCTTCCAGCAGCCATCCTCTTGACCCAGGGCAACCTAAATATACCTTTTATATATATATATATATATATATATACACACACACACACACACACACATATATACATATATATATATATATATATATATAAACATGTTGTGCATTAATGTTATATATTCACAAACAATATACATTACATAATTAAAACTTAAACGGCAACACTATTTACATTATTCGGACTATTGTCCTCATCTTTGTCGCCATGTTTATCACAACATTTCGGCCGTTATACACTCTGGCCTTCTTCAGAGGAAACGTTGTGATAAACATGGTGACAAAGATGAGGACAATAGTCCGAATAATGTAAATATTGTACATAATACCTCATCTCAGAAATATAGGGGCATAAAGCCCTTGAAAATGGCTAAAGAAGTGGACAAAAGAGTTTGGGACAATAGACACTATGGACAAATTTTACACTTCCTTAACCACAGAAAATGGAAAAAATTAAGAATACCAGAAGAACTCAATAAAAAAAATTCATTAAATTTTCCTTGTCTGTCCTATTCATCAGAACAAGTTTGCAAGTAAGGGTTGCTGCCCAGGTACACACATACACACACACACACACATATATATATATATATATATATATATATATATAATTTATCACAGTTTGTTCATTTCTACCTGTCTGCCTGTTTTATCCATTTACACCAAATTTACATTTTCTCTCTCTGTTAATATTTCTCTATACAGTGGAATGCAAAAGTAGGTATACACAAAAATCGTTTGCACAGAAAGTATTATATTGATTATACAAACATATCAATAATAGTACTTACTATATACCTACTTTTGCACCCCTCTGTACATCGCAATCTGCTTACATCTCTCTATCAATCTATCTCAGCCTGTTAATATTCTTCTCTCTGTGTTTATATCTCTGTGTCTGTCTCTTTTCATCTCTCTCTGTTCATATCCATCTCTCTTAAAATCTTCTTATCTATCTCATTCTGTTCATTTCTTCCTCTCTATTTCTGCCTGTATCTCTCTATCAACCACACTCTTTTCATATCCATCTCTCTGTCATCAGTCTGTGCATTTCTTCCTTTCTCTCTCTCTCTCTCTCTGTTTTGTATCTCTCGATCTACCTCTATGTGTTCATATCCTTCTGTGAATCTTTATCTACATATTATCTCAGTCTTCATTTGTTATTTATCTATCTATTTAAGTCTGTTTTTCATCTGTCTTCATCTTATTTTATTAATATCTGTCAATCAATCAACCTGACAATTGATTATTTTGTAAATGATTTTTTATCCTTAAAACAGTCAAGTTAGAATTTTGTGAACAGATATCCTATTTGGCTGTAACACTTGTCTTCCCTGCTGGTAAGGTAATTGAAAGAGAAGACTTTTTAGATGAAGACATGAAAATAATTGATATAGATTTCATATTATTATTACTTTAATGATAGATCCTTGTTCATGAACTTTAATAATGTCAGCAAAGTTAATAATTCAGAAGAGAAACCTCTTTTTCTAACTTTTGGGTCAAGATCATTGTGTAGTATCTGTTCTTTCTACTTCTTTATCATTATGTCTTTCTTTTTATGTTAAGAGTTTTAAATGCTTAATTAATAATTACAAAAAAACAGTGTCTGGTAGGGTATGAGCTCATTTTAAATAACTTTACAAGAGTCAGATCAGCACAAAAATGGATTACTGTTGTCATATATGGGCAGGAGCTGCCCAGTCTTCACTTTCCAGTCTCGATAGAGTTCAAAAGCATATATACGGCCTTGTGAGTGATGAATTATTTTCCACCTTACAACCCCTTTCCTACACATGAAACATTGCAAGCCCATTGCTACCCTATCACTATTTCAATGTTTAGACAAACTACATTCACTAGTTCCAGCAGTTCTAACCTTAACAGCTAAGATCAACTATGCTACACACATTGTAGAAAAACCACCCTCATTCCATTCATATTCCATTGGTAAGATGTAAGTTACTTGAGCAACTTTTTCCCCCACAAACCCTGTTTTGTGAAACTGACTCCCAAGATGATACTTCCCTGTTCACTACCATCTTAACCTGTTCAATTCAAAGATTAACCATTATCTTCCCCACATATCCCCATAAATTGTGCCGCTTACTCTGTAACTTTCTACCTTGAGTGGCTCCTAGGCCTTTTACAGGATGAACATCATTGTAAAAAAAATTACATTTGAAAATCTTGACATATAAATTACAAGTTGGTGCAAATTAAACCAAATAGAATTATCAGTTATATGTTTAAATAAATAAAATTATCCTGATAGAGTTGAGTAAACAAACAATGGAGAACAAAATAGAAAATGATAAAACAAAAAACAGAATCCTGGTTCCATTTTGGTAAATTTTTCAGAGAAGACATCAAAATATATTGTTCCTGGTTGCAAACAAACTGGTTTCCTTTTTACATTCTTTCAAAGACCGCATTTAAATATATTTAAAATTCATGTGAAAAGAAATGTTTTGTCAATGAGGTTTTAGTATGTGTAACTTTATATATCACCCTTCTGCAAATTAATTGAAACAATTGCATTAATTTCCTTTCTTTCACTATACGGTCAGTTTTAGACCCACTGGAGTGACAGGGTGTAATCGATTTCTGTTTTTTACTCAGATTAGGTCATTTGCAGTAGTGTCCAGTAATATGAATCTATTTTCAGGGTGTAGGATGGAATTTCTTTGGCCTTGAAAAATATTGCGTCATCTGTGATTGCATCAGATTTTTATCATGCCCAGACACTATTGCCTTGATTGTTGATTAGTTGTCCTACAGACATTGTATATAATGGTCTTTTCTCCAAGGAAGTGTACAAAAATTGTAACGCTGCACGAACACACTGGCAAGCCTTACTAGTGAGCAAATCAAAGTACTATAGACTGACCTGGAAACCTGATTTAAATCCAATTGAAAGTCTGTGGCCAATCTGCAAGGAACGACTTGATGGAATGGACAGAGGAAGTACTAACATGTTCACTGGGTCATATTTCATTGTAAAAATATGGAAAAAGAGTAAATAATAACAGAATTATTTGTTTTGTTTCAATTAATTTGCACAAGAGTGTATCACCCATGAAAGTATTTTTTTTCTTTATTTACTTTAAGTTTGTTCTTCACAATAAAAGCCTTTATTTCAATATATATTGATTCAATATGTATATTGTAACTATATTAATACCAATATCTATTTCAATTTCTCTGCATTTGCCATCCGATTAAGCCTTGGTCTGTTCAGTTTGATCTTCCTATCTTGATCACCTGAAACATTTGTCTTTCAATCATTTTTCCACAAGTAAGGTAATAATGCCACTGAGATGCAAGAAGTTACTGAGAGTAAAAGAAAATGTTAGTGAAGAGAGAGGACAATAAAAGAAAAGGATACCAAAAAGACGGGGGGTGGCGATTGATGTTACATATGAATTTTTGAAGATGAGAGTTGACAGGAAAGTAAGAAGCCGGAAGAGCATTCTGCAGGCAAGAAGTGAGAGAGATATGTTCCTTTCTTTCTTGTCCTTTTAATGTCTCTCTTTCTCATTCTCTTTATATCTATCCATCTCTCTTTCACCTTCCCTTTATATCAATCTCTCTTTCCCTTTCTCTTTATAAATATGTCCCTTTCTCTTTAGATTTATCCATCTTTCCTTGCCCTTCTCTTTATACCTATCCATCTCTATTTTAAATTCTCTTTATATCTATCCATCTATCTTTCTTTCTCATCTCTTTATATCTATCCATCTCTCTTTCCCATTCTGTTTATATCTATTCACCTTTCTTTGCCCTTCTCTTTATATATAATCATCTGTGTTTCCCTTCCTCTTTATATCTATCCATCTCTCTTTCCCATTCTGTTTATATCTATTCACCTTTCTTTGCCCTTCTCTTTATATATAATCATCTGTTTCCCTTCCCCTTTATATCTATAGTAGAATTTTTGGCCAGAGGATGATGCGTGTTGAAGTCCTCACAGTATTTAGTATAACATTTTCGTCAAGATTTACAAACTCTATGTTATGTTCAATTTCACAAACCAATCAATGAAATTTAGATAAGCTGATTTGTTTGGAAAAATACTTCGAAAAAATCCTACTTAATGGTTTTTACACACCCTAGTAAAACCAACTTTATATCCGCTTACCTGTTTGCAGTTCTCTGCAAAAATTGGTTTCAGTTGGTCAATGTATGGCTATTTTAAAAGGTATGATGGATGGACTGATGAAAGTAAAAGAATTTTATATATAGATAGATACATCTCTCTTTCTCAATCTCTTTACAGCTATCTATCATTTTTCCCCTTCTCTTTATATCTGTTCATCACTCTTTCTCAATCTCTTTATATCTATCTATCATCCCCTTCTCTTTATATCTATCCATCTTTCTTTCCCCTTCTCTTTGTATTTAACACAATCTCTTTCCTAGTCTCTTTCCATCAATCGATCTCTCTTTCCATTTTTCCTTGTATCTAACCATCTATTTTCCCCTTCTCTTTACATCTATCTATTATTCTTATCGATTCTCTTTATATCTATCCAACTCTCTTTCCCCAAATCTTTACTTCTTGCTTTCCCATCCTCTTTACATCTCTCCATCCCTTTCTCTTTATATCTCTCCATCTCTATTTCACATTCTCTTATATCTGTCCATCTCTCTTTCCCCCTCCCTTTATATCTATCTCTCTTTCCCATTCTCTTTATATCAATCCATCACTCTTTCCCTTTCTCTTTACCTCTTTCTCAGTTTTTTCATATCTGTCTTTCTTTTCACCATGCCTCTTTAAATCTTTCTCATTATCTTTCCTATTCCTTTCATATTTTTCTATCTTCCTCAAATTCTTCATGTCTTTTCTCCTATACTTTTCATTCCTACCATACCTGTATTTCAATTTCTTCCTCTTTGTATATATATATATATATATATATATATATATATATATATGCCTCTTTATTCACACCTCTCCATCTTTGCCACATTTTATCTCTTGATTTACCTCGGTCTCTTCCCACCAATCAGTCAATCTGTCCATTTGAAAATGTTCATTTATAATGATTGCACTCATCATAGAGTAATTGTCCGTCACTCATCTCATAAGACTTTGCTTTTAAATTGAACCTTTAAAGAAGGCACAATTTTAAATGTGGCACTGAGCCAGAATAAGTTACATTTCTCTGTGCGTGTATATATATATATATATATATATATATATAATGTCTGTGTGTGTGTGTGCTTAATATATTTTCAAGTGTTCTGATGATGTCCTAAATGAATGAAATGTTGGCAACAGAATATAAAATAAAACATCCAACTGCTTTTCTTTTATTCCATTTCACATACTGTACTCAGATATTTTCTATCAGTCATTTTATCAGGCACACACACACACACACACACACACACACACACACACACACACATATATATATATATATATATACCATGGATTGAACCAAGCCTTGTGTCTGTATGTATGTATGTATGTATATATATATATATATATATATATATATATATATATATATATATATATATATATATATATATACACATGTATGGGTAAAAGTCATATGTGATGCCTTTTGTCTTTCAAAAGGACTTCTCAAACTAATTTATTATTGATGGGGACATGTATATATTTCATACTGCAATGAGACTGAGCAGAACTTAGTTTTCAGGAGAAAGTGCATATCTGGCATTATCAGTACTTTAAACAATGCCAATATGCTCAGACCCTCAGTCATAATGACTTGTGATATGTGATCCTTGTTGACCAATTATCATATGATATATGCATACATACATACATACATACACACACACACACACACACACACACATACATATATATATATATATATATATATATACCATGGATTGAACCAAGCCTTGTGAGTGAAATTGAGTAGATGGAACTTTTGAGGGCAGTCGATAGCTGTGCTAGCACAAAGCCACAAGTCACCGTGGCCAAGGACTTGAGTGTGCTGGCCTCGTTCAAATTAGTGATCACACTAGATAACACGCTCTCTCCCAGAAAATGACACTAAGGTCTCCTCAGCATAGTTGCAGTATAAACCACAGGTGGGCTCTGTGGGTGTTGAGCAAACCCAAATGCACCTGAGTGAGCATCTGCAATAGGGATTGGCTAGCCACCCTAGTAGATGGGTATCCTCGGATACTAGTGGCCAGCTATTAATATATATATATATATATATATATATATAGAGAGAGAGAGAGAGAGAGAAATTTGGCTAAATTTAAGTGGTTTTGGACGTAAACTAACTTTGTTGGACAAGACCACAGAGCAAACATTGAACTGACCACACTTGCTTTTGAGAGGCTAAGCCACCATTTTAAAACAGCTTCTCTTAAACAACATTCAAGAAATATTTCTTTCTTATGCACTTTTTCTGTTTTCACCTGTATGTGTGTGTTTCTCTCTCTCTCTCTCTCTCTCTATATATATATATATATATATATATATTAGGAAATTGATTAAATCCGACATATAGTAATTTTTAATCTATCTTGTTTAAACGTTAATTTTGATGGATACTCATATTCAAGTAGAAGCTCTGTTTTTTTAATTAAGAAATATTTTTTATCCAACTACATCTACTGGCCTGACTATTCAAGAAATCTTGTCAGAAAAATATGCATCCTTTGACAGTATACAAACTTGCATACCCTATGGAGAACTGTCATTGACCAATCAAAAATAATGTTTAATCAAGATAAATTAAAAATGGCAATATGTCTGATTTAATCCATTTCCTAAAAGTAAATTGTCTTTGTTTACATTAGGATATGATATATAACAGATATGGATGTTTCGAGAATTGGCAGAGTGTCTGTTCAAAAGGCACTATTCGGGCTTTGTTTGACCATAAGTCTTACATGGCTGGACAGTCAGATCCAATGATGGTTGCCCACAGGGGATGCAGGTTTGAATCCTGCTTGAGGATGCATATTTTTCTGATATTATTTTTCAAATATTCAAGTTGGTAGATATAGTTTGATAAAAAAATACTGTTTAATTAAAACAGAGCTTCTATTTGAATATGAGTATCCATCAAAAATAATGTTTAAACAAAATAAATTAAAAATAACCATATATATATATATATATATATATATATATATATATATATATATATATATATCTCAATTATGTAGTGCTTGTTCAATTTATATAACGTAAATCATTCATACGAAAAACAAATAATGAAGCTAATTATATGGCAAGAATCACTCTCACAAACAATATTTAATAATAAAATACAATCAACTTCGAATCTGTTAATGAATGGTATGATCCTTGTTTATAAATTCCGGTTTTATCAGGTCTTATTTTTTCTACTAGCCCGGCTTTCAATCGTTTCAAACGACCATCATCAGGTAGACATTTAAGTAAGTTTTCTTTAAAATCCAGGTAATAATGAGACATCGAAAGATAGTGCAGACCGAAAGAAGAATTTATAAACAAGGATCATACCATTCATTAATGGATTCGAAGTTGATTGTATTTTATTATTAAATATTGTTTGCGAGAGTGATTCTTGCCATATAATTAGCTTCATTATTTGTTTTTCGTATGAATGATTTATGTTATATATATATATATATATATATATATATATATATATGCACAAATACACATAGGTGATAAAGATTGAAATCTGTGTGTAGATAGATATTTATTAAGCTAACCTTAAACTGATAAAAGGATTTGAGCAATGTATATATGAAATGTCCTTTTTGCATAGTTAAGCTTAGTAAATAGTATATTTAGAAACTTAACCTTACGCAGTTATCCATTAACATCCTTTGATCAAGATATATTCTTAGTTACTTCATATCCACCTTATCTCAATATACGATTGTCTACTATTAGTAGTTGTATGAAGTACTTACCTTTTTGTTCATGAAGCTCCCAGGTCAGTTCCAGCAGTACAGGTGAGAAAATAGGTGGGCGCTTTCACCTTCAACACCCTCCCCAATCCTACAACTAGTTCCATCAACCTTACCTGGAATCTTCTGCGTTAGAATAACAGCATAACTTATTGGCAAGTATTCATGCCTTTTGGGGGAATCAAGAATGGGCTAGTGGAAGTGTGTGTGCATGTGTTATGGGGTGTGGTGCTGGAGGAAAGAGGTAGAAGAAAATCCTTTTGTCTTTTAGTAGTTGAAAACAGGTAAAGAAAAGATGCAATCAATGTCTGCCGGAATTGGTAGGGATCTGATTTTATCGGTTATATTAAAAATGGTTGATGATGTAAAAAAAAAATATATTAATAAAACATAAAATGTACAAAACCAAATTCTTACACAAATGGATTCTTACACTTTAAGAAAACAGAACATTTTATGGGAATCTTCAAATTCTGCAAATCATTATTGCTAGTATGCACTAAATTCCAGGTGTTTTTTTATATATCTGTTTTTATGTCTGTCTCTCAATTGCCTTGCCCCTTAATCTTGATCTGACAGTCTGCCTCTCAGTTTGATTATAGCTATAAATTTATCTATATCTGTTTAACTATCAGTCTACCTATCAATCTATCAACATTTGCTTTCTCTATTTGCCAGATTACCTCAGTTTACTAATCATTCTATCTAACTCTGTCAGTCAACTTATCTGTCTATCTATAACCTCTTTATATCTATCAGTCTTTGTATAACTGTCAGTTTAGCTATTTGGCTATCTATATTTATCACTTTATATATCAATACATATCTATATATCAGTCTGTATACTTATCAATCTCTCTCAGTCTGTATATATATAAATGGCCAGTAGTTTAACATCGCCAAAGGAAACACATTTGTAGTGTTGAAACATAATTGCCATTATGTAGTGATTTTTAACATGTTTTAATATCCTAAAATAAATAATATTTAGCTCGACTCTGTATTGAGCCCTATTTTAAATTAAATGTTATGTAGAGTGAAATTATACTCAATTTGTTCTCATTTTACCTATATATATATAATTATTAGTCTATCAGTCAATCTCCCTATCTGTCTATCAGTATATATATATATATATATATATATATATATATATATATGTGTGTGTGTATACATACATATATATATATATATATATATAATTTTTATATTATGTATGTGCAGTACTTATTGGAAAGCACTCAATATCTGTGCTATGGCTAACATACTTAGTTGAATTGATGTGAGTTTGAAACACAGGGTCACAAACTCACATTAGTCCAACTAAATATATATCAGTCTGTCTATCAATCTATCTATATCTGTCAGTCTACCCATATGTCTATCTACCTTTCAGTCTATCTCTAATTTATCTGTTTTATCTATGAACCAACTAGCATAGAAATACCAATTTATTGTTTTACTAATATTTTCACTTTTCCCCAAAGTTTCTTCTATGTCGCTTGATTCCACTTGCAAAATGGGCAGTGGTTCCTTTGTTTGAAAACTTTCTTCATATTTACTAATGATTTTCAGCTATTTTCCATGATTGAAAATAAAATAAAAAACTTAGAAAGGCAACCTACAAGGACAAATAAATATTATACATTTATTAAACTAAACTAAAATGTAATCCAAAAGAAAACTAGGCTCCAATCAATGCATGTTTTGTCATTTAATATACAAATTTTGTTTTGAGTTTGGGTCCAGTTATCTGTGTCGCTGTTACATAAAATGATTTATAACTGCTGAAAAGATTTTGTGCATTTGCTTTTTCGCTGTTATAACTAAAAGAGAAAAATTTAGAAAAATGCATGAAATTGTTTTTAATAATTTTAACAATAAAGAATAGACTTGAATCCCAAAAGAATAGGTGGACGAATTTTCAAATGAATTTCCAAGATTACAGTTTTTAGCTAATATTTTGATATTTTTCTACCTATTTAAAGTGTTCTTTTACTTTTTAAGATTAAAACTGATTAAAAAGTATTCAATTGAGGCTAATGATGAATCTCTTCAAAGCCAGGTAACATAAGCATCCTTTAAATGAGTATAAATATTTGAAGATTTTTGCATCACTTTTTCAACGATTAATATTTTCACATGAAATTTTAGTTTGTGAAATTATTCACCTTACTAAAATAATTTAACTTCTTTTTAAATATTATTTAAGATTTTTATTAATTATTTTTCCTGATATAAAAAGCTAGTCCAATTTTGCTTTCTTCATCTCTTTATATATTTTATCTGTATAAATAAAGTGCAGTGTACGTGTGTCTGTCTATCTGTTTTTTGATCTTGGTGAATCATAAACAATTTGAAGTAACAGGTAGTAAGTACTGTAGTTACATGCAATTAAAAATTAAATGAATAACGCATTTAAAGTTAAATTTAAATATTGAACAGCATGAAAAAACAATTCTTTATTAAAGGTTTAACTTTAATTTCACTTTTCATTGCAACTGATAATTAATTAAACAGTAATTAAAACTTAAGTGGGGCACAGTACATTGCTCATGTGTTTTTTTTCTTTTTCTAGCATGTGTACTGTGATGTATTGGAAATAGTATATAGTTTGGGTTCCCTAATGTCTTTTAAGACTTTATGTGTAGGGATCATAAAGAATGATGGTATAAAAAAAAACAAATTGCACACAAAATAAATGTAAATGAACTACGGAGAACAGTTGCGTATATGAAGAAAGTTTATGCCGAATTAAAGTGTCAAATAAAGATGAAATTGTTTTATTATTTCTAAATTTTTATAACTTTTACATACATAGAATGCTGAAAGTAAAAGACTGAAGTTCCAAAAGCCTTCCGCAGGACCTACCCTAAAGTCTGCGTGAAAGGCAGCTTCTAGGCTAGTAATTATATAAAATGTAACTTACCCAGATCAATATACACATGAAAAAGGCAAGAGGGCACAACAGCCAAAACATTGTGATAACAACAACAAAGATGAGGACAATAGTCTGAATATAAATTGTATAAATGAATTGTTTCTTGTTTTATATATTGATTTTCAAGAGTGGTTTTTTTATAAGATATTTAGACTTATTAGTATTGGAAAGAATAGATAAGGTTTGAAATGAATAAAAATAAATTAAACAAAGAAAATTATAATTTTGAATAAAGAAATATTTTTTCAGTTTACAGAAAGATTTTTTCTGTCCATAGTTGCCTCTTCTGTCCATCATAATCTGAAAAAAATCCCCTTCCCTTAGAAAAAAAAACAAAAAAACTTTTAGTCTCATCTTTCCTGAAATGCAAGATATGTACAAAAAGTTCCCAGATCTCTTTCTTGAAAATAAAAGAATGAATACACAGTTGAAAATTGCACACACCTAATAATTCATACAATGAAATCTAAGTACGATGAAATGTTTTGAATCATTGAGATATTCATTATCATGAATCAAAAAAATAAATTGACTATAAAATTGTTTCTTGGATACAAATTCATGAACTGTTAGGTTATTTTTCTGTTCATTTTTATTTATTTTTTTTTTTTTTATAATTATGTTCTGTTGGAAAATTATGGTCTGTTGGAAAATTGGTAATGTAAATTTCAGACCTTCATTGGATTTATAATTTTGAAAGAGAAGAAAAAAATAAAGTGAAAGACATTAAGATTGTCATAATGAGAAATACATGTGTGTGAGTACAAGTAAGGAGTGTTAGTAAAAAGTCTGGTTAAGCTTGTTTTTATTTAAAAGATATACAGATGTGCAAATGTGTATTGACAATATTAGGAGGTCAGTAATAGATAAGAGATGTTTTGAAGGATATAGGAAACTGTGATGATTGATTTGTCGAAATATACGTTTTTTTTTAGTTTTTTTTTTTTGTTGGGTGTTAACAGAGCAAAATATATTATTTTCTATAAATAAAGTAGTTTATCCAAAGTTGGATGAAAGACTTTCAAAAATGTATTTATATCACATGTAAAAAGATTTCTGAAGAAGCAAAAACTTTGTCATTCATCACATTATTTTGTGACCTTGGTGACTCTTGAAAATACTCTTACAGTTTTCATAAAGATTATTTTTTTAAACCACTTGAGTGCATGGATGTTGTTTTTTTTTAAAATGACAGTTTCAAATAATACAAATATTTTTTCTTTTTGTTATAAATCTAACCTCTTTTTAAAATCATCAAATGTCTTATAATTACATATAACATGATCTCTGGTTGTGTACCTATAAATCTATTTTCCTGAAAAATCGTTTTAAGGAAAAGATTTTATAAATTTCAACTGAAAAAAATACTGCCTGCTTGGTCAATGAGTGCCAAATGTTTCCTTGTAAGGAAACGGCTGACATTAGCATTACCAATTGTCTGTATATAAAGAAAATCCTGATAAAAAACATAACAATTTATTTATAATCTGTAAGTGAAAGTTTATATGCATATCTATCTTTATATATGTGTCTATATATATATATATATATATATATTCGATGCGATGAGAATGAAAGTAATATATAAATTAAAATATTAATGTTTGCAGCGTTAATTCAAAAAAGAGCTCGATACAGGTAGTAGAGCAATAATTATTTATTTATTATAATTTTATCATATAGACAAAACCATTTTACTCACAACAAAGATGCAACTTGGTTTCAGTGCATTTTAACTGCACATCTACAGGTGAGGGTCTAAAATAGTTATGAACGATCCTGTTTATCAGACAAACAGGATCGTTCATAACCATTTTAGACCCTCACCCGTAGATGTGCAGTTAAAATGCACTGAAACCAAGTTGCATCTTTGTTGTGAGTAAAATGGTTTTGTCTATATGATAAAATTATAATAAATAAATATATATATATATATAAAGTCAATAAATTAATAAAAGTTCAATCGATTTGACAGACTTCAAAGTTTCATGGAACAATGCACATAAGAGTCAGAGGGCAAGATATCATATTTATATTCTATATAATAAATGCTAATCATAGACTCCAAACAAATTTGAAATTTTTACTTTGATAGAGTTCGATAAGCATGTGACAACATTTAAATATTCAGAACCTGTTTATACATACATGCATTCATATTATGGTTAGTTGTTCATTTCTCAGTATATCTGGGGTGTGATGTGATATATATTTTTTTCTAGTATTATTAATCTTGGAAATGAAGGATAAATTTACATTTAAATCTTGTGTTGCTTCCTCACTGCTGTAGATAACCCAGTCTGAGTAAAAGTTTCAGTGAAAAAAATACAACTAAAAATGGAGATGAAAGTAAAGACAAGGCTTTATTTAATGAAAATAAAATTAATTTTGCAATTTTTTAATTTTGAATTTCTTCTTGTTTTTCAATTTATGAAATTTTTTTTTCTGTTTTAGCTAAAATATGGGGAACAAAAATTTCTGCAAAAAGTTAAAATCTAAATTTTGTAATCATTTTCAGACTCTTTTAAAATCTTCCTTTTGTTTTTATTCACTAAATTTTCATTTTTATTTTAAATTTCAATAAATTCAACAAGAGTAATTTAGCAATAAGCCTAATTTAAAAAGACATTATTACAGTCTGAATTTCTGCAATGAAGAGTTACAATTATTTGCACTACTTACATTTGGACTATTGTCCTTATCTTTGTTGTTGTTATCACAGCATTTCAGCTGTTGTGCTTTCCAGCCTTCATCAGATATATATCAATCCGGGTAACCAACAGGGATAAACTGATGTAAGCTGGAGGGCATAAAAGTTGAAATATTGTGATAACAACAGCAAAGATGAGGACAATAGTCCACATTTAAATAATGTAAATAAGAAATTAGCTTTTTCAAATATGTCAGTATTTTTTGACCGTCTTTTAATTCTAAATTGTTTTGTGCAAATTTTTCTTTATTTTGTTTATTTTGTTTTTATTTGTAATTTTTTTGTCTATTTATTGTAAAAAGATTTTGTGCAATTTTTATTCTGTTTACACTATTTACATTATTTGAACTGTTGTCCTCATCTTTCTTGCCATATTCAATATGGCAATAAAGATAATGTAAATAGTTACAGTACATCATCTCAGAAATATAGACAGAAATTTTTATCCTGTAATTCACTAAATTTTAATCAGTTTCAACTTAGAAGGTTATTGTAAATTTTCTGACTTGTTAAAATGTTTATAAATATATCAAGCTTTGACTTAATGAATTTTGTATCAGTGCAACTATTGAGCTGTATTTTTTGTTGTATGGAAAATGATTGGAGTTGAATAAACAAACAAATAATGAGAAGAAATATTTTGTCTGTTTTTTGAAAGTTTACTTTGTAAATAATTAATATTAACAATGTTCATGGATTTATGGTGATTATCATCACCATCACACACATACATACAGATCATTTGACAAGCATTCATTGGCAAATCTCCTCAGAGCTAGCTTGCTGATTGGTCAGTTCCGACCAATCAGATTGCCTGCATGCAAGGAATGATATTTCCCGCGCACTAAGCTGGGAGCCTGTCACATGATACACCACCTTATATAAACAAAACACAAGTAAGCCTTCTCTCTCTGTTTTTCTCTTTCGTCTCATTCCTTGCTGCCAAAATGTGACCTTCAAGAACTCTTGTCTTGACCTTGCGGTCAGACGTTAAAGAACATTACCAATATTCACTAAAGTACGAACTCTTAACTCTTCTGAACTCTACCAATTTTTCCAACTCACATTTCTTAACATGCAACAGGAACTTTATTCTTCTAAAACTACAGTTTAATAATTAATTCAACTTCGTGAGCTCTGGTACAAATATTTCCCAAATCTAAGAGACGTAACTCTATCAAACCTTTAGCCTATATGCATGTACATCAAAACACAAATAAATTCAAATGTTATGTTTTGAACCAATAGGTCCTTTCTTGTATTTATGCTATGTGCTATTTTATGTCAAATATAAATTGCCTTTGACCACCACATTTGATGATGACCTCCAGAGTCTTTGCTTGTCCTTTTCCACGTCATTCCTAATCTAAGTTAAATAAATGTGGTTGAGTCCGCTACATCTGATTGGCAATCCTTCACATTTTTATTGATGACCCGTCATTTGTATCGGATTCTGCTACAGATTCACATATCAGGAGAAAATCTTTTTTTTCCAATCACCTATTTTTTTTTTCAGATTTATCCAAATTCATTTTATAGTCATTCACATTATTTTATAGAATCTGAATTGAAATATTTTTGCAGGAGGACAACATTTTATTAGAGCAATAAAAACAGACACATTAAAATAACACTCATAAGGAAAAGTGGAATAAAAAAGTATATATTGCTGTATTTTGTTCTTACCAATTTAGAGTAATACATATTTTTGTTATTCCTCATTTTTGTGAGGAAGGTTCTTTTAATATTTCTGTTTTTGTTGTTTTTAATAATAAACTGAATTAGATTATTATGTACAAGTTTCTCCAAAACAATTCTCATTTAGTTTTGATTTTTTAACTCAGTTTTATAAATATCATTTTTTCCAATATTAAATAAACTTTTCATTCATTTTTATAGCAAATTTTATATATATATATATATATATATATATAAAGAAATATAGTGTTAAGGTGTGCTATATTTATGGGATAAAGTGCTCAATATCAGAGATAGAGTGTGTGTGAACATAGAAGTCAACACTTAGAGCTGACAGTCTGTTTCATGCTAGATGCAATCGTCAGGCCACGAGTGTATATATATATATATATATATATATATATATATATATATATATATATAAATAATAGAGTAGATAAGTTGGTCAATAAAATAAAGTCAAACGAAAGGGTAACAATGTAATCAGTATAAAAAACATTTATTAATATTAACCAGGTTATAAAAATGAAGCACAGAGACTGAGGTTCCATTTCAGAATTTTTGAACATGCCCCTGTTCTTCATCAGTGGATGCAATAAATAAACAGAGAGATGATGGAAACTATTCAACATTATTATTTATTGAAGCTGGGTAGAGTTTGCTTGTAAGAAGAATTATTAGAAAAATTCTGTTTCCTGTTTGATTTCTTATATATATATATATATATATATATATATATATATAATATATATATATATATATATATATATATATATATATATATAATGGGATAATGAAGAGTTCTTAGTTTGGTCTGGGCCATTTTCTAAAATATAACCAAATGACCAAACATAAGATAATTCACACACACAACACACACATGTATATATATGTATATATATATATATATGTGTGTGTGTGTGTGTCTTATGAAATTTAGAAATAATTTTTGTGTGACACATTTTGTTCTGTAAGACTTCAAGGTGATGTTTCCTTTGATATAACTAAAAAACTTCTCCCATACATATATACATACATATACATATACACACACACACACACACACACACTAATCGATTTATTCTAATCTAATGCACTTACATTATTTCTTATTACTATAACAGATATACATCTAATGGATACACCTATAATGAGATATACTGTTTTTTTTCAAACAGTCAAATTAAAAATTAAAATCTTACAAAATAAATATTCTGTCTAACAGGAATTGACCCGTATTTCCTTTTACATTTCTCACATACACGCTATTTGCTTTTTTTATTTTGATGACTGTACAGTACAGTAGGGTCAGTTGGCACCGTCTGTGAGAAAAAGAGTTCCATAACAGAATTCACTCTACCAGCAATTTTGAAATGGCATGCTGTACTGCTTGGCATTTGCGCCAGAAGCTCCAATACAAACATTTCAGTGTGTTTAGGTGTCAATCTAAGGACAGTGCAGAGGATTTGGAAAGAGTTGGATGAGTCTAATGGTGATTACGAAAGTATGGCAGCTCAAAAACTCGCTCTGATCATTCTGATCAGAAAAGAATTCCCGAATTTGTTGGTAAGGGCCTCAGACTCAACATGGAGGTCTACATCAAGTGCCTTGAGGAGGTAGGGCTGCCCTGGGTCAAGAGGATGGCAGCTGGAAGACCCTGTGTCTTACAAGAGGACTCTGCACCATGTCACACAAGCAGGAGAATCCAGTCATGGCTGTCAGACAATTTCTGTGACCACATCACCCCTTAGCCACATAACTCCCCAGACTGCAAGCCCCTTGATTATTATGTGCAGGGTGCAGTTGAGCTAGTGACCAACAAAATTCCTTGTATCACCAAAGATGAACTGAAGGCAAGGATTATGGCAGCATTCACCAACTTAAACAGAGAGGCCATCCAGAAGAGTTGCAGGAGATTCCAAAGCCATATGCAGACCATGGTTGAAGACAATGGTGATCTTATTGAATAAATTTACTTTTTAGTATTTCAAGATATTTTTGTGTAATTTTGGTGAATATATCTGTTAAAATGAGATATCAGTATTATTTTCTTTTTTTATGTAATTTAGACGACAATTCATCCATCACACTCTGTGTGTGTGTGTGTGTGTGTGTGTGTATTTATATATTTATATACATATATATATATATATATATATATATATATATATATATATATATATATATATATATATCCTCCTACTCTAAACATTATTTGGGGATGCCCATGTTTGAGTAGACGCCCTGCTTTCTTTTAAACAGTGTGAATTACATTTATCAGTTTGAACAGTTGAGAGACTTGAAGAAAATCTGTTCTCTCATTCTCTTCATTAAGTTTGACAGTTGCACAGACCAGTAGACATAATTCACACAGTTCAGAAGAAAAGCAAGGCCTCTACTCAAACATGGGTATCCACAAAATAACATTTAGTATAGGGGAAAATTATGCCAGAAAAAGAATCCCTTAATTCTTTACAAATTACTTGATATATATATATATATATATATATATATATATATATATATATATATATATATATATATACACACACACACACACACACACACAGTGATTGAAAAGTAGCCCCCCTATTTTATGTATTAGTGCCCAGCCAGGAATTTTTACTTCACACC
>OZ038493.1:34054195-34056695 GCA_964036315.1 Acanthosepion esculentum | reverse complement strand
TAAACTTTCTTTATCATACTTTTTGTATGGCTAGTTTTTCTGTTATCTCATGCATTTTGTATTATTTTTAAAATTATAACATTAACCTTCATTCTTTGTTTTCTGGAATTAGCCCTTTTGCATATGTATAATTTATATTTATCCTTAAACTTACTTAATATCTTTTCTATAAGGGTGTGTCTCTTTTAATATCTGAATCCTCGTATCATTAACTAATCGTTGACGTATGAAAGTAATTTCACTATCTGATGAATTTCAGACATTTTAAATTTGTATGTTCAGTGTTTTATACTTTCTCTAATTTTTTAAATTTTAACTCATCCCTTTTTATTGCTTTTATTATTCAGATGTGACTTACTTGTTATCCCTTTTATTATTTAAATTAAATTTGATTTATTATTTTTTATGGATTTTATTATTCATTATTAGCTAGGATCAGTATCAGATTTTAATTAGTTGTACTATTTTACCATTATTACCATTATTACACCATTATCTTAACATTATTATTCTTATTATTCAGTTTTTCTGTTTTAGTTTCTATTTACACTTAACACTATTTTGATTTAATTAATGTTCTTAGTAAATTACTTTTTGTGTTGTTACAATAGATTATTATTTTTTATTGATTTTATCTGAGACTTTTGTGTGTATTTATCGCTGTTTTTTCCCCTTGTTTCTTTATGACGGATCACTCTTCAGATTTACAATCAAATAAATTACGAGCACATTTTCTGATGCTTTTATTACTTAATACCATACGTACTAGAAAATGATTTGAAATCATATATCCGTTGACGAAATTTTTTTTTATACTCTTAATTAATTTATTCTCAATTTTTTGTTTTGACATTTTTTTTTATATTATATAATTTTAAAATTTTGTTTGAGATTTAGAACTATATCTGTCCCATAATAATTGTTACATTTCAAGGAAAATTTATTATTCTAAATGTTACAACTACAGGGTGCCTCACAAAAAAACAGGAAATTTGGTACAGTTGATTTAATTGTTGGTATTTTTGTTACAGCTATTTGAAATGAAAGCAAAAGATAGAGATTTAATAGCTTAAATCAGAACAAAAACACAAAAGTTAGATGTGGTGTTCAAATTAAAGAACTCTGGCAAAATCTCATGGCATTTTTTCAGTCCCCAAGTTGGAAGTTCTTTCTTAAAGAGAATAATCACCTCACATTGAAAATTTGATAACTGTTGTATCCTGGAATAACAAATGGTTAGAACATTTATATGTTAGTTAATTATATTAGTTCATTCATAGAGTAAAATATATAGTTAATTCTTTTTATATGTTAGTTAATTTTTTTCATCATATAGTAAATTACTACACTATTTACATTATTCTGACTATTGTCTTCATCTTTGTCGCTATATTTATTACAACATTTTGGCCGTTGTACACTCTGGCTGGAGCGTACAACGGCCGAAATGTTGCAATATGACGACAAAGATGAGGACAATAGTCTGAATAATGTAAATAGTGTACATAATACCTCATCTCAGAAATATAGACAGATAGTAAATTACTAAAATTACTATTATTTGTGGGGCAGCTTGTTTATTGAGACAAAGATGGTACTATTATCATTATTAATTACTATTTTCCTTAGTTAATTCTTTTTATATGTTAGTTAATTTTTTCATCATATAGTAAATTACTACACTATTTACATTATTTGGACTATTGTCTTCATCTTGGTCGCTATATTTATTACAACATTTCGGCCATTGTACACTCTGGCTGGAGCGTACAACGGCCGAAACGTTGCAATATGACGACAAAGATGAGGACAATAGTCTGAATAATGTAAATAGTGTACATAATACCTCATCTCAGAAATATAGACAGTAAATTACTAATTACTATTTTTTGTGGGGCAGCCTGTATATTGAGACAAAGATGGTACTATTATCATTATTAATTACTATTTTCCTTTTATAGCCTTGATTTCTAAAGGCTGGTAAGAGTTTGTCTCATCTTTTCAAAAAGAAAAAACAAGGAAAGATAAGTAATCACTGCTGTTCATATTGTTATCATTCTTGCTATTTTTTGTGACATTAAATCGTATTAATTTTTGCTCAATTTAAAAGTATCCCAGCATTGAGAGGTGATGGTTCTCTTCCAATAGCTACTAGCATGAATCTGCTTCAGCCAATAATATTATTTTTAATCATTTATTTGATTTACAGTCAAAAGATTTTATTTTGCCCATCAGGAGGGGAATATCCTATTTTTCTTTCCTTGATGAAATTTTCTTCAGCATTCAGTCAAAGAAAGATATTTTTTGTTGCAGACAAATGTCCTTTTTTAATTTGATTCTCTGTTGCAAAACAATACATATTGTTGATTTCAACATATTTATCAGAAAAGGTTTATTTGAAATAAATTAATCATTAAATTTTTTTATGCTTTTGTCTTGAAGGTATTATTTCTTAAGCTTAATAAATTTAAAAATACAACTCAATCAATTTTACCTTCAA
>OZ038493.1:33991695-34049195 GCA_964036315.1 Acanthosepion esculentum | reverse complement strand
ATTCCAATTCATATATAATGTCTGAAAATACTGAAATATTTTATATTTAGAACACTTTTACTTCTTCAGTACGATTACATTTATATATACAGAGATAGATAAACTTATGTGTAGACATGTGCAGATACCTTTACCTATGAATGATAGGTTAAAAAATATATTTCTTTTGCTATTTGTCTACATATATTTGATTCAAATTTTTTTTTTTACAGTTTATCAACTATTTGTAGGTTATTTAAAGCCAAAACATATTTTATATTGAAAGAACAATTATGTTTTGTGTGCAAATATTGCATTAGCAATTCTTTTTAGAATAACAACAATTTTCCCAGATACAAGTCCAGCTATTTAACCCATAGCTGAGGGAGAAGATGAATTTGTATCTTTCTCAAGAGTATCTGCATGTAAATAAATGTAATGAACCCAACTGGAATTCCTCAATTTTTTATTTTGAGCTATCATCCACTACACCACCCACACATCCTGTCTACATATATCCCTCTTTCACATATTCTCTTTCTTTTATATATATATATATATATGTATGTATTTATTTCCATTCTTTTTTCAGTGATCTTTTTCATTTTTTTTTCACTCTTCTGTAAGTTCATCCCATGCTAATTCTGGGGGTGGCTTCAAACTTTTGAAATGTATAAATACATACATATATATATATATATATATAAATTTCAATCCCAAAGACCCCAATGCTAGAACAAGTTGATGATGATTACAGTATATCTCAATGATTGAACCAGTGGATGAAGAGGGCTATGCATGATGAACATGCTACAGAAGGCACCATTCAAAATCATAACAGAATAACTGGCAGTTTGCTGCAGTTTCATAACTGGATTCTCCATGTTTCCTTTCATATGTGCCGCAGAGGAAGGTTATGAAATCTAGTGTGTGGGTCACTTTCTAGCAAGCTAACATTCACCTTAAATAAATTCATGTCATCGGCACTTTCTTTTACTCTGATTTACTTTCACCTTCAACCAACTCTTGCAAAGCCAAACAGTGATAGGGAATGGATGACGGGAACAGGTTTTGGGGAAACTGGAAGCTTCTAGTCCTGAACCTACATGTTGGTGATGAATTTTGTCATGAATAATGATTTTTCTCTTATATATATATATATATATATATATATATATATATATATATATATATATATATATATATATATATGTGTCTGTCCATGAGAGAAAAAGATATATAAATTTTTATATACCAGTACAATGTAAGAAAAATTAGTGACAAAGTGGAAAAAATTATTTATGTGATGCATTTTGTCATTTAGGACTTCATCGGACTAAAGTAATGTTCACCTTGATAGTACTACACATGTGCATGAAGGGGATGGGAAACTGAAATTTTAAACTTTTAAAAATTTAAATTTAAAAGTTCAAAATTTCAGCCTTCTCTCCCCTTTATACACCTGTGTAGTTCCATTAATGTAAATCTCACCTTAGCCTAATGAACTATTGAAGGATGAAATGAGTCGCATGAAAAGTTTTTCACTTTGTTATTAATTTTTCTATGCCTGTACATATGAATATACATTTTCAATGCATGCAGCATTTATTAGTTTTTAAACTGAGGATGAAAATAATCATATAAAATATATTTGCAATTAATCAACATTTTTTACAAAGTAGTACTTTTTTTTCACATTTTTTTATGTCTATATCTAACACTAAATCACTACTTTCCCTTCATCCCACTCCCTCCTTTCTCTCTCTCTCTCTCTCTCCATATATATATATTATGAAATGGACAAAGTCCGACAATTATTTTAAGACATTTTTATGTTTATACATTCTTTTTATATAAAAATGTCTTAAAATAATTGTCAGACTTTGTCCTTTTCATAATGTGTGACGTCATTTGTTTACATTTGATACGCCATGAGCAGATATGAATGTACGTGAGAGATTCATGGAAGATTAAAGTTTAAAGACAGTAAAATTGACCTTGATAACTGAATGCTCCTCTGTGGCTGAAATGGTTAAGACACGTCAGGCTATATGACGGTTCCGGATAGGATACAGGTTCGATTCCTGTCGGAGGATGAAAATTTTCTATAGAAATTTGGCAGACATTCAGGTTGGTAAATGTTGTTTAATACTGTTTTTTATAAAACAGAGCATTTACTTAAATATTCGTATCTATAAAAAAATGTATAAACATAAAAATGTCTTAAAATATATATATATATATATATATATATATATATATATATATATATATATATATATATACACACACACAATTATGTATATACAAATATATGACACATACTCACATATTTTTCAATGTGGTTCTGGTTTACATTTGGGCTCTATCAAGAATGGAATTTTAAAAAGTTGTGATGTTTGGTCAAATTGGTTTGTTTTGGTGAAGGGCTGAGAACTTTGTGAAGTCAAAATACTTATAAAAGTGAAGAGTAAAAATTTGTTTTTTGTCTTCTTTGCAAATAGCGAATTTTCTTTGCAAAATATTAATTTATGTCATTTTAAACCTTATAATGCCTCTGAAACTGAATCCATAGGATTTAACCAGCAAGGCTCAATACAAACTGTCTCACGTGAATCAGTAAAATCCGTTGAATCTTTTATATCACTAGGAAGCGAAATAAATTCTGCTGAAAAGGATGTGAAAGTTCACATAGTTAAAGCCTGATTACCTTGAATAAAATGGATGTAATCTGGAATCTGATCTACCAGACAATCTGAAGCAGAGATTCTTTCAAGCCACTGTAGAGGTGGTGTTTAATGTATGGTCCCAAAGCTTTGACATTGACTGAAACCCTTGAGTCTAAGCTTGATGGAACTCACCTGCAGATGATACTTAACATCTTTTGGAGGCAACATCCAACTAAATCACACCTCTATGGACCCATCCCTGATATTTCTACAGTCTTAGGTGAACATAGAATGCACTTTTCCGAACACTGCTGGTAAGCAAAACAAGAACATGTGAGTGATCTAATGGTGCAAGATAGGTTGCAAACACTTACATTGATCCCTTATGTTATGACCCAGAATTCTCCCCTAATGACCTTCCAACCTTGATGAAGGACCACGATGGTTGGTATGATAGACTCATGAATGTTTGAGCTCTCTCGACTGAATAAAATTAAGTGAACACTAGTATAAAAACAATAATGAAAGTAAAGAAAGCTTAGCTTCATCTGGCACAAGGCACCAAAATATAGTTGGAGTTTAATATTCTGACCTTTTTTTCACTATTGTTCACCCAATACAAGGCCCAAGAGTCATTCAAGTTAGAGGATTATTAAATGGGGCTGTTGTAAGGGTGTATAAGGTCAAAGTAAGAGTTGCGTATGTAGAATAGATAATGGCTGACCATGGACTTAACGAGATTGAGCTTTAGCAATCAGGGAAGCATCCTTTTCAGAGCTTGCTCTCCAACATAGCTCTTCTGGAGCAGAAGCTGTCTAAGTGGAACTTCTACCTTACCAATGGAATACAAAGAGAATGAGGATGAGTTGACTCTGTGTACGTAGCATGGTGGTTTGAACTTGGCTGAATGTCTGCCATGGGAATAGCGAAAGAGTTACAATGTTTCATCTGTGAGAAAAGAGGTGTAGGATGGAAAATAATTTGTCACCCTAACCCCTAACCCTAACCCTAACCCTAACCTACAAAGCCATGGAAATGCTTTTGAACTCAAAAGTGAAGACCAGGCAGTGCCATCCTAAATATGGATGCCATACTCTATTTTTGGTCTGAACTGCCTGCCTGAAAAATGAGCATTCACAATACATACTTGACACAGCTTCAAACACATAACAGTGTTTGAGGTGACACATTTACATCGGATGTCACAAAGACTATAAATAGCTACAGCTATTAACCATGAGGCAGCTGAGTGCATGCTACTTCCCATGAGTCAGTAATATGACATTACAATGACATTGTCAATATCTAAAGAACCGAATGAACAATATCAGTTGAAAATTTTGAATACACACAAGCGTGGCTTAGGATAGTAGCAGCTAAAACTAGAACAAAAAGGCTAAAGGATTTAAAATTAGTTGGCAGAGAAAACCAAATAATTGATCTTTTGTTCGTAACTGCTGGTTGTGAGGCCATTATAAAAGTATCAGCAATTTCACACCCCCAAGGCAGTAGGGGGAAATGATGTTTGATAATATAAGTCAACTGATAGTGAAAAACACCCAAGAACAACTAGTGAATGCAGAGAGAGCTAAATTTCTGAATATTTCTCATGAATGAACCAGTTATTGAATACATTCTGTGTTTAAAACAGGCCACCAAAAATTGTGAATCTGAAAAACTAGGACTTGAAAAACAGTCAATCAAAGAGGATTTGATCAAAATGAAACTGATAAATGGCCTTCAAAATGCGAGCATTGGCAAATGTCTTTAATGCATTTACAACTGGAAAAGTTGTCACTAGAACAGTGTGTTGAATTTGTTCTGCATCAAGAATTGGAAAATTAAATAGAGCAAAAGTTATGGATCTGGTAAAAGAAATGAACGCAACCACCATAAAGAAAAAAGATAAAATAAAGTGTACTATTTGTGGATATCAATATCTAAGAGAAAAACAAAAATGTCCAGCATATAAAAAAAAGTGAAAAATGTTTCAAAATGAATAATTTTAAATGTATGTGTAAATCCAAAAAGAAAAATGTAGAGATGGTCCAACAAAATGAATGAAAGGAAATGATGTATGGACATCTTTTCATTGAAAAAATAAATGAAAAAGTGTTATTAAATATTTGAATCCATAATGTTTTATTGGACATGCAACTAGATATGGGAAGTGACATGACCTTGACACCCATAAATTTCTGGAAGAAATTAGGAAATCCAAGATTAAAGAAAACTATATCCAGTTGAATCAGTTTGATAAATCTGTGATAAAAATGTTAGGCTATTTTGAAGCCTATGTGGAACTAAAAATAAGTTTGACGTATTACTAGTTATCATGGCAAACTGTAAAAAGAATCAAGGTCCTATAAGAAATGATTTATTGAACATAAATTTGATGAAATTAGTAAACAAAGTCAAAGCAGAAGAATCTGTAATTTTAAAAAAAACTATGAAGAAAAGTTTAGACCAACTGTAAATGTCTCCCCCTCATATTTCGATGCATGAAAAGTGCCAGTCTATCTACTACCAATAGTTGTGGAAAAACTAAAAATATTACTGGAACAAGATTCACTTGAATGAGTTCTGCCGGGAGGGAACAAATGAGCCTCCCCATTAGTTATTTTAAGAAAGAATGATGGAAATCTGCACATTTTTGTTGACTAAAAAATAGACGTAAACCACAAAATATGTCCTATCCCCAATGTAGAATGGCTTTAAATTCCCTTGTGGTTATAAAGAAATTCTCTAAAATGGATCTAAAGTCGGCATGCTATCAAATACCTATCGACGAAGACTTTCAAGAAGTTACAACAATAAACATGCCCTTAGGCTTATTAAGATGAAAAAAATGCCATATAGAATTAAAAGGGCAAGTGTGATTTTTCAAAGGGCTAAGGAGCAAGATACTGGTAGCAATATAAAAAATACAATATGCTACCAGGATATTTGTGTTGGTGCTATTAACAATAAAGAATTGAAATGGAAAACCAGTCTGGTTTTGAATAAGTTAAAAAAATGCTGGATTAACAATTGACAAAAAAAAATGTGTCCACAAGACTAAAAAATATAATTTTTCAGATATCTAATGAAGGCATATCACCAGACCAATCGTTAATTGACAAAATATTAAAAGTTGAAATACCTAAGAACAAAAAAAAAAATTGGAATCTTTCTTAAGATTTGTAAATTTCTACAGATGATATGTAGAGCGATACTCTGAATTAACAGAACCTTTTGCTGCTTTAAGAAAAAAAGAATGTGGAATTTATTTGGACAAAAGAACAACAAATGGCATTTGAAAATTTAAAAGCTGTACTGGCAAGGAAGCCAGTAGTAAAAAAATATTCAACCCAAGAAAGGAAATAGAAGTAACAACTGATACAAGTGAACATTCATTTTTGGGAATATTAGCTCAGAATGGTCATCCTATTATGTATCTTTTGATGAAATTGTCAAAAGCCAAATTGAACTCTTTGAATATTGAGAAAGAAGCATTGGCCATAATATGGATGACAAATAGAGCTTGTCAGTTTTTGATTGGAAACAAATTCCTACTAACGCCTGACCATAGATCTTTAGAATTCATGTTTAACCCTACAAAGCAGCTTCTTAAGGTAACGTCTTCTAGGATTTTAAGATAGGCCTTAATGTTAATGGCGTTTGATTTTGATATTGAGTATGTGAAAGGCAATACTGTTCTGCATATATTTGCTTTGTTGAGATTGAGGTTTATTACTTCTGAAAGTGAGAAAGAGGAGGAAATGTTGAAAGATACTTTCTTATACTGGGTTGAAACTGATCTTTTGTAGATAGACTAATTAGCTGAGGATATGAAGCAAGATCCCATATTGAACAGTATATTGTTCAGGATAAAAAAAATAATAAGTGAAATAATTGCTCACAAGCCAAAAAGCATTTTAAAGAGGTTAAACACAAATTAACAGTAGGAAAAGGTGTAATTTGTAATGGAGATGTAGTGGTTTCACCAGCAATGCAAAATTGCAAAATTATAAAGAGTATACATGATGATGTTCATTGCAGAATAACGTCTACACAAAGGAGAATTGGGCTAGAGGCATGGTGGCCAGGCTATTCTATAGATGTAGAAGAATTTATAAAAACGTGTAAAATGTGCAATGACAGAAGAAAGTTTAGACAGACAAAAACACATACATGGTCTAAACAGTCTAAACCTTGGGACAGAGTATGCAGGGATCATGCCCATGTTATTGGAGTGCAGTTATTACTAATTCTGGTAGATTCATATTCAGGCTGGCCAGAAGTGATACAGATCTCTCTAACAAAAGATGTTTGACTGTGAAACAAGTGTTACGGTTCATATTTTCAAGAAATGGAATTCTGAAAATGCTAGTATCTGACAATGTCCCAGAGTTCTCTGATGAGGAACTATGCCAGTGGTTGAACAAAATTAGATGAAACCATAAAAAAACCCACTGTACCATCCGCAATCAAACAGATTAGCAGAAAGGATGATGCAAACTAGAAAAAAAACGGGTTGAAAATAGAAACATTTCGATTGTTGCTACGTTATAGGACAATACCATATGCTGAAAGATCAGAAATACCATCCACCCTCATAGGTAGACAAATTAGAGCCCCATTGACCAAATCCTATGCCACCAACAAAAAACTGTGATACAAAAAGAATAGTGAATGTAATCTACAAGAGGCAAGATTCATAATGAAAAGTGGACAGAACACTATGATAATAGAGAAAATGAAAATGGGATATTATCACATGCAAAGTTGTATTGCAACACGATTATGATGAAGAAACATGTAGAGAGCCTGAAAGTAATGAAGGCAAAAGACAAACTAGATAGTGAAATCAAGAGTATGAACAAGGACAATCATTGGAGGAACACTCATATGAAAAAAGAAGGTTGAGATTTCCCATTTCTAGACAATCTCTTAAGGAGAGGGAGGAAGATAGTGAAGAGACAAAAGCTCCCAGAAGTACCAGGGAAAATAAGGGGATAAAACCTCTTCGGTACAGAGAGATGAGGTGACTTATTTACATAGGAAGTCACAAAGACTATAAATAGCTATGGCTATTACCCATGAGGCAGGTGAGGGCATACTACTTCCCATGAGTCAGTAACACTACACTACAGTGGTGCTAGCAGGAAATACGCAATTGCTTCATTGATATGAATGAAGTATATAAAATATGTGAAATAATTGAAGAAACTGGATGAATTTATGCAGTTTCATGGTCACCACTGGGCAAGAAGTAGCTATTTCGAAAGACTAAAGAATATGATATAAGATGGTAATAAGGTTTATATTTTTCTTTTTGTACACTAAAGCATCATCTGTTGGATCAAAAGTTTATGAAAATCTACAGGGAAAATTATTTGGCAACATATGATCTTTTTGTAGGTGTCACTGTGCTCTAAAAATAGATCAACAATTTTTTAGTATATTCCACAGACCCTGTTGGTAGAAAACTGGAAGATGTAATTTTACTATACAAGTATTTTTAATAATCATTTTATTTTTTTGAAATGGCTTGATGTAACCATAAGTTATATCTTAAAAGTTTCTTCTCTTACACTTCTTGCTTGCGGAACTCTCTTCTGGCTTCTTGCTTTCCAGTCAACATTGATCTTTAAAAATTTAAATGCAGCATCAATCATTATCTTCTGTCTTCTTAATCCCTGTTCTTTTATTGTCCTCTCTCCTTAATAATGGTTTCTTTTTCTCATATTCTCTAACATTCAATAGCAATTTTATTTTTTTATATCTATTATATGTATAGATCATTATCTTCTTGAAAATTCAAATCTTTCGGAATTTAGTTTTCTCTTCACTCTGTAAGTGATGTAATGGAATAACCTGTCACCCCCATGAGTGACTACACTATAGGTAGTAACTACCTATAAGTATCTGTAAGTCAACGGACTACAGAGACTAGCTGCGACCTGTTCCAGCGACACAGTCGAACTCTCTGCCTTCGGTGCAGAGAGGAACCCGGACGAGGCTCCGCCGAAGGGCAGAGTCTTGTTCGGGGAGGTAGACTGTCCCTGAACCCGTTTTTACGGGTTCAAATAGGGAATATCACGTTAAACCCGGCCTTGTCCCACATGCAACCCTCGTGGGGGGTAGCTAGATATCCTAGCTGGTATCTCTTGAGTATGACTCACACTTACATGAGAACTACTGACCTAATAGTAGCACTCACTACTGGATTGACTTGCGATGACCTTGTGCATAACTGTTACCTTTATTCTTATTGTACTGGTTTTTACAATAAACCTTTACTTATTTTATCCACCTTGTTTTTCAAGTATATATTCCTATTAGCATGGTATATAACAGTAAGGAAATCATATATTAAAACAAAAGATATTTCCATAATAATTACTTTATTCATTACTACTACTGTAACAAAAACAATTATTATTATTGTTGGTTTCAGTCTTTTAGAAATGACTGCAAAAAACATCCACTCTCCAAATGCATGCTGGGATTTCTTTCTAACCAATAAAATAGATTATTACTGCCATTTTTTTTCTTGTCTTGAAGTCAGAAAACTACAATCACTGAACACAATTCTTGCTTTGTGAACTTTTTGACTTATTATTGTTGCTTTGCCTAGTTTTGACTTGCATATATGTTGTTTACTTCCTATTATTTTGCCCTGTTCATTTTTCTATTCTTATTGAGCTATATATTCTTCTTTTTTAATATTATAATAGTGGAGACAAGTGTTAAGATTGTGATAATTTTGAGGCATAATTTTAAATTCTGATTCAAAGCTTCTGAAGCTATGTGCAGAATTGAGGAAATAGGAAGAAATAAAACAATACTTGACTATCCTGCCCAGAATTGGCTTAAACATTTTGGGAGTGTTTAAATGAAGCCCAGAAGTGAATGACTATTAATTGTTAATTATTACCATTGACAATTGAAAACTCCCATAACATCCCAAAGATCCCAAACAAAGTGCAAAAAGTTAATTTCCAAATGTAAAGAGAGTTAAAACTTAGAGATTAATTTTAAATCACAGCCGCTGTCATTTGCAGATTTTTCTCATTAAAAAAAAAAATAGGAAAAAAAAAAAAGAAATAACATTTTATTTCAAATATAAATAAATTTTTGCTTTGCAGACATCAGATTTAAGTGATCTGGTTTAAAATAACTGCCAATTCCTGTAGAAATACACACTGCAATTATTGCCACGATTTGCCGTTTTGTTTTTTAGGTTTTTTTTCGGGGTGTGTGGGGGGGTGTTTCTCTTTGTGTTTTGTTCCCCCACTTTTGTATCACCCCACCCTTTTGTTATCAAGCAAAGAGCCTTAATTGATTAGTTCTCACTGATCTTTGCAAGGAGCTTTTCTTGCCACTACTCTATTTCCAAGAAAAAGTTGGCAGCACTTAAACATTGTACTTATCTGATCTATCAGCTGTGATGCCGTGAAATCCCAGTTCTGCGCTTAAGTGCCGAAATTCCTGCTTTGATCGGAATTCTCAGACATTTTCCAAAAAGCCACAATAACACCTCGACATCGCAACCCAATAAAATACAAGTCATCATCACACACCCAACCCCTTTGCTACAAGTGTGATAACAATTATCAGTTGTCACATTATTTGGATTAATTATGAAAAGACACAAATCTTTTTAGCCTTAACGACTTTTTCCATATACAAAGAAGATGAAATCCAATAAATTATTTCTCAGTTTTGTTTATTTTGGTTCTTTTTATCCCCACCCTCTGCTCTCAGCATTTTCATTCAATGCTGGGTCGTTTATGGTTAGCATTTTGTAGTTTTAGGTGTGAGACATGGAAAACTGATTTTTTTGCTCTTTTTTCTTGTTTTGAAATGTTACTTTTTTTACTTGTCTCTTTGTCTTTCTTTCTTTTCATCTTCCTTTATTCTCTTTACATTTTTTATTTTCTTTTTCTCATTTCATCATCTTTTCTTTTTCCTTTCTTTTTCTTTTTCCTTTCTTTTTCTTTTTCCTTTCTTTTTCTTTTTATTTTCCTTTCCTTTTTATTTTCCTTTCTTTTTCTTTTCCTTTCTTTTTCTTTTCCTTTCCTTTCCTTTTCTTTTCCTTTCTTTTTCTTTTCCTTTCTTTTTCTCTTTTCATTTCCTTTCTTTTTCATTTCCTTTCTTTTTCTTTTTCTCTTTTCATTTCCCTTCTTTTTCTTTTCATTTCTTTTTCATTTTTTCTTTACTTTTCCTTTTCCCTTTTCATTTTCTTGTTATTTTCATTTTTCTTCTTTTCTTTTTCTCTTCTCATCTTCTTTTCTTTTTCTTTTTCATTTTCCATTTTTTCTTTTTCATCTTCCTTTCTTTTTCTCGTTACATTTTCTATTGTTTTCTCCTTTTTTAACAGTCTTCAGATTGAACTTCTTTTCTTTCTCTCTTTCCATCTTCATTTTCCTGTCTTTTTATCTTTTTTAATGTCCCTTGCTTTTAACAATCTTTTTTTCCTTCTCTTCATTTTATCTTCTGTTGATTTTTTTCTTTTCATCTTCCTTTTTTATCTTTCTTTATTTCTCTTTCTTCATTTTTTTCTTTTTTCATCATTTTTCTTTCCCTTTTTGTTTTTTCATCTTTTCATTCTTTTATAATCTTTCTCTCCTTACCTTCTTCATTGTTTTCATTCTTTATAACTTTTTTCTTCCTTTTTATTTTTCTCACTATTTCATGTGTCTTCTTTTTGCTTTGAATTGTTTGATCTTTGAAAATTTCTTCTTTTCTTTCTCTTTTATCATTTCTATTTTTTATCATTGTTTTCCTTCTTGTAATTTCTTTTTCTTCTTCCCTTCCACCATTTATGTTTTTTTTTCTATTCCACTTTCATTAGCTTCCTTCTTAGTCTTTAAAATCTAATCTTTATTTACCTATAAAACCAATATGAATGCAGACAATTATATCCCTAAAATATAAACAAATATTTATCAGAGAAAAAAAGAGTTAAGGCCCCTTGTGTTTGAACTGAACTCACCCAGTTACACTTGAGTAGTGGGTTCAAATTCAGCCATCTCCTCAATTTTTCTTTTATATGGAGTGCAACAGAAATACCTTCCACATAATGGTAAGATATTAGCTAGATGAAAACACCATTGCCACTCCTTGTATTTTATATTTTATCCAATTTTTTTCCTATATCACTTTTGTTTCTTTTGTTATTTGAAGCTAAATTTAATTTTAACTCGAAATTTTAAGTTCTACAAATTAATTACTGAGGCAATGTGAAGGTTTCTGTCATTTGTTATTTATCTTGCAATTACTTCTCGTCTAATAATGAAGAAATAAGGAATATACTTCTTTATTGGTGCCATTTGCATGAGTTCTTGAAAATTCTAAATAATCATTTTATAATTCTACTTATTCCTTGTTTCCTGTTTAGGATTGGGTTTCCAGTTCCTTCTAATGTTTTTTTTTTAATTCTCTCCCACCCCCAGTAATCTCTTGCACCTTAGTGGCATTATCATCTTGCTTGGGATGAATTTATTGAAAAGTAAAGTTCCTCAGTGTTGTGTAGAAAGATGACCAACCTTCTCTACCCTAATTGTTGAACATGGACTCATCCATCCGCTATGAGTAGAAGGTCTGCTAATAGGAACGGTTGTGGCAAAGTGGATCACAAGGCATAGAATTTAAGTCACATGCTTTGCTGCACCAAACTTCTTTTTCTTCTTATGTGCCATGACCTTTCAGGACATAGGTGATCATGGCTCTCCACCTCCCTCTATCTCTTGCAGCTCTCCACAAGTTCCTTCCCTCTGCTTCCTCCCCTAGACCACTGTCATTCACTTGCTTAAGCCCGCTAATTATGTCAAGTATTGTTTTCCCTTGTCTCTCTTTCCCTCTATTCGACCCGTGAGTATCAGATTCTCCAGGCCCTCCTTCCTCATTATGTGTCCCAGAAACTTCAGCTGCCTCTTCCTGATGTTAAGTATAAGCATCCTCCTTGTTTGCATCCTCCCTAAGACCTCATCGTTGCTCACACGCTCAGTCCATGATATCCTTAGCATCCTTCTGTAGAACCACATCACTGTTGCCTCGAGTTTCTTCTTCATCTTTAATGAAATCGGCCAACATTCACTGCTGTAAAGAAGTACAGATGTCACGTAACAGCTCAGTATTTTTTTTCTTTGTTACCAAAGAAATCCTCCTGTCTTGCAAGACTCTGCCCAGGTTTTGGAATGCATTCTTTGGCCATCCCAATACGTCTATGGATCTCAGTATTGCACTTACCGTCCTCTGTCAAGACACTTCCAAGATATTTAAAGTTCTGCGCCTGCGTGATCCTAGTGTTCCCAACCTGCAAATCGCATTTCAGGCTCATCCTCTTACTGATGACCATGCATTCTGTCTTCTTGTAGTTTATGCTTAGTCCTTTCTTCTCCCTATCCATTGCTACCTTCTGTGGGAGATTTTGTAATTTCTTTTCTGTGTACTTTGTCGTCTGCGTATCTTATGTTGTTAAGATTATGGCTGCCAATGCTAAATCCCGGTAGGGCTTCCAATTCTCTCGGAATTGCCTCGCTGTACAGGTTGAACAAGTTGGGTGAGAAGACGAATCCTTGCCTTATGTCCTTTTCTATTTTTGTATATTCACTGAACTCGTTCCCTATGCGCATGCGTGCTGTTTGCTGCCAGTATAGGTTCTAAACTACTGTATTCTTTATTAATGTATTATTGATCCATATCTCTCATGTGATTAAACCTGTTCTTCACTCCATCTTTTATTCCAGTGTTTCCTTACAGTATACAAACTTTATAACATTTAGTTTACATGCACATGATGCGCTGCCATTACCTCAGACAAATAATGGACCAGTCCTGTTTGATTGCAAGGATAGATGGAAGAAAATTTATATGAAAGATGCTGTTCGGTTTTAGGGAAAGGAATGGAAAAGAAAGAAATCAGAGGCAATAACATTCTTATATGTTTAATGTTGTTTCAGTGAAATGAAAAAAATCTGGTCACTTTTAATCTTTTCATTTGTACCCTCTTACTTCTTTAAATAATGATTTGCATTCTTACTTACAATTGTTATTGCAATATTTTATTGAAGTTATTATGCACAAATATTTAACGATGTATTATCCACACACATATTGATAGTCATGGAAGTCACAATGATCTTATTAATAAGATTCATCATAAGATATTCATAAGATTTATTAATAAGATTCATCATAAGATATTCATAAGATTTATTAATAAGATTCATCAGAAAATTCAGATAGGAAAACCGTGAAATTTTCATGGACATTTCTAGTGTTAAAAAAAAATTTTTTTTTAAAAATAGTGTCTAGAAAAAAAAAATAGTGTATGGTTGTGTTATATAAGAATGTGTTTCAGATAGTTTTTTCTTGATATAAAGCTGTTTCAAGAAGCAAAGACAACTGTCAGAGAAGGGACCATAATCACCAATATTTCTAAAAGGATATCTTTTCTCTGTCAGTCTAAATCTGCCATCCAAGTATCCCAAATACCCTTTTGGACAGAATCCATCTGCTGTGTCTTTGTCACTCAAATGGTACCCATTACCCAGCAACACATTTACCATTTGTTCTCCGAAGACTAATTCCTTCCTTTCTTTCTTTCTTATCAGATGAAAGTAATTTTTCTTGTGCCAGGCAGTGCCTTTGATATCTGTCAACCAACCCCAAAAGCAGTAAATTATGAAATAATGTTTCTATGCCTTAGCTTGGTGTTTCTCTCAGACATGGAAAGAATTGGTGTGTTCTACAGCTTGTGAGTGCCTCATTAACCTTCCTTCCTCCTACCTGTGCACATCAATGCTCACAACTTAAAATACCTGGCCAAAGAAAATAGGAACTGTTCAATCTGGGAGGTGATCAGTCATTCTTGAAAAATCTTTTGTTAAATGAGCAGTAATTTTCAGGTGTTCTAACAAAGATTAAAAAATTGTAAATAAATTAATATATATCATAGTTCCACACTGATGAGCTGTGATACAGCGAAACAGTCTATCTGTGGATGACACTAATATATATATATATATATATATATATATATATATATATATATATATGTGTATGTGTGTATGTGGTGTTAAAATTTTTAATATTTATTGGGGAAGAGTTATCAGTATCAGAGGTAGTTTGTTTACAAGGATACATATATATATACAATGACTGTCAGTTTCATGCCTCAGATTTTCGGAAATCACTCGAGGCATGAAAATGACAGTCATTATGCAGTGTTACACACACACACACACACACACACACACACACACACACACACACAAATATATATTTATATATACCAGTATATTTGGTGCCACACCCTGGATTTTAAAGAATAACCTAAAAATTGATGGCTGTGTGCCTTTTCCAAAACTAATTTACAAGCTCACTTTGAAACAGAATGACTTTCTCTTTTTGAATGGTTTTATCATATATTAATTAGTAATAGTAATAATAATGAAATTAATCCACATACATACATATATATATATATATATATATATATATATATATATATATATATTTGGTGCCACACCCTGGATTTCAATGAATCACCTAGCGTAGTACTATTTTGTTTACAGTTGAAATGGCTAGATGTAACCATAAGTTCCTATGTTAATAGTTTCTTTTCTCACACTTCTGGAACTCTCTTTTGGCTTTTTCCTCTCCAGTCAACTTTGATCTTCAAAAATTTAAATGCAATGTCAGTTATTATCTTCTCACTTCTTAATTCCTGTTCTTTTATTGTTTTCTCTCCTTAATAATGATTTCTTTTTCCATATTCTCTAACACTCTGTAACTCCTTGCATCTCAGTGGCTTTATTGCCTTGCTTGGGGTGAAATGATTAAAAAACTATGTACACATATGTATTTGTATTATTTTTTGTTATTATATTTTTCATACTGATAATAAATAACACATATTAATAAAAATAATATGAATAGTTTCAAATACTTATTGAAGTTTGGCAACTTCAAACACATATACTGTTTCATTTTTATATACCATGTCTCTTCAGGACATGGGCAATCATTTCTCCCAACTTTCTATCTTTTGTAGCTCTTCGTAAGGTTCGTCTTTTCATCATCCCTTCCTGTTCTACCATCCATTTACACAAGCTCATTAGACATGCACTTACTGATTCCTTCTGTCCCTCTTGCTTTCAATATGAAATATGTCCTGTGAGTGTCAAATTCTTCAAGCCCACTTTCCTCATTATGTACCCCATAAATTAAAATTGGCTTTTTTTGATTCTACCAAGATTAACTGAGGGTTATCAAAAACTTTTATCATTAAACAAAATGTTACTGCTTTGTTAATAGTGAATCCCTAATAAGCAATTTTATTTGAATTCAAACCAGATAAAAAAAATTGATTGATATTCACCATATATATATATATATATATATATATATATATATCTTTAGAAAAAAAGTACAAATTTCTTGTGATGCCATTCATCCATTCAGATTTCATTGGACTGGGTTTTGATGAAAAATTCTTTGGAAGACTTAGGAACTGAAACATTAATAATGACCGGGAAGATGAAAGACTAATCAGGAAGACAGTAGATAGCAATTGACATTGCATTTAAATTTTTGCAGATTAAAGTTGGCTGGAAAGCATGGAACTGGAAGGGAGTTTCTTAAGTGAGAAGTGTGAGAAAAGAAACTCTTAGCATAGAATTTACAGTTACATGTAGCCATCTTAACTATAAATTGATGAGAGCTCAACACCATTCTAGTACTGTGCTTAAATTCAAAAAGTCTAGGTTCCATAGCAAAGAACTCATCCAAAGAATTACCATGAAAGCTTTTATAGAAAAGGCACAGAGACAACCTTATGGTAGTGGAAATGTGGGTGAAGCTGAGCTGCCAGATCAGAACCTATAATAATGCTGATTTTTCTTTTTGGAACTCAAGGTAAATAGCAGGAAGTTCTGAACCGTATCTGGCAGCACTATTCTAAGCATGGACAAATGGTAGACTTAGATATATGTAAAATAGATTCAGGAGAGAAAGATTGTCTAGCACAACATAATGACAGCTGACCTACCAATTGATTTAGTATAGTCTTTCCACTACTTCATGTCAGCTCTGAACATTAGCCAAAGAAGGCGCAACAAGTCACTTTCCTGGAGGTTAGCATCAACCATGTTGATGGATGGCAGAGAGGGGTCTCTCAGATGATTAATGGAGAGAAGTTTAATCTGTCTGATATTATACCTTACTCTCAGTATATTTGTTTCTGAACCTCAGTCTTCCGTGTAGTTGTTTTAGTGATATCACCAAAAATTCTAATCAAAGTAATAAGGTTTTAAAATTACTTTTTTCTTTCTTATTTTCTGAATAAAAATCTGACATGGCACAACGGTTATCAATTTAAAAGAAAACAGAATCAGAAAAGTAAGTTCTAAGTCTTGTTGAAACTGTTGATATCACTTTTGAATTGAAGAAATGCATGAATCCAAATCTTTCCATGTTTTGACCACAAGCTTGCAATTGGCATGCCACAATGGTAAACAGTTTGCATATAAGAATTCTTCCTTACTGCTGATGTCATTCAATGCAATACCACCTGATGCATGATAGTTTGAAATGAGATGAACATTGCCAAATAATTTTCTTTTCTTACTGCAGTGCAATGATATCTGCCCATAACGGGATTTAGCATGGAACAAACCAATTATTGCTTATTTGCTTTTATTTTCTGTATTTTGAACTTTAGGCCTTCAGTTTTCAAATCTTGTGATTCACCAGACATAATACTCAGCCATCTTGAAGTTAAATTCATGTATCTATCATAATGTTTGCATTGTATTTTAAGCAAGTTATTTTATGTCTGTAAGAGAGTGACCTATGAAAATACAAGGTCATTGTGGGGTAATTGTAGGTATCACTTTTGTTGAATAATCAGGTTTTCTTGACCTGGAAAAGATGAAAGGCTAAACTGAGACAGATTGAACTCAGTACCTTGCACTTGAGACCTTACTTTACAACCAACTGACTGGAGCCAGTGCCAATGAATCTGCACAGAGTTTATCAAATCAGAATATAAGAAACTGATGTTTGTGTAAAACTGTACTATAGAGTTATGGCTGTCACAGAACAATTTCCAACTGACACAATTATGGGAAGAGAGTAAGTGTTCGAAAGACATCCTAACCTCTGAGAAACTCAGTTCAAAATTATATCTCTAAAATTAGGACAGGTGGCAGAGTAGACCTCCCCTCAGTTACCTTTTGCTTGACAGAACAATAAAAGGAACAAGATGCAGAAATGACCAGCCAGTGTGGTCGGCACAGGTCATGTCACAGCTGACAAGGGACCATGTAACATTGGGTCAATCTTTGTGGAGGCCTCAAGTCAGGGGCAGATTACTCTGCTTGGCAGATGAGCAGCTGAATGAATGTACGTTGGGTGACTTTTGATTGTAGATGCCAATAAATCCTGTGAAGGTTTAGCTCTGAAATTTCAGATGTTTAAAGTCTGTCCGAAGAGAAGTAAAACTGTAAGAAACAAATCACATTACTGGGAATTTATAAATTCCTTTTGGTATTAGCATCTCTTAACCCTTGATAAACAACAATAATAATAATAATAATCTATAGAACAATCTTATAATTAATGATTCAGTCAAGTGTTTGTTAAATGTTTTAAATATTTTATTATTGCAGAAAACATGAAGTTATTTACACCTTTTATAATTTTAAAACAAAACTTCTTATCTCTATCTACTTATGAGAGAGCTGAAAAGTTCTTAGCCTCAGCAAAAAAGGATTTCTGAAAAATTTTTGATGTTTGCTCATTTGGTCAAATTTTAAGAAGTAATTATAGTGATTGGCATTTGTTTACTTTTGTAAAAACAATACGCTAGATTTAGTTGTGTAACTCTACCGAGTGAAGATAGCTCTGGCTGACACCAAATTAGTTGTGATTCAACTCTGGCTTGAGGCATTCGGAAGTCTAGTCGCACTGAGGAGCTGTGATACAGCGAAACAGTACTGTCTGTGAATGACATATATATATATATATATATATATATATACCCAAGTTTAGGATTGGTATATACGGAGTGAAATCCAATAACCAACATTTGTCTATGTGTGGTTTGCTTTTTTGTATGTGTATGTATATATCTAAATACATCCGAACGCTTAACATGCCGTTGTTCGAATGATTTCACGTGAGAGGCAACTAACATGTTGAAATGAAACTAAAAATGTATACATCTCTGTCTGGGATTCCGAATACAACTTTCAACTTAATTTCAATGAAAATATAAATTAAATAGCATATATATCTTTTATTTTTATTTTTATATTTTTTCTCCTTGGTAATTCTACAATTTAAAACTTAATAGAGATCTGATTTAGATTTCTAAATAGGTAATTTTAATTTTTTAATTTTTTACTTTTAATTTTAATTTCAAATTTTATAAATCTTTTAATATCTTGATAACCTTGCTTAGTTGTCAAATTTTTCGAATCATCCTATACTTGTTTTTTGATTGGCCACTCTAGCTTATGTAACAGCGTTTACTCCTAGCTAAGGATCGTTGATTAATTTGAAACTTTTAAAACCATTTATTCTATATTCTATATTATCACTTGACAAGACACAAGAAGTGTTGAAACAAAATGGCTACTTTTGTCGTGATTTTATAACATATTTATGTTGTAATATTCAAATAAATAATTATATATATATATATATATAATTTTAAAGAAACTACATGCAAAAGACAATGATTAAAAGGTTTAACTGAGGAAGAAAAAAGGGTTAAAAGGTTTAACATAGAAAGAAAACATTCATTCCTTTAAATAATATGTTGATCTAATCATTACCTGAAGGTCACAAGGCCGAAAACACTTATAGCAATATATACAGAATAAAGAATATAAAAAATCCATATTATAATCAAAAATGTTTTCAGCTTTTTCTTTCTTGAAAATATACACTTTTCTCTCAGTGAAACAACAACAATCTCTCCCTTACATACATACATACATACATACATATATATATATATATATATATATATATATATATATATATATACTTACTACTATTCAAAATGTTATTTTATCAATACCAATATCCACATTTTATGGATTATATATATATATATATATATATATATATATATATATTATAGAATATCAACATAATTATTCAAATCTTTTATGAAAGGCACAAAATTTAACCTCCCTTTAAAAATTGGTCTATCAGATTGTTTTTTTTTTTTAATTGTGTCTCTCAGTCTCTTTTAGAAAAATCGGTCTGTCAGTCTTTTCAAAAAATTTGAACTGTCAGACTTTTTCAAAAATTAGTCTTCCAATTTGTTTAAATAAATTTGGCCAGTTAGACTGTTTATAAAATATAATATTGGTCTATGAGGCTGTTTACAAAAATTTGGCCTGTCAGGCTGTTTTTAAAAAAATTGTTCTGTCAAGCTGTTTTAAAAATATTTTGTTCTGTTTTTTAAAACATGGAGAAGAAAAATAACTGATTTGTCTGAGTTTAACGTGAAGAAATCTGAACAAATTCATTCTCTTATCAAATACTGTTGACGCAAGTCAATTGCTTCTTTTTGCTCATGGATTACACTCGGCAGGATGGATCAGCCAAAATGTTGTAATAAAAATTGCAAATATAATACAATTTATAGTTTAGTTGTTCAAACAGTATTTGGTATGTTATTGATAGTTTATAAAGAATCAATCATTTATGTGCAAAATGAAAGTTTCCTCTTCTTCATCATTTATAGTCAGAAGCTAGAAGAGAGTTCCACAAGTAAGAAGTGTGACAGAAGAAACTTTTAGTATAGAACTTAATCTGTCCATTTTCGACTGTAAAATGATGAGATCTTTCTGCCAATCTAGTACTGTGCTTAAATTCATAAAGTCAGGGTACCATAGCAGAACGTTCATCAGAACAATTACCATGAAAATATTTATAGAAATATTACAAGGAAGCTATGTAATGGTAAAGGGAAATTTACTGAAGTCAAGATGCCAGGTCAGGACCAATGATATTGCAGATTCTTTATTGGATTTTCCTAAATATATATAGCTGGAGCACCAGACCAGATGTGGCAGCAATATTCAAAACATGGATGAATGGTAGATTTACTTAATTATGAATGGTAGCGTTACTTAATAGCTAAACCTTAATACAGCACACATATAGACATAGAGAAAGTAAGCACTCCAACATAGCTTAATGGTTAGCTAGCTTGTCTGACCATATCAGTTACTACTGAGCAGTGGGTTCAGTCCTCACTAGGTGCTGCATACTTTTGGCCTTGTGTTACATTTTTTTAGTTAATTACTATATACATGGCGAAACTTACATTTCTTTTATTCTTTTAATCAATAATATTTGAGTTTACCCCATTCCCTACTGCTCCATGTTAGATAGCGCTTTCTTTCTAGAATGTCTTTATGGCCAAATACTCAGACATATATGTGGAGAGAATTTGGTATCACCTGCTTCCAGTTAATATCATTTATTATTCCTAATCACTAATTTTCACTTAATAGCTGTGTTCAGTGCCCTCTTGAATGTGGTAATTTACCACAGACTATTTAATACCGGGCAACATCAAAGCAAAAGTCAGTTGTAGGAGCTTGGTCATTAGGGATAACTGTTTGCAAGTGATGACCATTGAATTATAATTAATGCGTGTGACTGACCGCAGAACCAACAGTGTCTGTAGTGTTCAGTCATTTATTATATCATAAAGGTTGGTGAGAAATTAACAGTTGTTTCAAGCTGTTGATCTTGTAGAGTCTCACTGGGAATACTTTCAATTTGATTGAGTCGTTTCATTGACACATGATTCACTACCTTCACAAAGGTAGAAACCTTGTCTCTCAGACGGCCTGAAGTGAGAATGAGTGACATAATTTTATTAACTTTTTCTTGACAGACTGGTCAGACGAATTTGCTTTCCTTTATAATTCAATCTAATAATGCCATTTTGTTTGCAACAAAGTATACACCTTTGCATTTCTACCGAGCAAGAGGCTGGCTTCCATATATCAGCAGCATGCTTCAAAATGAACAATTTATCTTATGATTTTTCATCAATAGATAATTGAATTTCAGTAGCATTACAACTGGGCATAGAATTCTGAATATCCTGATGAATTTGCAGGACTTTCTAGGCTAATAAAAAATTTGAACCTAACAGGAGAGATGAATTTAAATCCAATGATTACTCAGATGCAGAAGACTCAGTGTCTGTGTTTACAATATATGTAACAATCTTTGGTTATTTTATTTCATCCTATTAACACAGAAGTGGCCAAAAATTCACAAGACATTCACAAGTAAATATGGTTCTATTATAGTCTAATACGGTTCTATTATAGTCTAATACGGTTCTATTATAGTCTAATCATACACTTAACAAATTGTATCTGGTATCAATGTATTAACTTGTGTAGTGAGCAGGGAGGCACAGTTGAGTAATAGATAGCCGCTTGGATTGAGGAATTCAAATTCCAGTCGAATCCATTACATTCACTTATATGCTAATACTCTTGGGAAAGGTATGAATCCTCTTCTTCTCCCGCCATCTATGGGTAAATAGCAGGATAGACTGGGTTCTATAGCCTTGGATGGCAACTGGTCTACCACAGAAAGAAATGGCAAACTACTGTGGGAAAAAAATTCTGCCTCGTCAGTCATGTATCTAAAGATACATGATCGCCTAAGCGTGTATCACGCATGGCACATAACTGTGAGAATTCAATTTATTTTAAAATTTTATCAGTTTTCAGGTTATTTAAAGTTAAATTTAATTGGTGTGCTCAGTGAGCACACCAATTAAATTTAACTTTAAATAACCTGAAAACTGATAAAATTTTAAAATAAATTGAATTTGGATCAGGTAAAAAATATTCCTTTGGAAAAAAAAACACTAAAAGTTTGGTTGATTTTTTTTTTTTTATTCATTCAATGTTTATTTCTGTCACTTTCAAAATATTTTTATCAACCAAGTTAGATTCACTCCATTAACATGACAAAATTAATCATATTTATTTTTGCATTTATTTATAATGAGAAAGAAAGCTTAGAAAGTTTGATACTCACAGGACATATTGAAGGCAACATAGACAGTAGAAAACAGTGCTTAACCTACCTAATGAGATTGTGTAAATGGTTGGCAGAACAGAGTTTAGGAGTCATAGAAAAAAAAGACAAAATCACAGGAAACTGAAACAAAGAAAAGAGTACTGAACTCCTACATAATATCAGCCCTTCTATATGGCAGTGAATGCTGGACAATCTCCTCAGAGATAAAGAAGAAACAAGATGTAGTTCTACAGAAGGATGCTGAGAAGATCATAGATTAAAAATGTGAGCAACAAAGATGTTCAAAGAAAAGGTAAACAAAAATGAAACTTATACTTAGCATCAGAAAGAGACAGTTTCATTTTCAGTTTCATTTCTAGGGCACATTTTGAGGAAAGAAGGTTTAGAAAATTTGATACTCACAGGGCATATTGAAAGCAAGAGGGAAAGCAATGAGTAACCTACCTAACAAGCTTGTGTAAGTAGTTGGCAGAACAGGGATTAAGAGAGATAGCAAAAATACAAACCTTATTAAGAGCTACAAAGGACAGGACCTCGTGGAGAGCCATGAAGAAGAAAACTTTTGCATATCAGTATGATCTTTTATTAAATGGGGAAATTTTTCTTACAAATTTTGGTCCCATTTTCACATTTAAATTCCCCCAAATGTAATCTAATATTGTTCACCAACTGCACCAAGATGATTCTTGAAATCTTTGCAGGGTTGCCATATGGTAAAATCAATCAATCAACCAACCAAAAACCCTTCTTGTAACCTTTACCATATTGTAAAATCAATTAATCAATCAACCAAAAACCCTTGCTCAGCAACTGAAATGATCAGGTATTGAAATTAAAGTTTGGTATCAGGGCAGTACTTTTGAAGAGAAACATTGCTAAGAGCTACAAAGGATAGTAAGTTGTGGAGAGCCATGATTGCTCATGTCCTGAGGGAACACAATACATAGAAGTTGAACTGACTTGTAACATTCAGTACCTCCAAAAACTCAAATAATCTTTCATCATCACTGAACAGATTCTGAATTTTCTCCAGTCATGATGAACATTGCTAAGAGCTACAAAGGATAGTAAGTTGTGGAGAGCCATGATTGCTCATGTCCTGAGGGAACACAATACATAGAAGTAGAACTGACTTGTAACATTCAGTACCTCCAAAAAAACCAAATTAGTAACATTTCATCATCACTGAACAGACTCTGAATTTTCTCCAGTCATGATGAATGTTTGTCGTCTGAATGAGGCTCTATGCCTTGAACATCTATTGGGACGCAAGCTCACCCCAGACCTCAATTGGATCTCATATGTGTGATCCATTACTAAGGAGGATGGGAAAATGGTTGGTTACTTGTACCACTCCAGAAAGTACCTGACTCCTCCTGCCATGCTCTATCTTTACAAGAGTCAAATTAGACCAAACATGGAGTATTACTGCCATAATTGGGCTGATGCCCAATCCTCACTTTCCAGCCTTGACAGAGTTTAAAAGTGTTTGACGGACCTTGTGGGTAATGAATTATTACTCCACCCTACAACCCCTTTCCTATGTTGCGAGTCTCTCACTACTCAATTTCTATTTTCATGATAAATGTTAAGGTTAGTTCATTGTTCTACCAGTTCAAACCTTCACAGCCAGGACCTGTCATGTCACGTACACAGGATCAAATCAGCCTTATTCCCCTTGTATTCAATTGGTAAAGAAGAGGTTCCACTCAGAATATCTTCTTCCCAAAACTGTTACTTTGTGGAAAAAATGCCTGAGAGGTGGTTTCCCTGATCACATCAGTTTTAACCTTTTCCAATCGACAGTCAACTGCTATCTATCTTATGTATCTTCGTAATATTCAAAAATGGAATATTATTGGCATATCTATTCTGGCGCTATCCAATCTTCACTTTCCAGAGTAGCTAGAGTTCAAAAGTATTTATGAAACCCTACAACCCCACCCTATATTGCCAGCTTCTCACGACTCAATTGCTATTTTCATGGCAAATTTTAAGCTAAGTTACATTTCTTAGTTCTACCACTTCAGACCTTCACAGCCAGGACCTGTTATGCTGCATACACAGGATCAAATCAGCCTTATTCCCCTTGTATTCCATTGGTAAGGAAGAAGTTTCACTCAGATAGCTTCTTCCCAGAACAGAGGACTGAGAGGTGACTTCCCTGATTACTGCAATTTTAACAATTTCAAGTCTGGAGTCAACCATTATCTATTTTACCTAATCTCATAATATTCCTTTTTGCTCTTTCTCTCTCTCCTCTTAAATTCTTACAACAACCTCATTCAGTAACTCTCTACCTTGAGTGGCTCTTCGGCCTTGTAGTGGGTGAACAATAGTAATAAAAAATGATCAGAGCAACTTCCTACCACCTCCTTATTCATTAATCATTCATCATTACCATTTTAACAGTAACCATCTACAAGTCTAGTGGTAACTGGTATCTATCCTACATATCCTCATGATATAAACCTTTTGTTCCCTCTCTGTAAGTTGTGAGTTGAGATCTATAAAAGAAGAAATTTGGTATCACCTGCTTCCAGTTAATATCATTTATTATTCCTAATCACTAATTTTCACTTAATAGCTGTGTTCCAGTGCCCTCTTGAATGTGGTAATTTACCACAGACTATTTAATACCGGGCAACATCAAAGCAAAAGTCAGTTGTAGGAGCTTGGTCATTAGGGATAACTGTTTGCAAGTGATGACCATTGAATTATAATTAATGCGTGTGACTGACCACAAAACCAACAGTGACCTGTAGTGTTCAGTCATTTATTATATCATAAAGGTTGGTGAAAAATTAACAGTTGTTTCAAGCTGTTGATCTTGTAGAGTCTCACTGGGAATAGAAAAAATGATATGTATTTATAGTAAAAAAAAGTTATATATATTCATAGAAAGAGCCAAAACTAAAAGGCTCCTTTCGTCTAATATAAACCAATTTTTCATACTTCGCTTCATTCTAGGTATTATTGTATACTATATATGTTTGTGTATTTAAATCTTTAAATCACTCCTCAAAATAGTAGGGGTGTCTAATACAACAATTACAAAAAACTAACCTTAAATCCTGTGGCGTATCAGCATTGGTAAGTAGGCTAGTATACTTGCAACATAGATCATGGTAGGCTAACAACTGCCTCGGTATGGTAATTACTAACGTAATTCTAGTTGAAACAATTCACATTATAATGCAGTACTACAGTTGTAAATGTAATAAATTCACATTAAAATGCAATATTCGAGACATGATTACAAAACAATTTGCAAAAATTCCACTGAGCAACACACACAAGTAACAAAAACATGTTTAGTTTTTGATTTGTAGAGCCATGGGTGCATTCACACCAATCATTATTTCTCATAGTAGTGTTAAATAACAACAATTTAAGATAATATATAATCGCTTTATATAGGCTTTATTTTTCAATAACTTACATTATATGGTTTGTTTGTTTTTTTTTGCAGTGTTAAGTAACAAAACATTTCAATCAATCAGTTATGAGTCATGCGTGATACACGCTTAGGTGATCATGTATCTTTCGATACATGAGTAACAAGGCAGATTTTTTCCTGCAGTAGGTTGCCATTTCTTTCTACAGTAGACCAGTTGCCATCCAAGGCAAAAGAACCTGATCTGTCCTGCTATTTACCTATAGCCGAAGGCAGAAGAGGAGGATTCATACCTTTCCCAAGGCTATTAGCATGTAAGTGAATGTAATGGATTCGACTGGAATTCAAACTCTACTTTCCAATTCCTCAGTTTGAGCCGCTATCCATTACTGCACTGTGCCTCCTCTTAGTAATAGTCAGTCAGTTATGTGCCATGCGTGATACACACATAGGCAATCATGTATCTTTAGATACATGACTGACGAGGCAGAATTTTTTCCCCGCATTAGGTTGCCATTTCTTTCTGCGGTAGACCAGTTGCTATCCAAGGCTATAGAACCTGGTCTGTCCTTCTATTTACCCATTGCTGGAGGGGGGAGAGAAGAGCATTCATACCTTTCCCAAGGTTATTAGCATGTAAGTGAACGTAATGGTTTTGACTGGAATTTGAACTCGGCTCTCTGATTCTTCAATCCGAGCCGCTATCCATTACTCCTCCATGCCTATTTAAGATGTCATAAAATCTTGATTTCAAATTACAAAATAAAAAAACGTAAGACACCCACATACATAAGTAAAACCCTTCAAAACTACTGTGATGATCATGTCATTTACAGTTTTCCTCACACTTGGTCGTCTTATACTACGGATAATAAAATCATGAAAATTTACCTAGATTTTGGGTCTTGTGTTATCTCTAAGCCAACTGACATGTGGAAATATGCAGTATTTATCATTATATATGAAAGCCAGTGTCCATTACTTGTCACAGAATGGCTGAAGGATAAAGCACACCCTAGAGGCCAGGTAGATCCCCACAATAAGGGAATGCAGGCTTGATCCTAAGAGATAACTTTTCTTTAATATATATCTAGGCCGGTGGGTATTAATATTACAGTTTGGAAAAATGGGATGTCTACTCAAACATGGGTGCCCAATAAAATAAGTTAAGGAGGCCAGCATGAACTATAAAACATTTTTAAGTGGATATAATTGGTAAAAAATTGAAAAATTGACTGCTGACTTAGCCATGGGAGAGTAAATATGCAGAAAAATTTAATGTATCATGTTTAAACATTATCCCTAACCCTAAACCTAAACTGAAATCTGTTAGAGCCACTTAAGCATGTTATCTACTTTGTTAACACAACTACTTGAGATCCTTTGTTAGAGAACATTAGGGAGCTAAACATGTTTTAAAATAATTAAGATTGGCTTTGACAAGTTGTGAGTTGGGATCTAAAGAACAATCAGTTTAAATTTAATACTAACACAAAAATACATTTGAGATGTTAACTATGATCTTTTTGTATTACTCACTTAAAAAGAGAAACAACAGTAAAAACTTGAAATATATCAGACATTAAAATCATATCTTTCTGCACTTTCAAAAAATAACAGCCAAAAAAATGGCTCTATAAAAGAAATTTAAAAAAAGACAGGAAAATTTATTATTTCATCAAGTATAGCAGTGAATATTGTTTAATCTCAAACATGAAGAAGAGACTTCAGGCAAAAGAAATGTTGTTCTACAGAAGGATGCTGAGAAATACCATCGACTGAATGTGTGATTAATGACGAAATTTTAGGGAAAATGGATACAAAAAGAAGACTTATGCATCTTATAAGTCTTACAGCCATATCACATTGAAAAATCCAGATCACCAAGTTAAGCAACATCAAGCCTGGTCAGTACCTAGATGGGTGACAACTTGAGAATACCAGGTGCTGTAAGCTTGGATGTGCGGGTGATGTAATGGATAATGGCTCGGAATTGATGATTGGAGATCCAAGTTCCAATTTCAGCTGGGTTCGTTATATTCACTTACATGCAAATACTCTTGGGAAAGTCATGAATCCACCTTTCCTCACCTAACTATGGGTTAATTAGTAAAATTTGTAGCTGTAAATCATTATTGTCTCCAAAATAAATTCTTACAATCTAAAAATATTTTCTGGTTTGCAAAGCTGGAGAAATCAAATGAATGAATGAATCAATCAATCAATCAATCAATCAATCAGAAAGAAAGAAAGAAAGAAAGAGAGAGAGAGAGAGAGAGTTGAAATTTCTAGGTCATATAATGAGGAAAGGGGCTTGGAGAATTTTACACTCACAGGACATATTGGAAACAAGAGGAACAGAGGAAATAGTCTACCTAACAAGCTTGTGTAAATGGTTGGCAGAATAGGGAATAGGAAGGATAGCAAGAAGAGAAACCTTATTTAGAGCTACAAAGGATAGGAAGTTGGGGAGATCTATGAACGCTCATGCCCTGAAAGACATGGAACATAGAAAAAGAAGCATTGCTGGATATTTATTTTTTTAAAAAAAAGGAGAAAACGATATGAGACCGATTCAAAAAATGGTCTAAATTTATCACTGAGAAATAAGAACCAATTGAAATATATCATAGTTAATGACCAAATCTTGGCTAATTTTGTACTATTTGTTTAAACTGCTACTGTTAAAAAGTACATGTTGTTTTTCAAACCTGTTTTTTCTTGCACCTTTTTTTTTCTATAACAATTAGGATAAGAAAACAAAACAAGAAATAACCTTTAAAAATACTCATGATGAAAAAGCAAAAAAACAAAAATCATATGAAAAAGCCGACAACATCAGCATAGCCAAGTTGTACAGAGGAGGGAACTCTAATAAAATGTAAGCAGGCCGTAAACCAAACAAGGTTATACAATCCATTGTGGAATGGTAAATTTCCTGGAGTCTGCCACTTTGGGTTGGCTGGGCCTCTTATCCATTTCTAAGAAAAGAAATCTCCTCCTCCATTTGACGTCAGGCGTCATGCAAGAGCCCATTCCGCGGAGTGTGTCTTTGAAGCACTCAAAGAGAAATGATTTATCACTTACTTATTTTTTCTTTTGTGTTGTGCATTTTAAATTTTTCTCTTTCTTTATATATATATATATATATATATATATATATATATATTTACATCATTTAGAAAATTGTTTATTTGCTTCTCTGTCTATTTGTACAGTACTGTTAGGAGTTCAAATCTACTAAACAATTCATAATAATATTTTTTTTAATAAAAAGATTTTTTTTTAAATACTAAAGTTTACCCAATATAAGGCTAGAGTGCCACTCAACACAGAGCATTATTGTTTCAAAGGTTACAGTTAAAGAGGGGTGTGATAGGATTATGAGAATAAGGAGGATAGAAAACAATTGACCCTACACTTGAAGTGTGTTCAGGGAAGTATCCACATAGGAAGCTGTTCTACAAAGTGTCAGTCCTTGGAGAAAAAAATCTTTCTGAGTAGAACTTGGTCTTTACATTTGAATCCAGAGGGAAATGAGGCTGATTCAACTCCTTGGAAGTAGCATGGCATGTCTTAGCTGTAAAGGTCTGAACTGATGAGAATTTCATCTACAGGATTTAAACTTGATTACAAGGAATTAATTATTGAAGTGAAATCAAAGAGACCAGCTCAATGTGAACACTTAAATCATATAAAATCTATTAATTATTATGCAAGTTGATAGAATTTTTAGGATATACCTCCCTGTTTATATATATATATATATATATATATATATATATATATATATATTATACACTGTTACATTAGAACATGTAAATATCCACTACAAAATTGTACATTTTGTTTCAATGTTAAAATCAAACGTTTCTTCAGGATGTTACAGGCCAGTTCTACTTCTATGTACTGTGTCCATTCAGGACATAAGCGATCATGGCTCTCCACAACTTACTATCCTTTGTAACTCTTAGCAATGTTTGTCTTCATGTCAAGGCTGGAAAACAATGATGGTACTAAATGATTTTATTCAAAATTGCAATTAATGAAACATTACTTTCCGCTTTTGGAAAATTTTACATAAAAGGTAAAAAGGATTAATATAAAGAAAAAAGAAAGAAGATAAGAAATCAATAAACAAAAGGAAAGAGGAAAGAAAAAGAAAAGAAAGTCAAGAGAAAGTATAGGAAATTAACCGTAACAGTAAGACAAAAAAGAAAGCCATGAGAAATTGATAAGTATATTCAGAATTACTCAGATTCATAAGAAGAGGAAAGTCAACGAGATAGGAAATAGAAAGATGTTGTAACGAATAAAAGCAATGAAATTCTATTGAAGAGAAAAAAGAAACGCATGAAAAATAGTGAAGTATATTCAAAATTACCCAGATTCATTTATTGCTGTACTTTTGTATTGAGGCCTGTTTTAAATTAATATTTTGAACATTGAAATTTTATTCTTCATTCATTTCCATTTGGTTATATATATATATATATATATATATATATATATATATATATATATATATATATATCTGATAAATATACCTTGTGAATTTCATATTATAATATCATATTTATTAGAAATATTTACAAGAACCGATTTGGTGATGTGAAATTTTATGTCACTCTAGAGTTATTCATCCGAATATGAATAAATATAAATATAAATAATTATATATATATATATATATATATATATATATATATATATATATATATATATATATATATATATATATATAATAAATATATAAATATAAATAAATATAAATGAATAAATATATATAAATATAAATAAATATATATAAATATATGTAAATAAATATAAATGAAAATATAAATAATATATATAAATAAATATAAACAAAAATATAAATAAAATTTAAATATAAATAAATATTAATAAATATATATAAATAAATATAAATAAATAAAATATAAATATACATAAATATATAAATAAATATAAATAAAATTTAAATATAAATAAATATATATAAATAAATATATACATAAAATATAAATATAAATAAATATATATAAATAAATATAAATAGATATATATAAATAAATATATATAAATAAATATGTAAATAAAATATAAATAAATATATATGAATAAATATATAAATAAAATTTAAATATAAATAAATATATATAAATAAATATAAATAAATATATATAAAAATATAAATAAAATTTAAATATAAATAAATATATATAAATATAAATAAATATACATAAAAGTGCATTTATTGATAGTTACTTTTTAATTTCCGACGCATAAAGATGGTCCTCGGCTGTAAGAAGGACTTAAGATCAAAAGTGGATTGATTGATTGCTTTTTATCATCCAATTGTACGTTATTCAAATCCAAAAGTTTTTGAATAGCAGGCAGTGTTCCAAAGCAGTCACCCACCTAGGTCTGATGTGTACTATCCCCAAACCCCCACCTGATAAGGGGATGGTCAAGCCTGTTTGGGGCCCCGGTTAATGCTTTGTACCCCACACCCCACTACCTTATTAATATTTGCTTTTTTCTACCTACATTTATTTATTTACAAATTTAACTAAATACAGTCAGCCAGTTATGTGCCATGCATGATACACGCTCACGTGATCAGGTATCTTTCAATACATGACTGACGAGACAGATTTTTTCTCACAGTCGGTTACCATGTCTTTCTAAAATAGACCGGTTGCCATCCTAGGTAATAGAACCCAGTCTATCCTGCTATTTACCCATAGCTGTGGAGAGAAGAAGAGGATTCATGCCTTTCCCAAGGTTATTAGCACATAAGTGAATGTAATGGATTCGACTGGAATTCAAACTCTACTCTCCGATTCCTCGGTTTGAGCCGCTATCCATTACTGCACTGTGCCTCCTCTTAGTAATAGTCAGTCAGTTATGTGCCATGCGTGATACACACATAGGCGATCTTGTATCTTTTGATACATGACTGACGAGGCAGAATTTTTTTCCTGCATTAGGTTGCCATTTCTTTCTGCGGTAGACCAGTTGCCATCCAAGGCTATAGAACCAGGTCCGTCCTGCTATTTATCCATTAGTGTGGGTGGGGAAGAGCATTCATACCTTTCCCAAGGTTATTAGCACATAAGTGAATGTAATGGATTCGGATGGAATTCGAACTCGGCTCTCCGATTCTTCTATCCGAGCTGCTATCCATTACTCCACAATGCCTGCACAAACTAAACACAAGTGTCTATTAAAGGATGAAAAATTTTTGTGGATTTTGACTTCTTTTTTTTTATTTTGTCCAAATCTGTGAATTTTTTTTTGCTCAGGCTAAATGTCTAAAAACACTATAAAATTCACTATTTTTTATCCATAATGTTGAATTTGTTAAAATTATTCAACATTTAACAAGAAAAATATCAAGTTGATGTTAAAAATTGCCACAAAAAATATTGTTGATTTATTTAAGATGGAATGATCTATTATGACATGTCTTTAATTTGTGTTTACAGACATTGTATTTATATTAAATTTTTCTTGTTGAATTGTTCATCTATATTGCATATGATCAGTTATTGTACATAATTTGGTTACAATAAAATTTCTGTTTTATATGAATACTACTTTATGAAAATTGAGATGTAGTACAATGGAGGAGGGCCTTGCATAATAGATGGGGGGCCATTATGCCCTTTTACCAGCCTTGCCCTCACCTAGGTACTGACTGGGCTTGATGCAGCTTAAATTTGATGATTGAACGAGAAGGATGTTTTCAGCATGATTTCACCATAGGCACTTAAAAGAGAAACAAGATATTCTAAAATTACTGAGTAATGTGAATGCAGCATTGAAAATTGTGAAAAAGTTGCACAAAGATCAAACATTAAACAAGATTAAAACAATCAAAAATATAAATTCAGAAACTAACAAGAAAAAAAAAATGTTTTTCAGAATATCACAAAAATATTTGAGGAAACATTAAACAGCTAATAAGCAAGAAAAGTCAATTGGCCGACAAGAAAATATTTAAAGAAGCAAGTGATATCAATTTAAATGGAAAGAAAAGATACAGCAACTTGAGAAATTTTGTTAAAAACATGAAACCATCACAAAGAGAAACATTGAAATCACTCTGTAGGTGACGATTTTCACCAAGCAAATTGTTAGTCTTGCCAATGCAAGTTGAATTTGAATTTCTTGGTTGTGTAGTCGTATCCTTCTATGGCAACACCTAAAACTATCTTGACTGAAATTGAGAGCCAAGCTGCTACAATTTAAAATATATAGAACTAATATATCAGACACTATATTTTGAGGGGATTCCTGATACAGTAGAAGTGGAAGACTTATTTAAAGATGATGTAGAGTGGTAAATGCTAAGTTAAGCAAGGAAGTATATCATTTCTCAAGAGTAATTTTTAGTGATGAAGGTTGAACTGGAGTGGATCAACCTGATAGCGGGCCACAAGGTTGGTTCTTTCATGGAAATAATCAACCAACATAAATTTGTTGAATACTGTGGTGGTGGTAATTTTTCAGTTCATATTGCTATCAGCAAAATTGTAGATACTTTCAAAGTTTCTCATGGTATCAAGATAAATGCAGAGGATTATTGCAAATTACTGGAAAAGATGTTTTTCTTAGTGATTCAACCAGCATATTTTAACCAAAAAAAAGTATATTTATGCAAAATTTGTGAAGCTGACTATTGCCCCCATCCCCGACTGTCAAAATAAATTTGAAAAACATCAAATTAATAAAATGGACCCCAACATTTCCAGATATTGATTCCATAGATAATCTGTGGTCTGTTGTTAAAATATTCTTATAGGAAACAATAGCCAACCAGAAAGCAAACATTTTTGCAAGTAAAATCAAAACAGTAGAAAAGTTAATAAAATCAATGATTGATTGAGTCATTTTTTACAGCTTATCAACCCTTGGCGGTCCTGAGTATGATGATAAACTACATCCAGCAGCAAGGCCTCTAGAGGTTTTGAGGAGAGTGGAACCACCTCTTAACTGCTGTTGTTCCTAGGTTGTTGCATCCTACTGCTGGATCACATGGTGGTTTCTCCTGGGGTGGTAGCACCTGTCAGGATCCTAGCTATGGGCATATAGTTAACCCCAAAACTGGGGTTAAAACATTATGAAAGTATAAAAATAGATTTTTATAGTAAAAATACCAGCAATACAATTTTTGCAAAAAAATATTACCGGCAAGACATTTTTTTCAAAAAATGTAATACATATTCTATTCATATGAACCTATTTTAAAAATCTTGTCGGCATTAAATAACCCACTGAGGTTAATATGCTGTAAAACAAAATAAACCAAACCAATCCTTTGCAGGTTATTTAAAGCAAGAAAATATTTTTAGATTGTAAGAATTTTTTTTTTGATGTAATAATGATTTTACAAATCTTACTAATTAACCCACAGTTAGGTGAGAAGAGGTGGATTCATGCCTTCCCAAGGTTATTTGCACATAAGTGAATATAATTAACTCAACGGGAATTAGAATTCAGCTCTCCAATTAATAATTCTGAGCCATTATCCATTACACTATCTGTACATCCAAACTTATAGTACCCAGTATTCGCAAGCAATCACCCATTAACTTGAATGATCATACAGAAACCAGTGACTACCAGCCTGCTCACCTGAGGAAGTATTATAAAGAGCATGTGGTCTCTGTCAGGATTTGAACCTGCATCCTACTGGTGGATCACATGGTGGTTTCTCCTACAAAAGAAGGGAAATTATGAGAAAGTGAATGCAACAGACTAGCCTGGAATGGTTACTCATATTCGAGTAGAAGTCCTGTTTTTTAATTAAACAGAATTTTTTATTCAACTAATATTCAGGCCATTAGAAGTAGTTGGATAAAAAAGTACTATTTAATTTAAAAACAGGCCTTCTACTCAAATATGAGTAACCATAAAAAAAACCCACACACACACACACACACACACACACACACACACACACACACACACATATATATATATATATATATATATTACATACACAGGAATTTAAAACTATCCATGGTGATGATCATTCCTGTGTATGTAATTTATATATACTCTGTTTTATTAAATACATCAAACTCTCTTTGTGGATCAGGTTTAATATTTTATATTGCTAGGATTCACTTGGATTATATATCTATGGATGTCTACCTATATATATATATAGATATATTTTCACAGATATATCCAGAAATATATATTCACATTCACTAATATATCCACATATATATATATTCATAGATATATATATATATATATATATTCACAGATGTGTGTGTGTGTGTACATACAGATGTAAGAATAGTTTTGACTCCCCACAGTAATGATAAAATAAGCGTTTATTTTACCCGAACCAATATTTATTTTTCAATGAAATATGCTTCCTTGTCAGTGCATTTAATTCACTGGTGGATATTAATTACAGAGATCAAACATTATGTACTGTAAGTTTCAGATCAAAATTCAGATAAATTAATTCTCAGGCTACAGAATTACTGTCCCACACTCAAATACATCTACGCTGGGGGTACTGAAAATTTTTCAACCCAACTATGAAGGCCTCCAATTCTGATGTTTGTTGATTCGGTCAGATTTTGAGAAGTTGATCTGCCTGTTAACTTCTCAGTCACTCATTCTCTCACTCTCTCTCTGAATATACAGTGCTGTTCGATAAAAGTGACTCCCCTGATTTTTTTTACTAAATGTTCTCTTCTCCGATGAAATGAAAGTTGAGCTAAATTCAAAGGATAAGCAATCTAAAATCCGAAGAAGATGCTTTGAAAGCTCTTTGAATTTAGCAGTAAGTACTGTCAAGCATCTGTTCAGTATAATGTTCTAGAGATGCTTTTCTTTTCATGGAACTGGTTTCTTAAAACCTATTGAAAAGACCCTCAGGAGCGAGCAGTACAAGAGAATTTTATAGTCTTGTCTGCTCCCTTCTGCTGTATATAAATCAACTCCACCAAGCTCATTTTTATGCAGGATAATGCTCCCTGTCACAAATCAAAATTGATGAAGGAATACTTTGATGAGAAGCAGGTGAGTGTTATGACATGGCCGCTCCAATCTCCTGGCCTCAAGCCCATAAAAAATTATGGAGCATTATAAAGTACAGGCTCTCGAGAAAGCAGTTGAGCAACAAAGAGGATTTGATTGTGAATTTCATATCCGAATGGAATTCAATGCTTGGAGATGAGATTTGCCAGAACCTAATCAAGTCAATGCCAAAAAGGGTTGAAAAGGTTATTCAAAATAAAGGAGGACCCATAGATTATTAAATATTTCGAACCATATTACCTATTATAAATAAATTATACCTCTATTATTCTTTATTTAATGCTGTTTGGTTATGTTTCTATCGGGTACTAGTTGCAGGAAATAAGTGAGTCACTTTTTTTGCACAGAGTTTTTCCCTAAATCATTTATATCCAAAATTATAATTATCAACAGAATACCTTAGGGTGAGTAAACTTTTTTACTAGGTGGTCGGGAAGGGGTCTTTATATTAGTAAGATTAAAAATTATTTTGACCCCAAAAACAATAGGCGAAAAAATTTTTAAAGTAAAAAAAGTCAGGTGAGTCACTTTTATCAAACAGCACTGTATATATATATATATATATATAATTTTTTTCCACACCAGTAGCATGACTGAGTTTAAGGAACAATGCAATCGTCAGGTGCTGGATTGATATATACTTTATAGTTCTGTTATAATATATTGAGCACTATTTTATTAAGACCATCACTCAATGTACAATATTATATATACACACACACACACACACACACACATATATATATAAACATGTTTATATATGAATGTATACACACACTAAACAATGTATCAGTTATTGTGCTTTTTCCATATGTATATATAAATATACATTTTATATATATATATATATATATATATATATATATATACTAATTAGAATTAATGGATTTTATTTCTTAATCTAGCATATTTCTATTACTTCAAACATATTTTGTGTTGACCTGTATCTAAGTAGACACTCCATTTACTTTACCTGTCGCCTCTGAGCGTTGACTTCAATGTTCACTTTTATATTTGTATTTACATACGCTCTATCTCTGATATTGAGCACTTTGTCCCATAAATAAAGCACACCTTAAATCTATATTTCTTCATATATATATATAGACAAATGGAAAACTTACCTTAGCTGACATTTCTTTGTCAAGGCAAATGCAAGGATTTTATTTTGTAACAAGTATTTATATACAAGAGCAAAAATGTTGTTGGTTTTTAAAAAATTTTAAATATAGGAATCACTTCATGTCATCTATAACTGATTTTTTTGTTAACCTGATGAATATCTATGATCGTTCCTATAACTAAAAACATTAGCCAATAAATTTTTTCACTTGTATATAAATACTTGCTCCAAAATAAAATCCTTGCATTTGCCTTGATAAAGTCACTCAAAAGACGAAACGCATCAGCTAAAATAAGTATTCCTTTTGACTTTATTCATATTGCCCTTTTACAGATACACTCTATCTAAATATTTTCACACACACACATATCTATCTATCTAGTAATATATATATATATATATATATTTATATATTTATATATATATATATATATATATATATATATATATATATATATATATATTACTTACTGTAGAATTTTTCTACCCATGCTGTATTTCCTTGTTGTGACATCTGTGGTCCATAATATTTGGATACTTGATATGTCATTTGTAGTTTATGGGCAATATGCATACTGAGTGATGTATTTAGATATGTATTTTTGGTGGTTTACTTTTCATATCAGTGAAGGTAAAATATTCCAGAATTTATTTATAAGTATCCAAGATTAACAGGCCGTCATTACCTTTAAAGGTTATGTCTTAGCAAAGATGAATTAGTACTTTAGAGACCAGACATATATGAAGTGACTCTTCAGAAACTACCGACACACATATTGTCATATTTGTAGGCACTAATGTACATATGCCTGTATAGATGATTATATATGTTCATCATTGATTCTTAAGTCCACATGGTTTAGATCTATCTAGTTTAAATCTATCTATCTATCTATCTATCTATCTATCTAGGAATAAGGCAAATAAATGTCACTTTGCTGATTGATGTTATATTCAACTACATTGGTACCTCAACTCTAGAGTTTTAGAGATGAACCTTTTGGCTATTGTTCAATCCACTCTTCAGGAGGTTTCAGATATATGAATAATGACAAAAGGAAACTTATCTTAGCCAATGCATTTCATCCTCTGGGGGACTTTATCAAGGTAAATGTGCCTTGATAACGACACTCAGAAAATGAAACTTTTCATTTAATCTACATGCATATTGTTCTTTGAATGAAATGCGACAAGAGGAAAAACTATACTTAGTTAATGTGTTTTATCCTCTGAGGGACTTTATCAATGCAATGTGCCTTGATAAAGTCTCTCAGAGGACGAAATACGTTGACTAAATATAGTTTTTCTTCTTGTCTTTTTTTATTCATTTTGTCTCTTCTATAGATACACTCCATCTGATAATACTTACATATTGTCCTTTTACAGATATACTCTATCTAAAAATTTTCACACACACACACACATATATATATATATATATATATATATATATTAATAATAAGTATACATATTTTTTCCTTGCCAGTACCACAACACTGTGTTTCATGCACAATGTAATTGTCAGGTGCTGATTGAAAACTGACATAGGCAAAACTTAAATATTGATATTTGTACCAGAGTGTAATGTTAGTGGAGTAGAGTCCATTTATTTGCAAAGGTGGGGGTACACTTACATACATACAAATGTAAACATATAAATATCATTTGAATACAAATATGCACATCTAACATGTAGTTTCAAATATAATACAAATGTACCTACAACATTAATATAAGTTTTAACTTACTTATATATCGAGCACTGTTTTATTAGTACCAGCACTCAATGTGTGATCATTTATTCATATATATATATATATATATATATATATATATATATATATATGTATACAGGGGTTGGATAAAATTTACTTAATATGGAGTTGGTCCTCCTTTAGCCTCACAGACAGCTTTAATACATCTAGGAATGGAATCATACAGCTTCCTGACTTCATCCAGAGGAATTTTCATCCATTCTTCCATTAATACCTGCTCCAGCTCTTTAAGACATGATGGTGGAGGATAGCGGCTCCTAACTTGTTGCTCCAAAATGCACCACAAATGTTCAATAATATTGATATCTTGAGATTGGGGAGGCCACTTGATGTGTTCTAGCTCACTTTCATGCTCTTCATGTCAATTCTTAAGCACTCAAGCAGTATGTATTGGAGCATTATCGTCTTGGAAGATGCAGTCATCATCAGAGAATAAAATCTTGGCCATTGATTGAACATGATCTCCCAAAATGTTCAGGTAACATTTGCTGTTGATTCTACCATGCAGGGAAACTATTGAACTGAGGCATTTCCATGATATGGTGGCCCAAACTATCACTGATCCACCTCCATGCTTCACTGTTGGAAGAAGGCAGTCAGGGTTGTAAGTTTCTTCGGGCTGCCTCCACACATAATCTCAACCTGAAGTTGGAAAAAGAGAAAAATTGGACTTGTTTGAGAATATGACTTGCTTCCATTGGTCTGCAGACCAGGCATTGTGATCTCTCCACCACTTCAACCTCTTTTGAATGTTGCGAGTGGAGAGAAGAGGTTTCCTCACAGCGGCTCTTTCATGATATGCAGCCTTATGGAGCTCACGGCGAACAGTTTTAGTAGAAACTGGACTATTCAGATGATTATTCAACTCAGCAGTCAGTTTGGCTGCATTTGTCCGATGATTTTTTACCATTATTCGTTTCAATGCTCATCAGTCCCTGTCAGTAAGTTTGCAAGTCTGGGCCAAATAGCTACGGTTGCTAGAGGTTTTGCCCTGTTTCTCAAATTGCGTCATAGTTCTTGATATGGTAGCTCTTGAAAAACCAATCAGTTCAGAGCAACCTTAGTGATCAAGGCTCCTCCCAATTGAGCTCTAAAAATTTGCCCTTTTTCGAACTCGGAGAGGTCACGCATTTAGCTTAAATTTTACTAAATTCTAAAAATAAATAAGCCAAAGACAGTAAATTAGATAAATAAACGTATTTACAATAGATATAAACTGCAATTATGAAATTTTAGTTAAAGTTCTTAATATAATAGGTCTTTGAAATATAGGAGTGGAATTTGCAACTGTTCCAATTATTTCGTCCAACCCCTGTGTATATATATATATATATATATATATATATATATATATATATATATATATATATATATATATATATACATACAGTTTGTCCATAAAGTTTGTGTGCACTTTAAAAAATTTATAACTTTATTTGTATTTGCGATAGAAATAATTTGTAAAAAGGATTAGAAATAAATAAATCTATATTTTGCAAGGTTTTACTGAAATTTTATTTAAGTTTCCAATATTTTTGTGTAATTTTGGGTAATTTTTGTGTAATATCTGTTAAAATGAGATGCCAATGTTATTTTCATTTTTGCATAATTTAGACAACATTTATCCATCGCACCCTGTATATGTGTGTATAATATATATATATATATATATATATATATATATATATATATACACGTGTGTGTAATATAAGTATGTGTCTGTATGTGTAATATAAAAGTGTGTCTGCTGTGTATGTGTGTAATGTGTGTGTGTATATGTCTGTAATATATATATATCTGTATGTGTATAATATATATATATATATATATATATATATATATATATATATATATATATATATATATATATGTGTGTGTTTGTTTTGTGAATAGAAGAAAATGACCAGGAAAACTATTTAATTCATGTCTTTTTTCTTCTATTCATACTGTTCTGTCTACAGATTATATCTGAGAATATACACATGTGTGTGTGTGTAATATATAAAATATGTGTTTGTGTGTGTGTGTGTGTATTTGCATGCATAAATATCTTTATGTATATGTTTGTGTATTCAAATATTGTATGTATATACATTATAAGAATTTGCATTACTTTATATGGATTTCTATGTCCCTCATCTATATCTGTGTTTCTGTTTAACTATGAAGATGTACACATCCATACGTAGACCCACACACACACACACAATTAGGAATATATGTTTCTATGTAAAGGCTGCAGTATAAAAGTTCATTGAATTTGAACAGATTAATCAGTTAATATTTCAAGTTTCCCAGCATATCCTGTGTAACACTGAACATTTCACACTTCTTTCAAAATCTCTCCACCAGGAAGCCATTTAGACCTTGAGTTCCTCATGTGTGTCTTTATATATATATATATATATTTTTTTTTTTCTATTTATACGTTTGTTATTTTAATAGATACAATGTATTTAAGTAAATGCTCTGTTTTTTAAATAACCAATATTAATTACATTTACCAGTTTGAATTTGCTTAAATAAATTGTATCTATTAAAATAACGTATAAACAAAATATATTACATAATTGTCAGACTTAATCCATTTCATAATATGTTGTCAATGTTTATGTTAAGGTACATTTTGTGAGCAGATATGAGTGTTCGAGAAAGATTTGTTCTTTATAAACAGTAATTTGAACTATGCTATCCATACGCTTCTTTGTGACTGAATGGTTAACAGCATATCAGATCAAATGATGGTTTCCTTTGGGGTTACAGGTTCAATTTCTGTCAGAGAAGCACATATTTTCTATGAAATTTCTTGAACATTCAGGCTTTTGCTCTTTACGTAGGCTCTTTACATGAGCGAGAATGAAGGCTCAGCCCAAGAAAAGCTGAAGCTTATCATTACTCAGAGGCTCTGTCAGGGAGATTCACTTTCATACTGATGGTCCCATGATCCCAACAGTCAAAGAGAAGCCAGTAAAGAGTCTCAGACAATTGTATGAAATTCCACTGACAGATCGGCACCAAGGTAAAGAGGTGCAGAAAGTGACACTAGATGGACTTGAATTCATTGACAGAACCCCACCCACCGGCAAACTGAAGGCTTGGTGCTACCAACATGGTTTGTTACCCCAGTTTCTGTGGCCATTGATTATGGTATTACTCTGTCTTGCATTCAACAGATGCAACAGTGTATCAACAAGTACCTGCACAAGTGGCTTGAACTTCCCCCTTGTTTCTCCACAGAGGGGCACTATACCAATCTCCTAATTGCTGGAGGAGGTCATGGTTGGGAAGGTAGGCCTTCACATAATGATGAGGTACTGATGATGAGTTTGTTTGCATGTTATGGCCAGGTATCAAAACTGGCACCAAATGGAAGAATTCAGTCTGTGAACCAAGGAGATTATGGGAGTAACCCAAGCCAATCAAGCTGACCTGGGCAGCAGAAGCAACCAATTTTTCCCCAAACCGTGTCCAAAGGGTAAATGATACATGGTAATTATAGAAATCAGGAATTTTGAGGAAGATCAGCAAACAGTCCAAACAATATGCTTGGGCTACATGGAGTGATATTGACCCAATGAAGCTGTTATGGAATACCCTGATTGCAATGGATCCATTGGCAATATCATTCCTCCTGCGATCTAACTTAGTACACAGTGTGAAGCAGCCAACAAACAGCCTGTAACGGCTAGAGAACCTAAGATCTGTTTTCACAATGAAGAGGAACGCCCTGTGTGAAAGACCCAACATGACAATACAGAGTGGAGCATATGATTGTCGGGTGTTAGTTAATCTTAGAACACCTCTGCAATGTTTGGTACACATTATAGACAGACAGACACACACCCTGTTGTAGTATGGTCTGATTCAAAGAAGTGTGTCCCCCTTGTAGAATAAACAGTTCTAAGGAAAGAGAACAGAGAGGAGACGCTCAAGTGAAAGAAAAATCATTATAAATGACTGCAATCTAACTACATGGAAAAGAGATGGACATGTCATGTGCTACCTATTGAGGTTGGGTGCTGTGGATTCCTTGGACATTCAGTTGTTTTTTTCCTTTTGAAGGTGTGCATCACTGGCCGGTGCCTGAAGAGTTCTCAACAGGCATTGAGTTGGATCTGGTCATGATCAAAAATAAACAAAGTTAAATAAAACCATACTCACAACACAATGTTACTTCCAACATGAAACACATCTGTTTACCTTCCATTCTATGTCATTAATAACGGTTGCTACAAGCACGTTGTGTATTGGTTAATGATCAAAAGCAAACACTTTTAACACAATGTTGAAAGAGACTGTGTTACCTCTCCTGGTTGGTGGCTGATGAGGACAGGTTATCACATGTGCTTTCACACGTTATATGTAGAAAAAATATACATAAAAGTGATGACTGAGGTCAACACTGAGCGTTGATAGTTTCATACTGATAGGTAATATTCAAGCTATATGTATATATATATATATATATATATATATATATATATATATATATATATATATATATATATATATATGTTTTAATTAAAAATGTGTATATGTACTACAACCTCCAATTGTATTTGCCAGTATGGAAGATATCTGTCACAAAAAAAAAGAAAATCCTTCCCACAGTTCTAAGTGAATATTTATGAAAATGTGTGTCTATGAGAAAAGGAATATTTATGAAAATGTGTGTTTCGATATATGTGCAAATATTTGTGGAGATGCATGTGTTTATAAATATTTCAGTACATGTATATATATACATACTTATGTTACATAAGTTTTTGTTTTTATTTATCCTTATCAAATTAATTTTTCTAACTTATTAGGCAAGTAATTAAACGTTGCCTGTGATTTTTTATGCAAAAATATACATGTAAATAATACTGAATAATAGAGTGAAACTTCTTTTATATACTGTGTTCCTTCAGGAAGTGGACAATCATGTACACAAGCTCGTTAAGTAGGTTGATCATGGCTCTCCACAACTTCCTATCCTTTGTGACTCTGAGCTATATTTATCCCCTTACTTTCCCTTCCACTCACTATTCTGCCATCCATGTACACAAGCTCGTTAAGTAAGTTGATCATGGCTCTCCACAACTTCCTATCCTTTGTGGCTCTGAGCTATATTTATCCCCTTACTTTCCCTTCCACTCACTATTCTGCCATCCATGTACACAAGCTCGTTAAGTAGGTTGATCATGGCTCTCCACAACTTCCTATCCTTTGTGGCTCTGAGCTATATTTATCCCCTTACTTTCCCTTCCACTCACTATTCTGCCATCCATGTACACAAGCTTGTGAAGTATGTTACTCACTATTTCCCTTAATCTCTCTCAACAGAATTTTAAAAAATCAAAAAATTTACTTGCAAAGTAACCCCTAGAACTTTTGGAAAATTGCAAATTCCACACAAATACGCAAACATTTCTTCATTTTCAGTGCAGTTATTTTTTAAAGACTAAATTTGGTTTTAATAGATGCTGTTAAAATAGCATTTTCATATAAAAATTAATGGCAGTAATGATTTTAGACAAATCATACAGTTCAGTTTCAGCAAAAAGGTTTGGCATAATTTAGTCTAAGCATTCCTTTGTCTCTCACCCCATAGTAAAATGGATGATGTGGTAGTATAATTTCCTGAATATGATTCTTGGTAGAATGCACAATAACTACACTTTGATCTTAGGTAGAAGGCTTTAATGGCAGCCTTATCGTTAAGAAAAAAAATATGAGTGAAAACACAGCAAATGAAAATAATACATGGTTTTGATAAGTAAAAGAATCTTTATTTCTAGTGATATACAAGGTTCAATTGTTTGCACATTCCAGGGTATCTTATATCAGTCATGGGAGACTGAGAGTTTTTTTCAGGGTATAACACAAGGTAGTAGTCAAGATAAACACATGGAGAAAATCAGTATGCATATGTAGTCGAGAGAGACTTGTAGGAGAAATATTCTACAAATTATCACGTTATAGTGGTTGAAAGTTAACCTCTGCTGCTGCTAGTTTAATTGCTGGCCGATTACGTTGCTGTTGAGAGAAATGCTTTGTTGTTGTTGATGGGCTGGCCAGTTATGTTGGCTGTTCTGTTCAGTTAAGTTTGCCTGCTGTAGGGGTCCATTGCTAATGCCAACCAAGTCAGATTTCCGTCCTGGGTATGACAATAAACTACATCCGCGTCCAGGGTAAGACGATAAACTACATCCAACAGCAAGGCCTCTGATCAGAAGGTTTTGAGGAGTGTGCAACCACCTCTTAATTGCTGGCATCCCAGGTCCACCCTGACCCAGGGTGGTAGCACCTGTTAGGGTCCCAGCTATGGGCAAATAGTTAACCCCGAAACTAAGGTAAAAAGCATTATAAAAGTGTAAAAATAGGTTTTAATACCAAAAATACTTTGTAAAAAATTATTACCAGAAATAAATTTTTGAAGAAAAAAAATTTTACCACCAATATGTTTTTGAAAAAAAACTATTAACAGCAATACATTTTTGAAAAAATATTACCAGCTATACGTTTTTGAAAAAATATTACCAGCTATACGTTTTTGAAAATTTATTACCAGCTATACGTTTTTGAAAAAATAATATGACCAGCTATATATTTTTGAAAAAATAATATTACCAACTATATGTTTTTGAAAAAATATTACCAGCTATACATTTTTGAGGAAAAAATATTAACAGAAATAGATTTTTGATAAAGCAAAAACATTACCAGTCAAAAAAAAAGTTAAATGACCCATTGAGGTTGATATGCTGTAAAACAAAACATGCCAAACCAAACCAAGTCAGATTTGCCTTTGTGAGTGAAAATGGCATTGGCTTTATAGTCAGAAATATAGTTGCTCAGAAACTAGTTGCTGTGAGAATCATGTGCTTCATCTTCTCATTTGTCAGAAAATATGTTTTATGACCTTGGTATTTTTTGTGCAGTATTTCAGAAGTGAGTCTACAGATACAGACAAAATTAAGTTTTATTTTTATCATATGAGCTGTGGATGTCAAAGTGAGCACTTCCATTTGAGTTAAAGAATTTGAGTTCTGACAGCGTCAGATAAGGACAAGGCCAGACAGTGACAATTTGATCCGTGGTGGAACACACAGATATTCTCACTCTAGTCAAAACTACCGAGGAATGTATAAATAATCCCAGAAATTATGCTTGTAATAATAATAATAATAATAATAGTAATGATATAATAATAATAATAATAATAATAATAATAAGAAGAAGAAGAAGAAGAAGAAGAAGAAGAAGAAGAATAATAAGAAGAAATCGAAATCTCAAAAATATGGCACATGGGAACATTAACAATCCCTGTTGTAGTTAGAGCCCTAGAATTGGTTGGAAAAGATTCCAGTAGACTAATTGAAGGGATTCCTGGAAGCCCATGCCTCAAAGAAATACAAAAAGTTATTCTCACAAGTGCAGCCCACACTTTACAGAGGGCTTTATGTAAAATATTTTTAGTTTTAGTTTTTTTTAAATTTTATTTTATTTATTTTTTAATTTTCTATTTTTTTTGTCTGTGGAAAGTGTCATGATGCCATTTCTAACCTTAGGTCTCTGGGCGGGACACGGAAAGAAATGTGTACACACGAGAAATCAAAGGAAATAAAAAAAAATAATAATAATAATAACGGTGATAATGATAATATCCATGAAAGTTTCATGGATTTGCTCTTTGAATTTTCTGATGTTTGATGACTATAAAATACACATGGAAATTCTTCTGTTGCCTTTTGCTAAATGTTTGATCTTAAGTTTAATAAAATATTACAATGACAATCATAAATATGAATACAATTCATTATCTCAAGAAGTAAGAAGGTAAAAATGAAAAGATTGATAATTGACAAGGTATTCCATTTCACTGAAGCAGACATTAAACCTATGAGAGTGTTATCACTTCTATATTCCCTCTCTTTCTTTTTTTTCCCTCTTCCTTTCCTTAAGCCAAACAGTGACTTTTCTTCTGGCTATCTTTCCAATCAAACAGGAATGGTCTATTATTTATTTGAAGTAATGGCACAGCATAATATACATGCTAACTAACAGAGAAATGAGGGAACAAGCAGAATTTGATAATGGGCTCCTGTTGCTCTGCAAAATTTGCAATTGAATCTGAAGCATCATGTCATTGGAATTGGCCAATGCCAATCATAAATTCCTATCACAGTCCTTGAGCCCTTGTCTTTATGTTTGCATTCAGATTTTATTACAGTAGTTCCCAAATGGTGCAGCACACCTCATAGGTGTGGCAGAAGAGGATAGCAGGTGAGGCAGAATGACTGAAAGACAATCAACACAGTTTCAAAAAATCATATGCCAAAAATATCATTTCAAAATTTAAAATATTATTTTGGATTACTTGTAATTGCATGCATGAGACCCAGTATAAATAATTATAAATAATTATTGACTGATTTTATCATTGTGATAGTTTTGCATTATCTCAAGTATTAATAATATAGTAACTAGGGTCTGCAAATTGAAGGAGAGAGTTGTCTGTGATGACTTCGAATCCACGGTTCTTCTCCTTTAATCCTCTCCCTGTTTTTTATTTTTAAATTAACTTTTTATCACATAAAATTTTGTGAGTCACAAACAAGTTTTCATTCTAAAAATGCAGCCCAGAAAAAAAAAAACGTTTGGGAACCACTGTTTTATTGCAACTAAAATATTCTTTGAAAGTTTCAAGATGAAATATTCTCTCTTTAGATTTAATTATGAAATCAAAGAGGAGACAGAAATTAACGAAAAAGGTTTTGTTTTATTTCTTTTAAACAACATTAATAAAGAAATCTTTCTTTCATTCTCTTTTGGCCGATAATCATTGTTAAAGTCAACTTGTTAATATTTTCTTGTCTAAATTGATTCTGCTAAGTCTGGTAACTAACTCACTTGAGTATTTAGTAACATAATAAAAAAAAAAAGTAAGAGTTAATATATCCTGTAAGCTACAAGATGTAGTAGTTTCTGTCTGTTTGTACTGTTCAACTCATTTCTGGGACAAGAGAAATTTGGAAGGAAATCAGAGGAAGGTATATTATGTCGACAAATAGTCACAAAATAATTAAAATAGTTACTGATACAATTACTTTATTTCATCTTTTATTTTTTATTTTTTCTGTTTCTTTTCTGTTTATTTTTATTTTGCTTGTTATTACTTGAGATTATCACTTAATATTACATGTTACGATTATTACTTGTGAATACTGTGATTATTACTTGTACATGTTATTTATAATGACTTAATCCTGTTTTTATCTGTAATTATTACATTTTTTTATTAAATATTCTTGATGCTTCCATCTTGCTTTCTCTTCTGTGTGTTGACTTTTCCTCAAACTGCACTTTATTTTACAATTTATCTTCTACCCATTTTCAAGTGTCTGTAATTGGCATCTCCAATAGCTGGTTCTCCTGGAAGGTTACAAAAAGTTCAGGATGGATGTCGAGAATGTCTATCGAAAGTAAGAGTTGTAAGTTGAGTGTAAAGAGAAGGAATGGTGTTGAGTGGCAGTGGTGGCAATGAGCATAACAGTTTGGGAAAAAGAAAGATAAGGATGATGACGATGAAAAAAAGAGACGAGGAAAGTAATAAGAATGAAAAATAAGAAAAAGATCTGGTGGATAGGTATGAAGAAGTTACCAATAAAAAAAAAGATGGAAAGAATGAAGATAATGATGACTGGGAAAGAGAGGAATGAAGGTAAAAAGAAAAGGGAAAAAATAATTCAGAGAAGGAGTGGATGATGGTTGAGAGAGAGGAGAAAAGGTGAGAAAAAAAAGAAAATATAATTCAGAGAGGAAAGGAAGGTGTGAAAAAAGAAGAGATAGTTCAGAGAGGGAGTAGATGATGTTGGTTGAGAGAGAGGAGGGATGGTAAGAAAAGAGAAAAGATAATTCAGAGTGAGTAAGGTGAGAAAGGAGGGAAAAGATAATTCAGAGAGGGAGGGAAGGTGAGTAAAAAGGGAAAGATAATTCAAAGAGGGAGGGAAGGTGATAAAAAAGAAAAGATAGTTCAGAGAGGGAGGGAAGGTGAGTAAAAAGGAAAAGATAGTTCAGAGAGGGAGGGAAGGTGAGTAAAAAGGAAAAGATAGTTCAGAGAGGGAGGGAAGGTGTGAAAAAAGAAAAGATAGTTCAGAGAGGGAGTAGATGATGTTGGTTGAGAGAGAAGAGGGAAGGTGAGAAAAAAGGAAAAGATAATTCAGAGAGGGCGGGAAGGTGAGAAAAAAGAAAAGATAGTTCAGAGAGGGAGGGAAGGTGAGAAAAAAGGAAAGTATAATTCAGAGAGGGAGGGAGGGAGGGTGTGAAAAAAGAAAAGATAATTAAGAGAGGGAGTAGATGATGTTGGTTGACAGATAAGAGGGAAGGGGAGAAAAAAGGGAAAAGATAATTCAGAGAGGGAGGGAAGGTGATAAATGAGGGGAAAAGATAATTCAGAGAGGGAAGACATGATGATAGTTGAGAGAGAGATAGAGGAAGCAATGTAAAAGAAAAAGGAAAATATAATTAGATGACAAAAAGGTTAAAGATGATAAAAGAAAGAAGAAAAGAAAGAATGGATATGGTTACAGAAAAAGAAAAGGACAAGAAAAAAACCCAAGGAGAATTAGATTGGAAGGAAGAATAAGAATGATAAAGAATTGATGAATGAGAGTGAAAGAGTGAATGGAAAAATGAAATATGGTAATTAAAGCAAGAAGCAGAGTTAGCTGATGGAAAAGAAAAAAATAATGGTCTAAGGGGAGAAATAAGACAGAGGAAAAACAAAAAGAAAGAAAACATTGGAAAAAGAACAAATAAAGAAAAAAGAAAGAGAGATATGTAAGAAAAAACGAAAAAACATATATACCAAGAGCTGATGACCAGAGGTGTTTATGTTCATTTTTTGAGGGTTTTTTTTCAAAAATGATTTAAGTCCACTAAACATGTAGTTGTCCCTTAGGCTTTGTCAAAGTGTTGATGTGTATATTCTGTTTGAAGCAACCATTTAAGATCATTATAAAATATCTATGTCCATTAATCAAATGACTGTTCTTGTCAGAAGTGACCCATTAATGTCCACTGTAAAATTTGCTGTTAATTGTGAAAATTAAAATAAAAGTCTGGTATTAATTGTAGGTTTCTCATAAAAATCTAGTATAAATTATAGGATTTTCCCAAAAATGCAGTATTAATTATAGGTTTTTCAAAAATATTCAGCATTTATTATAGGTTTCTAAAAATAATCCAGTATTAATTATAGGTTTTTGAAAAAAATTTTGTATTAATTATAGGTTTCTCAAAAAAATTCCCCTATTAATTATAGGTTTCCAAAAATTATCCATTATTAATTACAGGTTTCTATAAAGAATTTGCTAAAAAGAGCTGTTAATAATAACAGGTTTATATATCCATGAGCCACTGCCCCCAAAATTTGGTTAAATAGTTTGTCAAGACTTGGGACATAAGCTCTTTTGGATGCCAGCCCTTAATCATACATAGTCATATATGCCATCACTTGATTTTATATATATATATATATATATATATATATATATATATATATATATATATATATGCACTAGCACTCATATTCGTTGAATGCTTAATTGCTCACAAAACTTTAAGACGCAAAGATTCATTAATGTCTACAGTATATAAAATTGATGGCTATTGATCTCTTGAATATTATTGATTTAACAAGATTTGAATGAAATCCTTGAAAAGTTTGTCTGATTTAACCATTTACATGTACAGTAATTTTAGTTAAGTCTGATATTGTTTTAATTTTTAAATTTATAATATTTACATCAATTTTGATTTTTTGCCAAATTTGGGAAAACCCATCCACACCTGAAATGTTCTCAGTATACAGAACTAAGTCTGAAATCACACAAAAGAAAAAGAAAAAGTTTTTTCTCTTCTGTTTGTAAAGTTCACATTTCTGTCAAACATAAGTACTTTTTCTTTCCAAGATAATTCTCTCTAAAATATGAAGTAGAAATTCTGTTGTCTTTATATATATATATATAGATATATACACACACATATATATATATATATATATATAATGTTATACTAATAAATTATACTCGGATGGCACAATTTGCAAGTATATCAAAACAAATTGGTATCTGAGGAAAAAATGGGGAAATAAATAGAAACATCGAAATATTCGAATAGGACATAAAAATCCTCCAGTGCCTTAAATTTCCAGCCCAAAGAAAAAAAACCCATATATATATATATGTGAATATACATAATATCCAATGTCAATAGCACGATTCAGAGTTTCATGCAGTTTCAAGTATATGCATGGGTATGTATATTTTTTTATCTTACCCATACCTACCTACTATAAATATATATATATATATATATATATATATATATATATATATATATATATATATATATAGGAGCCAAGATGTATGACAAAGTGGAAACAATTTTCATATGATGCGTTTTGTCCTTTATGACTTCATCAGACTAGGTTTGTTTAAGTTGATGCAGCTACACATGTGAATGGATGAGAGATGCTAGGAATTTTAAATTCAGAAAAATTATTTTTATATATTTTTGGGGTATATAATCTAGCCAATTCCATTTAGATTTTTTTGTTTCCGTCATCTTTGTTATTAAATATCCCATTTTGTGATAAGAGAGGATCTGCTAAGAATGGTAAAACATTGTAAGAACCTGGACACAAATTTACTGTTGATGAACTAGCAATTAAAGCACTTTCTAAACATTTTTGTCTTAGTGAATTGTTTTCTCTTTTAATTAGAGTAGCATTTTTTATGTCAAAATTGTAGCCAATCTCATCACGGTGAGCAATGTTTAATGTATTATTTTTTAAAATATCCCTTTTGTGTTCATATAATTTTTTATTTAAACTTCTTGAGGCTTCTCTAATATATTCTATCTAGCAATCCTTAAGGAGTGATAGAGTAAATTCCTCCTTCAGGTTTTATCTTGGTTTGTTCTGTATAAAGTCTTTTATTGTTTTAGATGTAGTTGTGATAAATTTTATGTTGAGTTCAGATAAATTCTTTTCAATTGTAGTTGTGATAGAGTTAGTGGGTAGAAAAAAATTTCTTTTTGAATTGTTGGGTTTGTCAGGAGAGGCTGTTTTTTCTATTTTTAAATGTTTTATGAACATTGAATATGAAATAGTTAAGGTATTGGAGGAGCTTGAAAGTATCTTCAGTATATTTCTTCTCTTTGTGTAAATGTTGATGGCTGCAAATTCTGAGTGCACTTAAGTAGAATCTGGTGCTTATTCTGGATTTTATTTTGTTGTTATGGTGAGAATAGAAATTTATGAGATGATTTTTATTAGTTGATTTTTGGTGGACACTATGTTTTAAGCTGCTGTTAACGTGGTGTAAGTTCCATTGTACATTTGACTTTGTTTAGTTTATCTACAAGATCAGGTAGATCAGTATCTAGGGAATATATTAATAGAACATCATCAGTGTTATACATTGATATATCCAGTTAAAAAGTAAAAATAAAATCATTCTTGATAATGGCTAGAAGTATAGCCGAAAGCACTCAGAATTACAGAACATTTGGACAGTTTCTATACACCCTGTGTCCAGAAAAGAAAACACTTTTTCAAACAAGGACACATGGCACAGTGGCTAAAGGCATTAGTTAGATCCAGTGACAGGACCCAAAGAGTGTGAGTTCAATACCTGGTTAAGGCAGTGGAGAACTTGGAGAGGGGAATGAACAGGAGATAACTGATAACTGACATCCGTTAGACATGGCACGTGGAACTAGAACAGTCTACCCCAGCAAGTGAAATAAAGGTTTCAGTTCGACATTCCAACCATCTGAAGAAAGCCAGAGCGTACAACAGCTGAATCATTGTGATAAACATGGCAACAAAGATGAGGACGAACAATGTAAATAGTGTACTTTTTCAAACACAAGAAAAATTAAACAAAAAGCTTAATCACAGTACCTTGTTTGTTGTTTTTAATGAAACATATATATAATATATATATATATATATATATATATATATATATACACAAACAAAAGTCTAGGATTGGTGTATACGGAATAAATTCCAATAACCAACAATTACTATTCTTAAAAGAGTGCTCAATACAGAGTAGAACAGATATAATTGCTTATTTAAAAATTATAACATAAATATGTTATAAAATCACTACAAAAATAGATAAATAAACAATCATATATATATATATATATATATATATATATATATATATATATATATATATATATATATATATTAAATGAAAATCCAGGTTTCCTGCATTTGCACGCAATTGACAGTAGCCAGTGGCTGTAGTTTACAGAATGGGTACCCTATATACCACAAGGTCAGATCAATTTGACAGAGAAACCAAGCCTGTCCAGTGGGAGGATAAACCATATATATATATATATATAATATGTATATATATACATACACACTTATCAACTCTTTGCAGGTTATTTAAAGCCAGGATATATTTTTTGGTTTGTAAGAATTTTCTTCTTTTTTTTTTTAGATAATAATGGTTTAGTGATACAAGTCTTGCTAATTAACCCATAGCTAGAGGAGAAGAGATGGATTCATACCTTTCCCTTGGCTATTTGTGCATAAGTGAATATAATGAACTCAACTGCAGTTGAACCTCATCTGATTAACAATCCAAACCATTATGCATTACACCACCCGTACATCCAAACTTATAGCATCTGGTATTACCAAGCAATCCCCCATCTAGATACTGACCAGGCTCAATGTTGCTTAACTTTGGTAATCATATGGAAACCGGTGTTTTAATATGATGTGGCCGTAAGCCTAGTTTGAAGAATGTTGAAGTAAATAAAATAATGGTGACAATAACATTGATATTTCTTTTTTAATCATTTCACTCCAAGCAAGGCAATAAAGCCACTAAGATAGATGCCAGGTTTAATGAGTATGAAGGAATACAAGAAAAATATAAACATTATTAAGGAACAAGGACAAAAAGAACAGGGATTAAGAAAACAGATTTGACTGATAAAAATGATTAGTTTACTAAACTGAAAGAAGAGAAAAGGTTAGGAAAAATTTATCATTTTTTTTTTTTTTTTTTACTAATGTTCATGCACTGCAAATCCTAAGAGCCACTCAAGGTAGAAGGTTACTGAATGATGTGGTATTGGCTTAAGAGGAAGAGGTAAGGAATTTTGAGGATATGTACAAAAGATAATAGTTAATCCGAGTGTAAAAAAACAACATTTATTTGGTCATGCAAACTAGACAGTATAAGTACAAATCGGGAACTGTTTCATAGAATAAGAAAAGAAAACTATGAAAAGTTTAAGTTCAAACAAATCAATTCTATATTAAAAGATGAAATCATTTTGTCATTGGTGTGTGAGACATTAGCAAAACAGGACCTAACCATCTTAAACAAAACCCATGTTAACCATAGACTAAGAAATTGTTTTTAATCAATTCACCCCAAGCAAGGTGATAACACCACTAAGACACAAGCGGCTACAGGAAGTGAAAGAGAAGGAAAAGAGTTTAGAAGGAAACCGAAACCCAATAATAGTACAAAATTCAGAGTTTTAGGAGACGTTAGGAGTATAGAGTTGGAATAGACTTTCGAAGGAACAGGAAACCCGATCCTAAACAGAAAACAAGGGATAAACCTCTACTCCTGTTCAAAAGACTGGTGAGGAGTGTGAAACGGATGAGAGGTGAACCTATCTACGGCTGTAAATATTGTGATCAGGAACTCTTTCCATACAATTTTTTTTAAGTTGGTGGGGGTCTGCATAAAAAATTTAATAACAGGAGGTGCTAACCAAAAGTTTATGTAAGTTGTGTAATGTATCAGCATTTCTTGTGTTTCACCTGATATTTCAAACTTGTCTCAAAATCAGACTTACAGTGATATCATGTTGAAACACTGGTTCCTATATGATTACCTAAGTTAAGCAACATCAAGCCTGGTCAGTACCTAGATAGGTGTCCGCTTGGGAATACCAGGTACTGTAAGCTTGGATTTGTGGGTGGTGTAATGGGTAATGGTTCGGAATTGTTAATCGGCGAGCTGAGTTCCAGTTTCAGTTCAGTTTGTTATATTCACTTAGACACAACTAACCTTGGGAAATGTATGAATCCACTCCTTCTCCCCACCCCCAAGCTATGGGTCAATTAGAAAGACTTGTATCACAAAATCATTATTATTGCAAAAAATTCTTACAATCTAAAATTATTTTCTGGCTTTAAATAACCTGAAAAGGGTTGATAAGTCGTAAAAATGAATGAATCAATGAAAATGATCAATTGTTTCAAAATCACTCCGCCAGGAAATAAAGAACTTTATTTTCTCAAAGTTTTTTCTTTAATTTCTCTAAACTTTTGAATAGTTTCTTAACTCTAAAGGAAAAAAAAGGAATTATACTAATAGTAAGGTTTATTGTCATTGTTATCGGAGTGCAAAATGAGAACTTAAAAAAGTGGGGGAGATAAGCTGAATGAGGAAATGTCTGTTAAAGAGAAGAAAAGAAAGAATCTACATGGTGGTGCTGAAAAGTTATCAACCTGACCCACTTATCAAAATATAACCATTTTTTGTTTCAGAAGGCCTTCTTGGCAGCGCTGAGAACTTTTCAATAGTCCCCTATATAAAAGAAGGAGATGGGCAAGAGAGTTGCCAGTACAAAAATAAAAGAAGGAAATCCCAATAACTAATATACAAGAGAAAGAGAGGAAATTATGATATAAGCATTGAGGATACTTGCTGTCACTTGATCTCCAATAAGAGCCACTCATAACTACTGGTTTGAAAACCAATTGAATACAAAAATAATAATGGCAATAATAAAGAAAGAGCGGAAATGATCATAATCATAATATAGAGGAAGAGAAAGATAAAATCCTTATTATTACTACAAGAAAAGAGGAAATAATAATAGCATTACAGATAATACGATAACAATGAAGACGTAATAACACCATCGTCAAATTGTAAGAAAATTCATAAACATTACTAGTACTACAGTTCTTCTTCTTATCACCATCTATCTATCTCAGTGTGTTCATATCTATCTATCTATCTATCTACCTATCTCAGTGTGTTCATATCTATCTATCTGTCTATCTATCTCAGTCTGCTCATATCTATCTATCTATCTATCTATCTATCTCAGTCTGCTCATATCTATCTATCTCAGTCTGCTCATATCTATCTATCTCAGTCTGCTCATATCTATCTATCTATCTATCTATCTATCTATCTATCTATCTCAGTGTGTTCATATATATCTATCTATCTCAGTGTGTTCATATCTATCTATCTGTCTCAGTCTGCTCATATCTATCTATCTATCCAAAATGTAAAAAAAGCAAGAATGTGGATACTTCCATTTCAGGGCCAATGAGCAATTGTACTCCTTGAGAAGAATTGTGAAATATATTCTTGATACTCTGTATTTTGGCCCTGTGCCATACAGAGATAAATTTAATGAATGTAAATAATAATAATAATCTTCAAGAAGGAAAAGTGAAAAAAAAAATCACAAAATAATAGTAACAACAATGATTAATAAGAAAGAATAAAAAGTTATGATGATGATGTACAAAACGAGTAAAGGGACAAAATGATGATGATCACATACAAATTAAGGAAGAAGGAAATGAAGATGATCATTGTATACAAGAAAAGAAAGAAGGAAATGGTGATGATGATAGTCTGACAGAACAAGAGGAAATGATGATAATTTTGCACAAGCAAAACAGAAAAACAAAAAGAAGGATGAGGGGTAAAAAGTTAAGTGCACTTGCCTGACAGTAAATACTAAAAGAGAAAAAAGGTACATGTTTAGATTGAGTTTTGCAGGTTAACTGGAAGGAAAAGTGAAAATAATGAAGTTGATTTTTCTCCATGATAGAGACTGTGAAGTGTGCCACCATTACAATGAATGTGGTCAGCTAAAGGTGATATTTAATGTTAGCAGAAGAGAGAGAGAGAGAGAGAGAGAGAGAGAGGCAATAGAAAACACATTTGAGAGGTGAAGAAAAGTGAAACGGGAAAAGCCAAAAAGTAGAAGAGTCTATCAATAAGAGAACAATATATGCTATTGTGCATTTTCTTTCATACATGAATATTATATTTACCTACTTACCTACCTATCTATCACAGCTTGTTCATATCTATCTATCCCAGTCTGTTCATATTTATCTCTTTATCGAGATATATATCAAAATAAGAGAGAAAGAGAGAGACAATTATGTGGACACACACACACACACACGTGTGTGTATGTGTATATACATATTAAAAGTGGCGACAGTCTGTTTTGTGTTTCAAAGCAATCTTCAGGCCTGAAGATTGCCTTGAAACATGAAACAAAGTATCACGACTTCATGCTTACTGAAG
>OZ038493.1:33975693-33981495 GCA_964036315.1 Acanthosepion esculentum | reverse complement strand
CTCAAAATATTCTGGTCTAAAATCAAAATGAGGATTTGTTTTCTCTGTAGGTATTTTACTTTTCCCTTGTTACTGAGAAAATTCAGTGAATCAATGAAAATAATTCTTTTAAAGTGTTCAGTATTTGTGGTTATACAAGAAGATAAGTTTTCATGCCCTTTATTGATTTTTTTTTTTCCTATTTTGTTTTTAAAGAAAAACTGAAGAATTGAAAAATTGGTCAACCTGAACTGTGTCTCTCTCAAATATAAATTTCTTATTTGACCTTCTTGATGACAGAGATCATTCTATATTTCTCCACCAATGGTGCTCATTTTTCTTTCCCTACCCCTTGAAAGATTTCTGCAGGACAATCTTCCTGTCCGTATTTCACATTGTACCGGACAAATCTAAACTTAGAAGCTCGTCTGCAGTCGCTCTCTCACAGACGCGATGTTGCATCGCTCTGCCTTTTCTACAAGTACTTCCATGGTAATTGCTCTGAGGAGTTGCTTTTGCTTGTCCCTAAGCCTCGTGAATTTAAGCGTCCTACGAGGCTGGCATCCCGTTCCCACCCCTTCACTGTTGAGACTGTTAGATGTAGACGTCTTTTCTACTCCAATAGCTTCATGTCTCGCACATCTCGCCTATGGAACTCCCTTCCCTATTACTGTTTCCCTGACAAATACAATCTCCAACGGTTTAAGTGTAGCGTCAATCATCATCTCCAACTGCCTTGATCTATCCACTTCCTGACATCTTTCATTCCTATCTGCTCTCGCTCTATATCTCCCGTAACCCCCCCTGCCTCGATCGACCCTCCGTCCTTCTCTTTCTCCACATCCCTTCCTTTACCACTCCTATCTGCTCTTCCTCCAACCCTTCTGTAACCCCATGCGTGATAGTGGCCACCGGCCTTGCTTGGGGTGATACGCTTAAAAAAAAAAAAAAAAAATCTTTATTATTATTATTATAATTATATTATCATCAGTATATTCTGATTTCTGCTATGGTCACACTACCTACTAAATCTGCGGGAAGACCTAACGCAGGTAGTGGTGTCTTGTTATGTTTACATTTCATGATTTGTTTTTCTGACTCCCATAACATCACTAGCGTTACATGGACAAAGTTCTTCTTAGTGTGTGGATTGTACTTATCAAGACAATTTCTTGTATTTCTCTTAAGCTGGGATTTCCAGAGATTTTAAAAATATGTTTGAAGATGATTGCATTGGTTTTCTTGGTTCTCGATGATTATTTTGAGTTTGTTTTTATTTTATGTTCGCCTGAATGCTTCGAAAATACTCTCCATGAGCAAACACTGCGATTGTGTTGTGGTAGGATCCACCTAATTTGCATAGTGGAGTATCGACTATATAAATATGGTTGGTACCGGGAAGACAGGGGAGGCGAATCAAGAGATTCAACTAGAGACTCTGCCCGACTGCGACTTAGTCAACACATTCTCCAGGAACGGTCTTCCCAGGAATATATGTTGTGGTAGGATCCACCTAATTTGCATAGTGGGGTACTGACTATATAAATATGGTTGGTACCGGGAAGACAGGGAGGTGAATCAAGAGATTCACTAGAGACTCTGCCCGACTGCGACATAGTCAACACATTCTCCAGGAACGGTCTTCCCAGGAATATACAAAAGACTATATGTAAATATTGTGTACATTTTCTTGTTTCAATACATTTTGTTCTAAGTACATTTTGTGTTGCATTATTATTCCATGCATTAGTCAAGTTTCAACAGATTGGTAAATAAATAACGACAGAAAATGATGGAACTTGATTTATTAATAGAATCCTATAAAGCGTCTCACAAATGATAGAAATAAGCAATATACGACGATTATTATTATTATCATCATCATCATCATCATGATTTCGATTTCTGCTATGGTCACACTACCTACCAAATCTGCTGGAATACCTAAGGCACCTTCCTTATGGCTACATTTCATGATTTGTTTTTCTAAATCCCATGACATCACTAGCATTACATGGACAAAGTTCTTCTTAGTGTATCAGCTGTACTTATCAAAACATTTTTTTGTATTTCTCCTAAGCTGGGATTTTTTCAATGTGTTGTTGTGTTCCTTTTTTATCATTCTAAGCACACCTACTTTGACTGGTACTATTCTTGTTCTCAATTTCCACAGTTTTTCTTTTTATTATTATTATTATGAGCCTGTTTGTTTTATGAGCTGCATCCAAATTTCAACCAGAAACCTCAATAGGCTGCTAGTCGACAGGTCATAATTGTTGGTATAGTTGGTTGTACGTTATTACTGTTGTTATTTTTAGCATTATTATTATTAATAACTGAATCCCAAGAGGATGCTTCCCCAGTTGCTACAGTCTTAACCTGTTCAAGTTTAGAGTTAACATTAATGTCCTCCACATATCCCCAGAAACTATCTCTCTTAGTATTTAACCTTCTACTCTAGTCAGCCTCTTCAGTCTTGTACAGGATGAATATTTCAGTTAAAAACTAAAAAAACTAAAAGAAAAAGCTATAATTGTTCATTTTTTCATTTTGAGAAGATCTTTTTTGCAGTTCAATGTGAAATTATGTATACCACGGCCGGTGACAATCGGGATCACGGACTAACTGTGAACTCCACAATACTTTCATAAGATGCATATAGTATGTGCTTCACCAGGGCTGCATACGGTTTTTGAATTCAAGATTGTCGTTTTACTAGAATGGCTACCAAGCAAAGCTGAAGAGCCAAGTTTTCTGTATTATTTAACCCATAGCTGGGGGAAAGAGAGATGGATTTATACCTGTTATATAAGAATAAAGTGTCGCTGCTAACACCAAAGTTTGATCACCAGAGAGCAAACACAGGTGATCCTATTTTGAATAAATAGATCACGTGATGGTAAAGGAAATGTATATATGGGAATTAGTGTGGCGTCTAAGTGATCACTATATGGATTACTATTCAGTGGTTAGTTTTTGAGAGAGCATTATCAAGCAAGTACTATTAGTGCGAGTGTTATTTGAAGGCGTCTGACACCAGTATTGTTCAACAGCGTTACTGTAGTTGTATCTGTGATTACAAAGTCTCTACTACAATGAGCATTATGAAAGTGACAACGAACACTTGTTGCCAATACCTTTCTCAAGGGCATTTAGATATGTGAATGAAATTAACTTCTTGGTTGGAATTTAAACTTGACATGTTGAGTGTCTATACATAACATCATCTGCAAATCTTCAGTTATGTATAGATGCATTTTATTGTTTATATATATATATATATATATATATATATAAATAATGTGTGTGTGCATGTTTGTTATGCAGAATATCATGTTAATATATACACATAAGGATATTCAACTGAAAGTCTATTGAAAATCAACAAATAATCATGTGCATGAACCTTGTACACTTTACTCCCATCACAACAATAAAATAAAATTCAGAGTAATCATAGCTTTCTGTTTCAGGGCCCTTAGAATCTGCAGACAGCAATTCTTGTCCAATGAAGAGAAATACATGAAAAACGCCTTCAAACTCCTCTAATACCAAAATTATTTCCTGCACAATGCCAAACAAAAAGTCTACAAAACCCAGCAAAGAAAAATGCAAAAATCAACAAATAATAATAATCCCAACAACTATAATAAAAGTCGACACAGAATCCTCCCTACCAACTTCGTAACAGCCACCATAAAAAAAAAAACTTGTCAAACAATGACATAAAATTCATCAAGGATACCTCTAAAACAATCAGTGGTATAGTTAATATCAAATGAGAAAGTAACAACAATAGAATAGAGGCAGGAATACACAAAATAGACTGCACAAAATGCCCATTGATATACACTGGTGAAACATCCAGAAACCTATATATATATATATATATATATATATATATATATATATAAAAATAATGAGAAAGAACAGTAAGATTTATAATCTAGTGTTCTTATGAATTATTTTTATTTTTAAAAAACAGTGCTCAATACAATTCTGCAGAGCATAAACATTATAAATTTACTAATTTAAAAATATGGTCCCATCGCTACACAGGAATTACCATGTTTCAAAAACAAACTAAAAACTTCAAATTTAATTATAAAATTAAATTAAAATCCTTAGTACTGTTTCAATTTCAAGCGATTTTTGGATTCCAAAAATTTCTATGAGTAAATAGCAGAACAGACTAGGATCTATAGCCTTGGTTGGCAAATGGTCTAGGAGAAAGACAACTCTGAATTCAAACCCAGAGTGGAGCCCCAAAGGCAGATGGATGGCACTTTGTGCTACCTTCTGGCAACTCCTGCAGCCATGTTGGCACCAAACTGTATTGGTTTATCCTCTCCTTTGGACTCTGCTAGCAAGGTCGAGAGGGGGAACTAGATGTCTGGGCAGCCCTAGTTCCCCATAAAAATGTCCCATGTTGACAGTATGGCAGAATATGATGTGTAAATTTCTATCTTGCCGCAAAGCTCAGCCAAACTCATTTGTTTTTTTCCGACACTTTTGTTTTCTTTTTATCACTATTGTTTTAAAATATTCCATGTTTCATTAATTGTTATGTACAAGTAAAATTTTTGTAAGTTTATTTTTTTTTATTCATGCTTTCTAGCGTTCTTACAGATTTTCTTTTGAGTACTAAAAGTGAAGGGAAACTGTCTGTCATAATTATTGTCCCACAGAAGACATTCTAAGTCCGTATGAATGTAAATCTATAAGCACACTAGAAAAACATATTAAAAAAAACTTAATTACTTAACCAAGATACTTACATACATACATGCATACATACATACCAGAGATGTGCTGTCTAGGTAGGCAAGGTAGGCAGTGCCTACTCTGAATAAAATTCCTTCTGTGGCACAATATTCACATAATCCAACAAAATTATGAAGGTTACTCTGATTATTATGTATAAAATGCATATTTTATTTTTTGTAGATTTACCACATAAAGGTCACAAGCTGCTTACCCTGAGTAATTACATACATACATACATATATATATTTTAGGAAAATCTATGACAAAGTGGGAAAAAATTTGTGCTATGTATTTTGTCCTTTCGGACTTATTTTCCTAAATTGTTCTTGAGATATAAAAATTTATATATAATTTTCCCATGCACATACACACACACACACATACATACATATATATATAGTAAAGAGTGAAAATATTTTAAAATTGCAGTTAAATAAAACGTATTGTAACCTAAACATCCCATAAAAAAAAAATCGTTAAATATACAAGTAGGAAATAATGCTGAAAGACTTTTTGCCGTTAATAATAAATAAAACCCAGATGACATGCATATAACGGATGTCAGATTTTGTTGAAAAATACACCCCTACCCTCCTTAACCTCTTTTTCAAACGTAATTCATAATTGATACAACAATAGTTAATAAAAATGAACACGCTACCGCCCCTTGTCTGAATGATTGGATTTCTCTGTATCCTTGGAAACAGGGAATTATGAATTTATGTGTGCGTTTAAAACTCAGTAAATTTAAAAATAAGTTATTCCAATATTAGCTTGAAGATGAAATGGAACTAATGCTTTTAATTTAATTAAAAAATTAAATTTGAAGTTTTTAGCTTCCATTTTTGAAACATGGTTATTACTGTGTAGCGAAAAAAATCATTTTTTTTTTTCAGTCAGTTAATTTATAATATTTATGCTCTGTAAATTTACATTAAGCACTGTTACGTAAAAATAAAAATAAAAAATATCAATAAGAACACCGGATTATATATCTTACTGTTCTTTCTTTTTATTTATATATATATATATATATAATGAATTAATGAATTTTAT
>OZ038493.1:33940693-33968193 GCA_964036315.1 Acanthosepion esculentum | reverse complement strand
TGAGAAGGAGGAGGAGGAGATGATGAGATTAGAGAGTAGTAAAGATCGAAGGGGCGTGGAGGGCGTAAAGAGCGAAGAGTTGACAGAAAGAGATGAGCAAAGAAGTGTAAAGAAAGCAGGAGGAGATGTAAGAGGGGGAGATATTTGCGAAATCAAAAGAAAGCATATATATATATATATATATAGGGAATAAAAAACTGGGAAAAGAATGTAGCAAGGCTTATAAAAAGAGAGAGAGAGAGAATGAAGTGGGTGAAGAGAATTAATGATTTTTAAAGAGTCATATATACGGGTGGGTTGGGAACTAACAAGAAGAGAGATTGAGAGAGAGAGAGATTATAGGATAATAAAGATAAAAGAGTGGGTAGATATGATCTGGGAAGAGGGTAGTGGGAAGAGGTAAAGTTAGGCCGATAGAAATGGAAAGGAAGTAGAAGAGATAGTAAAGAAAGAAGTAGAGAGGGTGCAAAACTTAGAAAGACCCCGATGATGAAGGGCGGTCGTAGATGTTTCTGCCAACAATTAATTTATTACCAGGGCTAAGATTGTTGTCTCTGTACAATTGTTTTGGCGGTCAGTGTTTAAAGAAAATAAAAAGATGGAGTAAATCAAAAATGGAAGAAAGAAAAAAATGTAGGTTGCTTGTTGATAGAGAAATAGAGACAGGAAGGAACGAAAGAGGGAGAGTTGTTAATTAGTGTTTTACGGTCTTCTTTTTTTTTTTTTTAAATATATGAGAGAAAAAACGTTGAGACAATTAGATGGGATAGAGATGAAAGGGTCGGGAAATTAGAGGGAGCAGAGAGAGAGAGGAGAAATGAGATGGGAGAGAAAGAAGAAAAGGTTGGAAAATGAAATGTGGCAGAAAGAAAAGGGTCGGAAAATTAGATAGGGTAGAGAGAGAGAGGGAGAGGAAATAGTCGGAAAATTAGAATGGAGTAGAGAGAGAGAGAGTGAGGATAGGGTCGGAAAATTAGATGGAGCAAAGTGATAGTGAAAAGGGTCGGAAAATTAGCTGGTGTAGAGAGTGGAAAGGGTAGGAAAATTAGATGGTATAGAGAGATGGAGGAAAGGATCGGAAAATTAGATGGTGTAGAGAGTGAATAAAGGGTCGGAAAATGAGATGGGTGAGTGAGAAAAGGGTTCAAAGTGAGATGGAACAAAAAGAGTGAGGAAAGGGTCGGAAAATTAGATGGAGCAAAGTTATAGTGAAAAGGGTCGGAAAATTAGATAGGATAGGGGAAAGGATCGGAAAATTAGATGGTGTAGAGAGACAGAGTGGAAAGGATCGGAAAATTAGATGGTGTAGAGAGACAGAGTGGAAAGGATCGGAAAATTAGATAGTGTAGAAAGATAGAGGAAAGGGTCGGAAAATTAGATAGGATAGAGGAAACGGTCGGAAAATTAGCTGGTGTAGAGAGTGGAAAGGGTCGGAAAATTAGATGGTATGGAGAGATAGAGAAAAGGATCGGAAAATTAAATATTGTCGAGAGAGAGATAGAGGAAAGAGTCGGAAAATTAGATAGTGTAGTGAGATAGAAGAAAGGGTCGGAAAATTAGATGGTGTAGACAGAGAAATAGAGGAATGGGTCGGAAAATTAGATAGTGTAGAAAGATAGAGGAAAGGTTCGGAAAATTAGGTGATGTACATAGAGGGAAGGTTCGGAAAATTAGATAGTGTAGAGAGATAGAAGAAAGGGTCGGAAACTTATATGGTATAGAGATATGGAGGAAAGGGTCTGAAAATTTGATGGTGTAGAGAGAGAGATAAAGAAAGGGGTCGGAAAATTAGATAGTATAGAGAGAGGAAAGGATCGGAACATTAGATAGTGTCGAGAGATAGAGGAAAGCGTCGGAAAATTAGATGGTATAGAGAGATAGACGAAAGGGTCGGAAAATTAGATGGTGTAGAGAGAGAGATAGAGGAAATGGTCGGAAAATTAGATGGCGTAGAGAGATAGAAGAAAGGGTCGGAAACTTAGATGCTATAGAGTTATGGAGGAAATGGTCGGAAAATTAGATAGTGTAGAGAGAGTGACAGAGGAAAGGGTCGGAAAATTAGATGGTGAAGAGAGATATAGGAAAGGGTCGGAAAATTAGATAGTGTAGAGAGATAGAGGAAAGGGTCGGATAATTAGATAGATTATCAGGGCCGGTGCGTACTACCTACAACCGGGTGGGGCCCTAGCTTGATTTGGAGCTCCGGGCAGTGCTTTGTGTCCCTCGCTATCTTATCACCATTAATTTTTTTTCAACCTACATTAATATACATTACAAATTAATTAAGCTAGGCGCAACGGACTCAGGATGAAAACTTTTGCTGATTTTTACGTCATTCTGTGATTGTTTTTCGTTCAAATTAGTGAATTTGTTTTGCTCATGTTAAGTTTCGAAAAAAAAAAAAACTATTCAATTCACTTAGTTTTGTTTTTTTATCCATAATGTTGAATGTGTTCAAATTTTTTAATAAGAAAAACCTCAAGTTGACATTAGAAATTGCCGCAAACAAAACATTGTTGATTTATGGAATGACGTCACGTGTCTCTAATTCGTATTTAGATACATTGCATTTATTTTCAATTTTTCTAGTTGAATTGTTCATGATCCATTATTGTACAATTACATAATTAGGTTACAATAACATTTGTAATTTTGGTATGTCTACTACTCAATCATTTATGTGCCGTGCGTGATAACTGACCCGCAGTAGGTTGCCATTTCTTTCTGTGGTAGACCATTTGCCATCCAAGGCTATACAACCCAGTCTGTCCTGCTATTTACTCATAAAGAAGAGGATTCATACCTTTCCCAAGGATATTAGCACGTAAGTGGAAGTAATGGAATTCGAACTCTGCTCTCCGATTCCTCAATCCGAGCCACTATCCATTACTCCACTGCGCCTCCATATGTCTACTACTCTCCTTATAAAAACTGAGATATACTAGACTAGAGAGTGAGGATCCACATCATAGATTCAGGGAGTGTGTGGTAATGAGACCCTTTCACCGACCCTGAACATTTAAATTAGTGGGCAGTTGGGTTTGAGTCGGCATTTTTCCATACAAGTGACTGCTGGCGTAGAGATCGAAGGTCATTTTAATTTTAAGATGCCCCCCGAATCTTAGCTTAAGAAAAAAGTATGTATATGTCAGTTTGCCATTGTCTTTTAAAATATATATTTTAATCTTTATTAGTGCTAAAAAATGCTAAGGATTTCTGGTGAGACTTAGTTTCTTTTTTTTTTTTGTATCTCTCTTTTTACTAAGCTTACTTTAGTCAGGCATAAGGCCACGAGAATGGAGCACTCTGACAATCCGACTCTCGACGAGCTTGCTACCCTTTGCTTGAAGTTGGGTGTCTTGTCTCTGTCTAAGCAACCACACACACACACACACGCGCGCGTAAAGGTTCCAGCTGATTTGTGTGGACATACCGGCCAGTGTCACTGTCTCTAGGAGGCAAGAATTTCTTGTAGATACGAGTGACGGATATCTATATATCTACACGCACACACAAACACACGCACGTGTGTGTGTGTTTGTGTAAAGCTGCAAAATATAATCGATGAACGATGTGGGCAGTGATAAAAGGCGAAGAATTGGGTGGGGGAACGAAAGAGAACGAAACTCATGGGAGTGTAACGGACAATAGTGAAAAGAGAAAAAACGAAGTGAGGGTGTCATGAGAAAAAGGAGCGAGTGAAAGAATACAGGAGATGCAGAAAAGAAGAAAAATGAACAAAGAGGAGGGGGATAGAAAATGCAAAGAAATAGAGGAGACATTGATTAAAAAAGTAAATATGAAAAAGTTAAAAAAAAAAAATGAATGAGAAAATATAGAAAGATAGATAGATAGGTAGGTAGGTAGGTAGACAGAAAGAGAGCTGCTATTTGCAGTCTGTCTGTCTGTCTATCTATCTAATTATACACACGACGAAACTGAAAAGTTCTCGGTTCAACCCAGAAGGGATTCCAGGAACTTTAGAACGTTCATGTGTAATACGCGCGCACACACGTGATATATATATATATATATATATATATATATATATATATATATATATATATATATATATATACACACACACACACACACATAGAGAGAGAGAAAGAAGTACCGCCATGGACTTTCTAAAAAAAAAACGAATTTTAGATAATTTATAACGTAAAAGCTATCTATCTATCTATCTATCTATCAAGAAAGAAAGATAGATAAATAAATAAATAAACAAAAAAAAACTAAGTATTCATTCAAAATAAGAGAAAAAAAATCAGGAGCAAAAATATTAAATTTTCACCTCTTTGTTGATAGTACGGGTCGCGTGTCTATGTGTGTGCCAAGAAGTTGGGGTATGATGCGGAACAATATTTAGCAGATTTGTCTCACCGACGAATGCTACTGTAGTGAGTTCAATCCTCACTGGGTGGCTTAATTTTGTTGCTTTGTGTTAGTAGATGATACTGTTTTTTAGACAATTAGATCACCTACCACTGAGCGTGTTCAAGCTTCTCGTGTAGTACATCAGTTGGCTTGTAATATTGTGGGTTTAATACTGAAGAATCTCCCACAAAGTGGCCTTGTGCCATAGTAAGTTAATTTAACTAAATAACTGCCTCGCTGTGCTTAATAAGGCTATTCTTATTGACAGTCATTTTCGATGAGTTAGATTCTCACTGAGTGCCTCACGTATGGAAATTTGTGACTGTGAGATCTCAGCTAAGCATAATGTTTGAGAATACGAATACATTTCAATTTTATGTAGGTATTATTACATAAGAAAGAGATAAAAAATGGGAAATAAAAATTTACTTCAAGTTGATGGAATTCTGAGGAACGAAAGAAACTGATGAAGAAGAAAGAAAAAAAAAGAAGCAAGAAGAGATGTTAATTAAATAATTATCTTTCCTCGGCGTTTTTCTCTTTGTCGTACATTAATATACATATATCCCTCATCGATAGCACGACTCGGAGTTTCATTTTATTAACTCATTGTGCGATATCTTAGATAACTAACATGCACACACATACACACACATACGTAATTTATTACTTCAAACATTTTTTTTTTTAGTGGATACCCGTATTTAAGTAGACGTTCCGTTTAAACATTATTTTATTTCGTTGCAAATGCGGACGCAGGTTCGAATACTGCCGGAGGACGCATTTTCTTTAAATAAGTTTTCTCGGATGTTCAGACCGGTAGACGAAATAAAATAATGTTTAGTTTAAATTTTAAAATAAAGGGAACGTTTCTACTTGAATACGGATTAAAACGGCTATCCACTAAGGTTTTTAAAATGTGGACATAGCAATCAACACTGCATGTTTAACTGTCATTTTCATGCTACTTCAGGATTCTTTTAGTTAGTCTAAGTGACTAAAACGTTCTGTCTCCGTTAGTGAATTGTGTTCCCTCATAAAAAAAGCAAAGTTTAAGTAATATATCAGGCTCTAGCTTGATAGAATGTGGACGTAAACCCCAAGCGAACTTTAAACCATATTCCTTCGTCCACACTATGTCGATAAACGCTCTGTCTCCGATATTGAGCACTTTTCTCCTGTAAATGTCTTCACTGGGTGTTCCACGTATGGAACCTTGTGCCCTCTAAGCTACTGCTAAGCTTAATGTTTGACAACATGAATATTCCAACCATTAGTATTTATTGCATTAAAAAAGGATATATAAAATGGGGAAATAAATTTTAATTGAGGTAGAAAAAGTCAGAAGGGTTGCTGATGATGAATGAAATAAATTGATAAAGATAAAAAGGAAAATAATCAAGAGACAAAGTTAAATAACTTTTCTCCGTCTTTGCCTGGCTCTCAAACATACATACATACATACATACACACACTTCTATTTTCCGCCAACGCCAAACGTTAACACAAACACACACACACACAAAAATGTTCGGCGGAATTGTACGATCAGAATTTTTTTCATTTTCCTTTATTACTTAAGCAGTCTAAATTGCCAAATATTTTTTTATAAAATTTATTGGGTTGGGGGAGGGGGGTGGGCTCCAGTTTGTTATGTCTATTCATTGTATAATAAACCAACACAAAATATTCTCCTCGTGCCACGTGATTTCTTAAAATTAAAAACATAATTTGAAATTCATAATCTGGAGTAATAATTGTTTCATTGTGAACTTCAGTTTACGAATTAAAAAGAAAAAACAAAAAGAAAAACATCTTTAAGAAATCATGTCGTTTGAGAAATATGTTTTGGCTTCCGTAGAGCAATCAGAAGCCAACACAAATTTCTCAAACAAACATGATTTCTTAAAGATGTTTTACAATAAATTAACATCGCAAATTCCACTCTCCCTTTATTGACTTATAGAAAATTTATTTTTTTATATTCGTGATAAAGTGCTTATGTAGTAGAAAAAAAATCTGGTTGTCGTGCTTACAACTTTTAAACTACATTTTTCAGTATAATATATAAACTATAAATTTTGTGTGTGTGTAAAAAAAAACACAACACACACACCCGGAAAAAGTATTCAGGAAGTAAAACTAAAAGTATGACTGACATGTCAGGCTACGACGGATTTATTGATAAACTTTCTTAAGTTCGAGAAGTAAAATAAGAAATGAGAAAAAAATTTAAAAAATGAAAGAAAGAGAAAATGAAAAATAAAGTGAAGTAAATTTTATTTTTTCCAACAGCAGTCTGGCACAAGGCCACATAGAGAGCATTCAGTTAAAGATTACACTAGGGTATCCCCCAGACGAGGCTCTGCTGAGGAGCAGAGTTTCGTCTCGGGGAAACTGACTCCGTTTTTACGTGGTCTATAGGGAATTTTTGCCCGAGCCTACGGGCTCGGATACCCCACTTTTAAACTCAGCCTTGTGCCACATCTTGCTGCGTGGGGCAGCGGGTAAATAATTACACTCTGTGAAACTATGTTGATGTTGCCACGCCACGGCAAGGGCTTCCGCTTCAGTATTTTACTGAGCTTAGCTTAGTACGGTATAAGGCCAGTAAGGATACCGAGTGTTAAAGATCGAACTTTCCCCTCATACGATTACAATAAATGCAGTAATGCTCTGCTTCGCTAATCATATATAACTCCACAACGAGATGCCTTATTTACTACTATGGTTAGCCAGCCGTCACTCAACAAAGAAACGTGGTGTAATGAGTTGGGATCGAACTCACTGATGGCATGCATGTGTAGTTTGCTCACATCACCCCAGCGAGAACTTCGAGACAAAAGTAGAGTCGTTAAAAATTATGTGGATTGGTGTGGGTGAGTCTCCGGGGAAGGAGAGGTGAGAAAGAGAAGTAAAGTTCCTGAAAGATGAAAAAAGAAAAAAAGAAAAACAGGAGAGCTGTAGTAGGAAAATGGGTGGGTGCGGCTCAGCCTCATTTAAATCATGCAGGAGAGAGGAAAGGAAAGAAACGATTAGAAAGATAGATAGCTTTGAAGAACTGTATTAAATAGATACATGATGGCTAAAGCATCGTTGTCGAGCATAATAATCACAAGATTTTTTAGTTTATAGTCCGTCCGCTCATATTTAAGTCTGTGTAGGTAAATAAATAGATATGAACCTGCTTATAGATAGATAGATAGATAGATAGATAGATAGATATGAATAGAATCAGATAGATAGATAGATAGATAGATATGAATAGAATCAGATAGATAGATAGATAGATAGATATGAATAGAATCAGATAGATAGATAGATATGAATAGAATGAGATAGATAGATATGAATAGAATGAGATAGATAGATAGATAGATAGATATGAATAGAATGAGATAGATAGATAGATAGATAGATATGAATAGAATGAGATAGATAGATAGATATGAATAGAATTAGATAGATAGATAGATAGATAACGAACGATAAAGGAAGGAGGTACGAAATACTACAAGTCGTGAAGATATGAAGGGACTGATCAATCATCTTTCCAAAATGACTAAACAAAAATGTTTTTCAACAAGATTCTTCATCGGTCCTGAACATTTCAGCACCCTTAGATATATAGAAAAGAGATATTTAACAGACTGAGATAGATATCAAATTAGAGCTAGACAGATAGACAGACAGACAGAGATAGATAGATAGATAGATGGATAGACAGATAGACTGAGATAGATGGATAGACAGATAGACTGAGATAGAGAGATAGATGGATAGACTGAGATAGATAGATAGATAGATAGATAGATAGATAGATAGATCCTAGACTTCAACACGAAATGACTGTCACACATTCCGAAACGGGATATAAATAAAATAAAAACAAATGGAAAACTTATCTTAGCCGTGGTGTTTCTTTCAACGCAACGCGTCGGCTAAGTTTTCCTTTTGTATTTAAATTATATTGTATTTTTAATCATATTTTTAAATTATATATCTAAATTTTTACACAAACGATTTTAATACTTTAGTATAAAAATGTTATATTTTGGATACAAGTGTTTGCGTAGACAATTATCCGCCGCCTATACATTCGTGCACATTTTCTTTATTGGGACTCTCGAATACACAAGCCGGTAGATGTAATTCGCCTTCTTTAAAAAAAAAAGAAGAAGAATATCATCATGGCATATACTGAATTACGTGATTCCACTAAAATATGACGTTTAAAGTAATAATGTCAGATTAAAATTAAAATCTATCAATTCTTTATAATTATTATAGGGAGATTGGACAGAACAGACTGGTTCCTATAGCATTGAGTGGCAACCAGTCTAGGAGAAAGAAAACTGAATTCAAAACCAGCCTGCTGAGAATTGGGCTCCGTCAGGTTATCTTGCCCAGGAAAAACCATAGCTCCAGTACATGTGGCACCCCTACGACCTGGGTTTACGGGTTTCGTTATCATGATAGAAAGAAAGAAACCAAATTCTTTTAATCAACAGATGGTTATTTACTTTTAACTTTGTTTTAATAAAAATACAAAAATGTTAATAAAATATTTTTGTTAAAAACGCTATTTAAAGAAATGCTTAATTGTTCCACATCACCACCATTGCCGGAAGAGATATATCGAGACTGAGTAAAAGGGAACCATTTCAAATAATTTTGATTTTCACTATTTCCATTATTCGGACTATTGTCCTCATCTTTATCGCCATATTTATTACAAGGACACATGGCACATTGGATAAAAGCGTTGGTTAGATCCAGTGGCAGGACCCAAAGAGTGTGAGTTCAATACCTGGTTAAGGCGGTGGAGAACTTGGAGAGGGGAATTAATTAACAGGAGATAACTGATAACTGACATCCGTGGAACTAGAACTGTCTACCCCAGTGAGCGAAATAAAGGGTTCAGTTCGACATTCCAACCACCTGAAGAAGGCCGGGGCGTACATCGGCCGAAACGTTGTAATAAATATGGCGACAAAGATGAGGACAATAGTCCGAATAATGTAAATAGTGAACATAATACCTTATCTCAAAAAGATAGACAAATACTAATTTTGATTTTCTTGTCACGCAATCTGCTGTTTCGCGACTTGAAATATTGCTCTTCTCATTTGGCCCTGTGCCATACGATGATCAAATTAAAAATTTAGAATATTTAGAATTTTTAAATTGTCCAAAAAAAAAAACGGTCAGAACATTTTATTTGATTTGATTTATGAGTTTTTTACGGCATATCAACACTTCACAGGTTATTTAAAGCCAGAAAATGTTTTTAGATTGTTAGAATTTTTGGGATTATGATGATTTAATGATACAAATCTTACTAATTAATCCATAGCTGGGGGAAGAAGAAGTGGATTCATTGCTTTCCCAAGGGTATTTGCGCGTAAGTGAATATAACGAACACAACTGGAATTTGAACTCGGCTCCCCCGATTTTCAATTTTGAGCCATTTTCACCATTCGTACCTTACAAGCTTACAGCACCTGGTATTCCCAAGCAGTCACCTTTCTAGGTACTGATCAGGCTCAACGTTGCTTAACTTCAGCGATCGTACGGGAACCGGTGTTTCAGCGTCATATAGCCGTAAGCCGGTCACAAAATAAGTGAATTGATAGGCAGTCCTGTCACCAGATTTTTCTTTTACTCATTTTGATTTTTTTTTTTTTAATTGCGGGTGCCGCCCTTTAAGTTGTCACGAGTAAGAATTTGCACACTAAAATTAGTTCACATCATTTTCCCGGGAGGAGGCAAATGATTTACTGGGGAGCCAGACCTCAACTTTGTGACGCCTCTGTTGACAGACGAAAAACAGAGAAAAAAAAGAAAAGAAAAAGCAAACAACAAAACAAATCATTTGCAAATTCTTGATCAGTCATAAACAATTCTTTTTTATATACCGTGTCCCTTCAGGACATAGGCGATCATGTCTCTCCACTAATTCCTTTCATTAGCATTGCTTACTTTTTTTTTTTTTTTACTATACTTCCCGCTTTCTGATTAGATGCATTTAGTTTGCCCGCTTGTTCTCCTCTGTCTCTTAAATGTCATGAGTGTGTCAAATTTTCCAATCCTTCCTTCTTCATTATGTGTCCCAGAAATTTCAACTATCGCTTCCCGATTCTGAATATGTGTCTTTCTTGTTTCCATTTTCCTTGAAATGCCCTCGTTGCACACATGCACCGTCCATGGAATTCTCAGCGTCCTTCTGTAGAACCACTTTTCCACTTCATACTGGAGGAAATTGTCCAGTATTCATTACCTTACAAGTGAATTAATATTACATTCCAGACCATCAGTTTTTGTTTTGTTTTTTTGTTTTGTTTTTTGTTTGTTTCTAATGATATTTTCCATTTCGTTATACTTTATTGAAGTTAAACTTTTGGAAGGCATCTTTCGCTATTCAAATGTGGCTTTTGGATTCCGGTTTCACATTTTCCATCGTCTCTTATAAACACCTTTTTTTTCTTTGCTAACATTCACTCAGTACAAAACCCAAGAGCCACTCAAGCTAGAGTGTTACTGTGTTGAGTTGTATGAGCATAAGAAATGGCAAGAAGTGACGTTCATGGGACCGTTCAGGAGATATAACGGTTAACCCTAGACTTGAAGAAATGAAGAGGGTTGTGATTTGGGAAAACCCCAGAGAATGGACCGACATTAGAAGGAACCGGAAACCCAATTCTGAACTGGGAACATGAGATAAAAACCTCTTCGGACGATAGGCGAATCTATATACTCCCATTGAGAAAAACAATATTAGATAAAATTTCAAAGTTTAGGCGAAGATTTTAGAAGTATAGAGTTGAAATAGACTTTTAGGAGGAACCGGAAACCCAACCCTAAACAGGGAACAAGGGATAAACCCCGACTGTTCTAAAAACCGGGAGAAGTTTGAACCAGACGATAGGCGAATCTAGCCAAATAGTTAAAATTCAGTATTTGCTTGATTTTGACATCTCCAAAGTGCAAATGTCAATTTTTATATTTTATACGAGGTGGTTAACTTTATTAGAAAAAGAAATAGAAACTGAAGATAAAATTAGATAAAAAAAAAAAAAACTAATAATCAAAAAGTGAAAATTTATTTTTACAGAAAATTAAGAAAATAAAAACTACAAATTTACCAATAAAGCAGTATTTTAATTTATTTTTCAGTAAAATATTGCAAAATAAGGAATTCTTACGGATCCTTCCGTATTTTCGTTCGGTTAAAGGGATTTCCTTTCTGCCTTAAGAATCTGAAAAAAACCTCTGTGTTGACTTGTGCGGCGTGATCAAAGAAAGAAAAAATGATTCTCTAAAATTAGGAATAGAAACTTATAAAACTTATATTTTTCATGAATACAAAACATTTTATTAAAATCTGTTTCTAATTTGATTTTCGATAAACCCATGTATTTTCTCAGATGCAAATTTCTTTTCGTTTTGTTGACACAACACAGGTAAAAACAATTTTTCTCGCCTTTTTCGCAGATATATCCGGTTTTGTCATACCTACACGGATAATTTTTCCATCAGAAATTTCACCAATCTTTCTTCTTTAGAATGGCACAAAGATTTTGACGATAAAATTAATTTCTACGCCCCCACCCCTATCTCATGTGTCGATTTCCTCCTGTAATTTTTGGTTCATTCCAAAGACTAAATGTTCCTCATTCATTAGTATTTTTGAACATGGGGAAAAGCGTTTAAAAATAACTTGGTGGTTAAAGCTGTTACGTTTGTTGTATACTTAGTTTTATGATGTAACTGAAGATAATCCCACGGAAATTGCAACAGTTTCAAAAGTTTGTCGCTATTTTTACACAGAAACGCATAATTGTGTAATCTCTGCTCATGGTACCGTTTAAAAATATTAATTTAAATTGAATGAAAAAGAAAAAAAAAACACTAACATGGTATTTTTTAATGTATCTCATATTGTTGAAAAACAACTTTTTTGTGAACATTTTAACACCTTTTATATAGTCTATTAAAAATATATTAAAAACGTTAATAAATTACAGCGTGTTTGGGAGAAAGAGAAAAGGCTACAGGAAATTAAAATATTAAATCAAGGTTTGAAAGTATGTTATCATTTCAACAGTAAATCAAAAAAGCGATTGCCAGTGACAGTGTGAAGAAAAATGTATGTGTACACCAAATAGGTGTGTGAATGCATCAGAGTTATGTGTGCGTGTACGGCTTCTTGTGGGAACGAAAAAGAAAACAGGCGGAAGATTGTATTTGCTGAAAAGCAATAATAATAATAATAATGTTTTAAAATTTTCAAGGGAGTGTTTCTATGAGGGCAGTGCTGAAAAGTTCTCGTCTCGTCCCGTTTCCTAAAAATCTAAAATCAAATCAGTATTTCAGTGACTACCAAATATCACAATAAATACCAATTTTAGGAAGTGATTCGAACCGAGAACTTTTCAGCACCTCTTCCCCGTCTTCTTCTACTCAATAATAATAATAACTGCATCAATTAGTAAATAAAAAATATGTATGTTTGAACTAAAAAGTGTACGAGTGTGTGTTTTTTAATTTTTCTTTTAAATTGGTGGGTGAACGACAGAGAGAGAGAGAGAGTGTGTGTGTGTGTGTGTGTGTAATGGATGTGTGTGTCTGAACGACAAACTAAAGGAGAAAGCGTGTGTAAAAGAACGTGTGTGTGTGTATACGACAAAGCGTGTAGGATTGTGTGTGTGTGCGCGCGTGCTTGTCAAAGAGAAAGAGAGAACTAAAGTAGGCGTATGGTATGTGAATTGAGAATTGATGTATGTGAAAAAAATATCCGTTTTGGTCGAAGCGTCTTCGCACACGCACGTGTGTGTAAAGAGAGAGGGAGAGAGAGAGAAGGAAATTCATTGTTCTTGTTTCTGTGATAGCTTTCGCGTGTGTGCACAAGAAAGAGAGAGAGAGTGAGACGACAGATGCGTGTGTGTCTAAAAAATAAAAGAAACATGAAATATAAAAAGATGTAACAATGACAAAAAGGTTTGTGTGTTTACAAATGGAGATGTGTACATGTGTGTGTGTGTGAGAGAGAGAGAGAGAGAGAGAGAGAGAGAGGTACTAAATAAAAGATCTCTACGGCAAATAACTAAAGAAACCTTTTTGTATCTGAAAACAAATGTATTTTTTTATCTTTAAAGAGAGAAAAAGTAAAACCTAACATATGTACCGTAATGTGCCGCACCCGTGTACTTGTGTGTGTATCTGTGTGTGCGTGTGTGTCTACTACATATGCATCTTGCAAACAAGTACTAATGCCAATGGTTAGGATGCAAAAGGCAGAGTGTTTATATTTGTTTTGATTCGCTTTTTAAGTTTCGTCTCAGAAACACAGGCAGGAAAAGATATAGGGTAGAGAGAGAGAGTTTTTTTTTTCTTAATTCAAACCAGAAAGGAGGAAGGACTTTTTAAAAACAAATAAAGAAAGAGATAATCTGCGTATCTAACCTAGTAAAGAATTATTTTTTCACACATCGAAGATAGTTTGAAACTAAAAAGAAAAGGTGATGGCAATGTCCAATATATTCAACAGGTTTATTAAAGAAAGAGAGAAAGCGAAAGAAATTGTTCTTTCTTCTACTTCATTCGTTTATTATTGGAAATTCACTTTTTCTCTCTACCTCCTTAAATCTTCTCTTCATCTCTGACTTTTTTCCCCTCTCTAACCCAACCACGGGCATCGATTTGAACGTATATTTGGAATGGAGTTATGTAACAGATCCTCATTTCAGAAATTATTTTAAAGTTTACTTTAATTAAAAGACAAACAAAACAATGGTGTTAAGTTCAGAAGAAGATTGTATTTTTATGTGAAGTTCGAATATCCGTCTTCATTTCTCTTCTACTAATTCTCTCTCTCTCTATCTATGTCTGTTTCTCTATCTCAATCTGTTCATACCTATCTATCTATCTATCTATCCCAGTTTGCTCATATCTATCTATCTATCTATCTATCTATCTATCTATCTATCCCAGTTTGCTCATATCTATCTATCTATCTATCCCAGTTTGCTCATATCTATCTATCTATCTATCTATCTATCTATCTATCTATCTATCTATCCCAGTTTGCTCATATCTATCTGTCTATCTATCTATCTATCTATCTATCCCAGTTTGCTCATATCTATCTATCTATCTATCTATCTATCTATCTATCTATCTATCTATCTATCTATCTCAGTCTGTTCATATCTATCTATCTATCTATCTCAGTCTGTTCATATCTATCTATCTATCTATCTATCTATCTATCTATCTATCTATCTATCTATCTATCTATCTATCTATCTATCAGTCTGTTCATGTCTATCTATGTATCTGTCTAGCGATCGATCTAAGTCTGTTCATGTCTATCTCTATCTGAGGGTGCTGAAAAGTTTGGGGACCGATGACGAGTCTTGTCGAAAAATATTTTTCTTTCGTCATTTTGGAAATTAGAGGTCAGTCTGCACGACTTGTATTTTATGCCACCTCTCTCTCGTCCGCTATCTATCTATCTATCTATCTATCTATCTATCTATCAATCAATCAAACAAAGAGAATAATAAAAGTCACCGGCTCGATCAAGAAGGTCCTCACACTAAATAAATTCGGTGATGTGAGTCAGGCCGATAACTTTTCAGCACCTCCTGATAGATAGATAGATAGACATGAGCAAACTGAGATAGATAGATAGATAGATAGATAGATAGATATGAGCAAACTGGGATAGATAGATAGATAGACAGACATGAGCAAACTGGGATAGATAGATAGATAGATAAATAGATAGATATGAGCAAACTGGGATAGATAGATAGATAGATAGATAGATAGATAGATAGACATGAGCAAACTGGGATAGATAGATAGATATACTAACATTTATGTGCTTTTATAGACGAGAAGGTGCTTAAATGTGCTCAATTCAACCCACATCGCAAAATCTGAAGAAATGACCAAATTCTTTTTTTAAGGACTGGGAACTTTTCAACACACACACACACATTTGCTAATCACTTTCTTTAAACATTTGAGGAAGTATTTCTCTTGTCAGTGTAAAGAAACCATGAAAATTTCTGTTCTACATTTCACTAATCTTCAGCCAGTTTCATTACCAATTATTACACCCAATTTTCTTTGATCATAACTCAAAACTTTTTTACGGAATCTTATTCTTTTTTTCTCGACAGTACCAATATAGATTTTTATGTGTCCCAGAGCTTATAGAATTAATTCATATGTTCTTGTTCATACACTTTTTTTGTGTATGTGTCTTAGTCTATTGTACACATTTATTGTTTCTTTTCCTTATAAATGTGTGTGTATAATACGCATTGGACCCACGGTAGATTCTTCTTGTTTTACAAAACTAAAAGTAATCATAAAGTCTCCTAAAGAAAGAAAGGATGCAAAGAAAAACTATGAAGGTTTTTTTTTATTTAATCTGTTACGTATTAAATTGGTTTAGGAAAATAATGATAATATTGAATATTATCATTTAAATATTCATTAGCCACATAGTATTCAGTGTTCATCAATTATTAAATAAAAAAAATGTTATAAACAATTGTAGCGATTGCTAACAAGAGCACGCTGATATATCAAAACTTTGGTTAAAGTTGGTAAAATTTGTATTGAGACGTTTCTTAATAGATAACCCCGTGAAAATGAAGAAAAACCTTTTAAAAGGTAATAAATTGCGAAATATTTTTTAAAAGGTTTTTTTCTCCTTTCAATATCATATACGCAGTACAAATGAACATGGCATATTGTGTGGCGAAAAATATAAAATACTAAATTGTTATTTTTTTTTCATTAAAATTTACTCGCTAATAACTGCCTATAATAATTCGAATTTTAACATTAATCTTTTTTTTAAAAATAAACTCATGGGGGATCGACTTATACACAGATACTTTCATTCGTTCTTGATTAGAAATAGGAGCAACTTTTAACTTCAAACATAAAAAAATATTCCCCAATTAAAAAACAATGATACTTTCTTACATTAAAAACGCAACAAATTACTTAACCGATTACTTTTTACGATTACTTCGCTACTTATAATCGCTGCTTTGTGAAATCGACTCCCAAGAAGATGCTTTCCTGATCACTACAATCTTAACCTGTTCAAGCCTACTGTTAACCGTTATCTTCTCCACATATCTGCATAGACTGTGTCTATTACTCTACTATGTATCCCTCTAGCTCGAGTAGCTCTTGGGCCTTGTACAGGGTGAATGTCATTGTAAAAACAGTCTTAACTGGCAATAATATAAGTAACGGATGGCTATAAAAAAGAACAGATTATTTACGGCTAATCTTTTTAAATAATACATACACAAGCTTGTTTGCGTCACGTGGCATTAATTGTAAATCAAAATCAGGCACTCAAATAAGTAACCAAGTAATCGTTTTAAGTTTTCTGAAAATCGACACCTTTTTAAAACTATTTTCATTTTTTTTTACTTTTTTTTTCTATGTAGTAAATTGAAGCCCTTTAAATTTTGCTAGAAAAAATAAAAATGGGGTGTCTTTTTTCTTATTTTTAAATTGATATCAGTCTGTATGAGGACCTATAACTATCATAATTAAATTATAATGCAATTAAATAAACACGAGAATGAGAAGTGCTCCGAAAGTAATGTCTCATATGTATTTCGACGGAAAATATATACATAGTACACACACACATATATATATATATATATATATATATATATATATATATAGTACAGGGAAAATGATAATATCGTTGGTGAGAACAAGTTTTCTACTATAAAACAGAATTTTACTCCACATTGACACCGCAAACTGCGCCGTACATTTTTGCTGGCGATTAATGAGAGCCTGAACGTCAAGATCGGAAAATTCTTCATCTGCGGAGGGCGTCTCATTTTTCACCACTGCAGAAACGCCTTATCTAGCACCTAACTGGGCTCACATGCACGTTATCGTCTCCGGAAACGTTCAGGGAGCGTTGATGAACGTCAGTGAGTGCATTTTTTTTTTCAGCGTGGAAGGATTCAGTAACACAGGTATGCTTCGACAGCACTTACATATCATACGCCATTCTACCAGATTACCGCTTTTTATATTGGCGCGAAGGTTCATTCTCTGTTGCCATCCCACTAATATACGCCTATGAAGTCGTGGGTAGACTAATAAGACATGCGGCATTACTTTGGGAGCGATTCTCACGTTTTGGGGATCGCACGCACGCACGCACACACACATCCATGAATACATTTGTAACTTTGGAAGTATGTGTATTAAAACTATTAATGTTTCCTCATACTTCTCCCCCGACTCATACGAAATAAACTGTTTCTCAACTACAATATGCATGTAAATAAATATGGCTCTACTTACCGACTTTATAAATATTATTAATGGCTGATATATATATATATATATATATATACATATATATATATATATATATATATATATATATATATATAGTGTAACCCGGATATAAGATAGATTTTCTCTGGTCCCAAATTAGATCCATACTTACCTAAACAAAATAGACCAAACCCGGATATAAGATACTTATTCTCCGGTCCCGACAACTCTCTTATATCCGGGTTACACTATATATATATATATATATATATATATATATATATATATATATATATATATATAGATCCTGGTTCACTAGGTTTTCATATATATATATATATATATGGTTTTCATATATATATATATATATATATATATATATATATATGAAAACCTAGTGAACCAGGACCTACCTACCAAGGTTTCACCTAACGGATCTTCAGGGTACAACTGGTCAGTTATACCCTCTGAAGATCCGTGAGGTGAAACTTTGGTAGGTAGATTCTGGCTCATTAAATTTTTCATAATTTGCTCTACTTAGTGTATTGTGCACTTTTACGTTTTTCTTAATTTACTCGATTGGTGTTTTTTTTTTTCATTTTGTTAGGCATTGCGGTGTTGAGTAATTTTTCCCCAACCAACATAGATGCTTTTAGTCTTTTCTTTTTTTACTTATTTTTTTCCTGATACCAGTTTGTTTAAATATATTTTTATTTGCAAATTGTACTATCCGTTTTGTTTTTTGTTTTTTTTTCACACCAGTCAAATATAGGTATTAAAATAATATATATATATATATATATATATATATATATATATATATAAAGAACAATGCTAGGAAAGTTAATGACAGAGGGGAAAAAATAAAATGTTGCTCACTGAAATGAGTCTGACTATAATTTCAGTTTAAAAGAATGCTACTTTAATTAAAAGAGAAAGCAATTTACTAATACAAAAGTATATAGAAAGTGCTTTAATCGCCAGATCATCCATAGTAAATTTGCGACCAGGTTCTTACAATCTTTCACCTTTCTTGGTAGGTTTTCTAGTATCACAATGTGGTAACAAAAAGTTATAATAATTAATACAAACTATAAGAAACGAAATTGGCTAGACGATATATTGAAATACGGATTTAAAAAGAAAAATTAAATTTAAACGTTTTAAATTTCAGCGCCCCCTCTTCTTCATACGCATGTGTAGTTACATCCGATGACCGCCTAAAGGACGAAAGACTTTTACACTTTTTCATTAATTTTCATTTATATATATATGTATGTATATATCTATTCAAACATTGCAATTATTTTTTAAACAGAATCAAAAACGAGATGTCTACTTATACATGTGTATTCACTACGTGTAAGGCTTAGTAATTATATATTATATATATATAAATAAATATATATATGTGTGTGTGTGTGTGTGTTTATGTATGGATCAATGTAAAAATATAACTATGTACTGTCTCAACTATTAACTCAGATTTTTTTTTATCTTCACTGTACATAGTACAATGTTAGATGTAATTAATAGAGAAGCTTTGGATTAAGTGTACAGTGTAACCCGGATATAAGAGACCCGGATATATGAGAAACCCGGATATAAGGGAGATTTTCTCTGGTCCCAAATCAGAGCCTGTGTTAATAAAACAAAATAGACCAAACCCTGATATAAGAGAAACCCGGATATAAGAGACTTATTCTCCGGTCCCGACAACTCTCTTATATCAGGGTTACACGGTATTATTAACAATCAATGTGAGTAAGTTGAAATATAAATATCCATTGCACAAAATAAAAACATTTTTTCATTTGACTACATCATTTGAAGGTGTACCTATGATAATACTGTCGTTTTCGTACGTACAAATTAAGTAATGCTAAAAAAACTAAACACGTAAATTTTCTCAACAAATACACCAGTTTTTCTAATGTAAGTAAACTTGTCTTTACAGAAATGTAACATTGCTAGTTTTTTCTTGGGTTTAAACTTAATTTTTTTTAATAATTAAAAAAAAAAAAAGGTTTCTAAAAAGCAGGCGCTACACTTTTTTAACCTTAAAAAAACTAAAAGCCAGTATCTGCCGCAGAAAACACAGCACTTTGTATTTTTTGTTTTATTTTTACTCTTATATGATGAAAGCTTGCTTAAATTTAGGAGCATCTCAAGCGCCTGCTGAAATACGCATGACTAAATGTCTAAACGTGTCAAGTTATGTTTTTTAGGTTTACTAACCCATATGTTATGAAAGTTTCCTTAAATCTACCGTTACGAGTCTCTCATGAGACAGCTGAATTATGGATGATCCAAAGTGACAAAACTTGCTCTTCGTCGCAATATTGGAAGGAAAGCAAACGTATATTCAAAGCATTAAAAAAAAAATTATATGATAGGCAACATTCTAAATAAAAATGATTTTCCCTGTTTTGTAATGATTACTGAGGTCCTTCTTATTCTATCTCCGTTTTTTATTTGTCTTTCCTAAAACATTTCCGTTATCTGTTAAAATAGTTTGAAATAATTTTATGAAAACTGTTTAGTTAACCATAATTCTTTTATACGTGTTTTACAGAAAGTCTCTCCAGAGAAAAAGCAATGATTTAAGTAGTGTGATGCGGGTAAATAGTGTGAATTACTTATTTTGAATTACTAAAAATTATCTTTATCATCTTAGTTAACAACAACAACAAAAAAAAAGGAATTCTTATCAAAACCCGTCAACTACCTTTAGAAAGATTGACTATTCTCAGTGTTAAATGCAAAATTTTTTACTTTAAAAAAAAATAAATCTCTTTGTTTCGGGCTTTTAAAAACTTCTTTTGAAACAAAGAAAAGAGTACGGAACTGTTACTTGATATCTGTCCTCATACATGGCAGTGAATACTAGACAATATCCTCAAAGATGTAAAAGAGACTTAAAACAATAAAAATGCGGTACTACAGAAGGGTGATGAGGATACCATAGACCGCATATGTGATTAACGACAAAATTTTAGAAAAAAAATGAAAACAAAAAGGACACTTATTCTTAACAGAGAGGCAGTTGAAATTTTTAGGACACATAGCGAGGAAAGAGAACTTGGAAAATCTGATACTCACAGGACAGGTTGAAGTCAAGACGGACAGGGGAAAACAATGCATAATATACATCTTGAGTGAATAAATAACGGATCAAGGTTTAGGAGAAATAACAAAAACAAAACAAAACAATTTATTAAGAACTACAAAGGACAGGAAATTGTGGAGAGCCGTGATCGCCTACGTCCTGAGAAGAAGATGATAATAAAGTATGGGACCAAGTAAAAATATTTGCATAAGAAAAATAGATTTGAATGTAAATATTGAAAACTGTTGCTAAAAGTGGAAGATTTAAAAGATTGTAAAATAATATTTTAAACTTTAAAAAGCGTATTTTATTAATTACATGTGGATTATTGTTCTCGTCTTTGTTGACATTTATGATCATTTATCACAACTCTCCAGCCTTCATAAGATGTTTGTCGATCTTGCTAACCCCCAGGGAATTTTGAGCTGGACCCTGGATAGATTGGTCTTGTTTCGTTGACCATATCTCGGGATATCTCTAGTTCTTCTTTATTACTACTCAGTTATCGCTCGCCCTGTTTCTCCTGCGTCCAAGACCTCACTACCCGGCTCAGGGATTGAACTCACAGTTATCTCACCATATTCACGAAACAACGCCTAATCCATGGGGCTATTGTCCCGTGTAATATTTTCATCTTATAGTTTTAGTGTATTTGCATCGTTTTTCGGCTGTATCTCTAAAAGTTGCCTTATCTCACGTCTATAATATATCTGATGTCCTAGAGAGGGTGCTGAAAAATTCTCCGCGCCACTCACTTCTAAAAAGTGCGCAAAATGAGTAAAAAACTGTAAACATTAGATTTTTATGCCCTTTTGGTTGGACCCAAAAATTTTTTAGCTTTCCTCGTGTTTGTAATATATATATATATATATATATATATATATATATATATATATATATATATATACGTTTTCGCACATATGCTTGCACGTAGATATTTTTTCTCAGGTGTTATAAAAACAGTGCTCAATGTTAAATAACAGCTAACGAGTCGTGCTATCGACGTGAGCATTCATATATATATATATATATATATATATATATATATATATATATATATAGTTTCTATCAGGATAATATCAGGATTTGAAACATGGATGACAAATTAAAAATACACTAAAATTAATTAAATCTAAATTAAATTTGTCTTTAATTATAATTAAAATATTAAATTATTGTTTCACGGAGGTTTTTTTTCTATCACAAAACAGAAATCAATTTTAGAGAGTCTAATTGTTATCCTAAAATATTTATTAATCTGAAGTTCCTCATTCTCCAAACTCACATCCCCATTAATTGTGCGCACAAGCAGATATTTAAGTTTTAAGATGTTAATCTTAAATGAAAAATATATTTATAATAGAAATAATAATATGTATCACATCTGCAGAGTTAATTTTCTTTCTCATCTGCTTTTGGGTTCTTTTGAGTGTGATTCTTTTCTTGTTTGTTGCTATCTTTTTTTTTTCTCTATAGATTATTAATTTGTATATCTCATCAAATGCATTTTCTATTCTTACACATACACATTTTCTCTGTCTAGACGTGTGTTTGTCACAATGCGTGTGAAATTACTTATTTACAATAAATGTCGTAAATATTTCTTTTCTTTTTTTGTCTTTATTAACACTGTAGACACCTCAGTATTAAACAATGTCATTTTTTTCGCTTCCGCCTTCTTAATCATCCAAATAGACTTAAAAAGATAGGCATGAAAAAATATCTTGTGAAATAATGTAGAAAAGAATTTATCTAATATTGTGAATTTAATAAAACTAACTTTGATGTCACCCAAAAAAAAGTATTTTGTACACACACACACACACACACACACACACACACACATACATACATATATATATATATATATATATATATATATATATATATATATATATATATATATATATATATATGAGTTAAAAGCTCAAGTGCAGACCATATATAATTGAAAATATCAGTTTTCTGTCTTGTCTGTTTTCCTTCAATCTCTGACGAAACCTTAATAAAAGTGAAACATGTTAGATTGATATACGTTTCCTTTTTGTTCGTTTTTATCATATTATTATTATTATTATTATTATATAACACCAATGGAGACAAATAACTGCTAAAAACTAAACATTAGGTTTGTGCAAAAGTTGCCTGTACTCTTTACTAAATAGGCAAATGTTTTTTTCGCTGGAAACTTAGCACATAAAATATTTCTCTTGTATATAAAATGTTATTGTTAACTCAAACAAAATATTATTTAACTTCACATCACTGAAGTAATTGTTTAATAAACTAGTTTATTATAAATAAAATATTTTTATTATTAATTAAAACGCGACTTTTATTTACTAAGGATAACTAATTACTAATTATATATATATATATATATATATATATATATATATATATATATATATATATATATATATATATATATATATATATATATATATATATGAAACCCTGTTTTCTCTGTAAGTTTTTTTCTTACGCACAACCCTAAGTTATAACTTTCTTCTCTAACTGTTTTCCTTTCCGGACAAAGCCCACTGCATGACGCCTCTTCCATACTTTTCATCCGACAACAACCATTCTCTTACAAAAGGTTTAAAATTCGGAACTTACAAACTTAGTTAAATTACAATGGAAAAAAATACTAAAAGAGGTTAGGTAATCATTACGTTGTGCCTGCTAGAGTAGTTAGCAAGCGAATATTGTGGGTTCAATTCTTACTGGATGCACCGTCATCTTTGTATTGTTCCAAATCAAGTTAAACCGAGTCAAGAGCTGCAATCAATCATCCCAAGAAATTTCAGGCGAATAATTTTATTTTTACTTTCCATTGTACAGATTTATATATGCATAAAGATTAAAGATACATAATATGAACATCTTGAAATTGTAAGGTCGATAAAGTTTAAAGTTGTGCATAGAAAGAGATAGAAAGGTAGAGAGATAAAAAAAATAAAAATAAACACAGACAAATATACATGGATATCAATAAAAAAAAGATGATAAACAAATATAGATATGAACAGATTGAGATAGATAGATAAATAGATAGAAATGAACAGATTGAGATAGATAGATAGATAGATAGAAATGAACAGATTGAGATAGATAGATAGATAGATAGATAGAAATGAACAGATTGAGATAGATAGATAGATAGATAGATAGAAAGAAATGAACAGATTGAGATAGATAGATGGATAGATAGAAATAAATGAACAGATCGATAGATAGATAGATGGATAGATAGAAAGAAATGAACAGATTGAGATAGATATGAACAGATTGAGATAGATAGATATGAACAGACTGAGATAGATAGATAGATAGATAGATAGATAGATAGATAGATAGATATATGAACAGACTGAGACAGATAGATCGATAAATGAGGACCGACTGAGAAAGATGTGATTGTGAACAGACTGCGTTACATATATAGACAGATATGAACAGAAATACATACGAACAGAGATAGATAGATAGATCGATAGAAACAGACTGAGATAGATAGATCGATAAATGAGGACCGATTGAGAAAGATGTGATTGTCAAGAGACTGAATTACATACATAGACTGATATGAATACATAGATAAATATGAAGATAGATAGATAGATATACAGGCAGGCATCCATTCATACATCTATGAACAGCCGAAGATAGTTGAGTTGAAATACAATGTCCGCAAAAATTTACGTTTGCCCTAGTTAAGGAAGTCTCTATTTACTATTTATTTAGTTACAAATAATGTAGAACCTTAGAATGAATAGAGATTAAATCTACGTGTCTGATGAGGTAGTGTCTGCTGCACATTAAACTCTACACGGAAATTCATTTTTTCCTTCTTTCTTTCTTTCTTGCGTTTGTTTTTCGTTCAGTGCTTTTTAAAAGTTTTCTCTTCCTCTGGACTTGCAGACGCGAAAAAGCTGAAATCAGTGTTCTGTTTTTAGTTTGACAAATAAATGAAATCGTTTTCATTGAAACAAGCTTCACGAGCCAGGCATTGATGTTTCTTTACGATCGTAATTCTGTCATTCCCACCACATTAAAAGAACTGTTTTTGTCGTTTTTTTGTTTGTTTTTTTTTTTTAACTATTTCACACGAAATGTGTAATTTTAGTAAAGTCGTCAATATAGTTTTTTTTTTTTAATAACTGAATGCGGACCCCTGTCTCTCCCCCCCCCCTCATGAGGAAGTGCAGAAAAATTCACGACTCGACTTAGAAACCCACCCCCACAAAAAAATAATATAAAATCTGGTGTTTTCGGAAGTGGGTCGGATCGAGAACTTTTCAGCACCCCTTGGTACACTCGCATTTGTGGCCTGCTTGTTAAAGACCCATTTTCATTCTTTCAAATCAAAAAGTTGTGGGTGTGGAATTTTTTTCTTTCCTTAAAATGAATTCCAAGATAATGAAACAGTTTGTAAAAATTTTCTGTAATTATTTTTTTTTAATTGCTAAAAAAAAGATTGTCAGAAATTTTTTGAGACACTTTTTAAAAATCTTTTTATCTTTGATATTTATTAAAAATAAATAAATAAATCAGACATTATACACAAATGATAAAAGCTAAAAATATAACGAATTTTTTTTCTATCATCAGCGATAAAAACTGTCATTATTATTAAAAAGATAAGCACGTTGTCTCTGTTTTTACTGCAACTGATTCTGTAGATAAGTTGTAGGTCTTTTGAAATTTCCTTGTTTAAAATGTGTCGTCTCTTCCCTTCTTTTTAAAAACATTGGATAGTCAAAATTTTTGTTTTCACTGTATGAAATTAAGCAAAGAACTGAACAATTTTTAAAGCAAGCCGAGTGCACCCGCACGCACTTTATTTTTCGGAATTTTCGGGACTTCAGAAAACACATTTCTTTTAAATTACTCAGAAAAATAAAGAAACAAAGTACAATGTATCATTTTTTTTTTAAATATATTTTTTAATATTGCTAGTTTATCTTTATTGGTTTCATTTGACAGCACAAATAACCTTTACAAAAAAAAAAGAACAAAATTCTCTTAAATTTAATCTGCATCGCGAGCGAAAATTGCGGGAAAATGTTCTGAGGCTATTCTGTTAATAATAAAGCAAAGATGAGGAGTGTTTATGTTATCATCATTTTATCATTATGCGTACTGAAGACAAGCAAAAATTTACCCTATATTTTCTGCTTATTTATAAAAATCGTTTGTGTGTGTGTGTGCGCCTATTTGATGGTGTTTATTAATTGTAAGAAAATTTAGCAAGCTCAAGAGTGTGCGTGTAACACGCACACGCACATATTAAGTGTGTGTGTGTGTGGTTAAAATTTGCTATAGGGAAAGAGTGTTCAATATCGGAACCTTTTTTTAGTGACTTACTAAGAGTAATTTAGATGAAGCACACAGCGCAATTATGGATCACCCGGTGAGGATGGAGTTGTAATTTAAAATTGATCTAGCGAGATGGTTGTTAAAAATTACAATAACACCACGTCGAAGTGACCGATAGTAGATAGTATTCCGTTTCGGATTATTACTCATTTATTCTACTCGAGCTCAATGAAGTGTATTATTCTCCGATCTTCAATAGTATCGCCCTCTCCCCTACCGCTTATTAGATTTGGAAGAAATTTCTAACTTCCCTCCCATTGCTTATTCTCCAACTTCCATTTTTATTCAAGACCTAAGAGTAGCTTGAATTGTGACTGTTAGTGTTATGGATTTTCTGATCCCCACCTTTTCTTTCGGGAAATTTGAAAAGTGATTTTTTAATTATTATTAATATTCTTAAATGTATTTTTTAGCGAAGAAAAAATATTTGCGTATTATGGAAAATTAAACAAACATTCGCATTTCAAGAAACAGTTTTAAAAAGTCGGCGATATTTCAGAGAGCGTCTTTTCAACGGTTAATTTGTCTCGTTTCAACATTTTTGACAGCATTTTCACAATTTGAATAAATAACCAGTAATAAGAGAAAGAGAAAGAAAAATCAGCAAATTGTGCCGAGAAAGATTATTTTCATTTTCTCAATCTCTCTACGGCTTTTTCTTTTCTTTTCTCTCGATAAATAAACTGTCTCCCCTCCCAATGCCTAATGCTAATTTTCTCTGAACAGTTTGTTGGACGTCTTGCAGTGCTGTACCGAAATCCGAAGGTGTATTGGCATAGCGAAAGATGCCTTCCGAAAGCTAAGCAAAGTATATTTATTAAGAAACAAGAAAATTTCGTTAGAAACAAAGAGAAAGTACTGAACCGTTATGTAATATCGGTCATGCTATATGGCAGTGAATACTGGACAATCTCCTCACAGATGAAGAAGAAGAGACTTGAAAATGTGGTTCTGCAGAAGGGTGCACCATAGACTGAACATGTGAGCGACGACGAAGTTTTAAAGAAACTGAAAACGAAAACACAAAAGACACTTATACTTAGGATTAGAAAGATACAATTAAAATTTCTAGAGTATTATAATGAGACAAGAGGGCCTGGAAAAATTAATACTCACAGGGCATATAATGAGGAAAGTAGGCTCGGAGAAATTAATACTCACAGGACATATTGGAGGCAAGAGGGATGGAGGAAAGCGGCGAATGGTTTACCTGACGATTTGGAAGAACAGTGATTAGGAGAGATAGCAAAAAGGCAAACCGTACTAAGTGCTACAAAGT
>OZ038493.1:33885693-33933193 GCA_964036315.1 Acanthosepion esculentum | reverse complement strand
ATTCTTCAACTTTTTAACAAAAGGAATCTCAAGTTGATGTTAAAAATTGCCGTTTAAAACATTATTGGTTTATTTAAGAAGATGGAATATGATATGTCTCTAATTAATATTTAGAAAATTAAGAAGATAGAGTGTGGAGCCTGTATCATAGATTTTTGTGGTGTCTGTCTGAGATTCGGAGGGAGCTCCGGTGACCCTTGCACCGGCCCTTGTCACACACACACACACACGCATACAAAATGTATATTTATATTTTCTGACCTTTGGACACGAATTGTAATTAAAAAATTTGAACGCTTAAAAACATCTTTGTTTTCAGGTGGTAACGTCTGTGTATAAGTGCAGATTAATAAATAAAATTTCTGCAATTATTTCGAGTAAGTTCGTCAAGGAACAAAATGCGTTGGCATAAAAAGTTTTTTTCTCGTGTCATTTATTTTAATAATATTTAAAACAGATATATCTGAATTGTTACACACACACACACACACACACAGTGATGAAAAGTTCTCAACCCGACCCACTTCCCCAAATTTGAACACATGCCTAAACATGAACATTAATTCTGAAATAACTTTTTAGTTAGGCTGAAATCTTTTCAGCACTCTATTGTGTGTGCGTTTGTGTACAGTGTGTAGACATAAAAATCAACACTACATCATGACAGTCAGTTTCACACCTTAATAATTGGTTTGTTGATTGCCCAAACTGTGAAACTGACACTCAATGTAGTGTTGATTTCTGTCAGCGCTGTTTATATCTACAAACGCTCTGTTCATTATATTGATCACTTTCCACCCATAAATAGCATATTTTAAACCATATACATAATTTATAATTGTATATAATTTTTTGATATAACTGTTATCGCCTACCCAATAAGATATAATAGACCTTGCTACCCATAATACCCCATTGACTAGCATATATAAATAGTCGACCCAATGCACAGTAAAAATGGCCTGAAAACTGCGTTCAAGTATGAAACAGACTGTCACCACTCAGTGTTTATCTCACTGTTCACTTTTATCTATACATACGCTTTATCCCTGATATTGAACATTTTTACGAATAAATATAGCATACCTAATAATATCTATACTTTTTATATAATATATGTATGTGTTCATAAAAATATACTGAAAGTCAGTAGAGTAAGGAATTTAAGTGGTCTAAAGAATATTAAAAAAGCTGATTAAATCTGTGACCCAGGGTCATAAATCTTTTCCTTGTTTTTCGATAAATGTAGAATTGCGGGTGGTTGGTGTAAATCAGGACTAAAAGTAAAAATATGTGTATCAGAATCTAATGTGTGAATTCGCCCTTGTATTTTTTTCTATTTTTTTTTTTGTGTGTGTGTGCGTATCTCTCTTCCTCCATCTTTGCGTTTAATTTGGTTATTCCTAACATTTGGTTTATAATTTCCTTAAACCCAATGCATTCCTTATTTCATAAGATGGCACAGACGCTGTTGCATTTCAAGAAGCAACATACACATCTACACACTTGAACGTAGTGGTAAACATTGTTATTAATTTATAGATCTCTGTGGGGTTTGTACGTAATACAGTGTAACCCGGATATAAGAGAGTTGTCGGGACCGGAGACGTCTCTTATATCCGGGTTTGGTCTATTATATATACATTAACACAGGCTCTAATTTGGGACCAGAGAAAATCTCTTATATCTGGGTTTCTCTTATATCCGGGTTACACTGTATTTTGAATAACTTGAGAAACAGTTACGTGTCCTTGATCTCTAGTTCTAGACTGTTAAATCAATGGACTTTTGTTGATTCCAGTCTGTGAGTATAACTCCACCCCGACTCTAAATTTATAGACAAATTCTACAGTTGCATGCTGGGATTTCTTCCTAATCAATAAAAATAGACCACTTTTCGGTTTCATCCTCCATATTTTTGTTCTTTCTTGTCTTGAAGTCATAACGCTACAATCACTTGACTCAGGGCCGGTACAAGGTCTTCACATCCTCCTCGGAATCTATGATACCCACCGAATCTATAATATGGAGACCCCCCACACACACACACACACACACACAGACTCTACTACATCTCAGTTTTCATAAGGTAGTATTCATATAATATTTTATTGTAACCTAATTATGTACAATAATGGATCATTCGCAATATCGGCGAACAATTCAACAAGAAAAATTGAAAATAAATACAATGTATCTAAATACAAATTAGAGATGTGTCATAATAGATCATCCCATCTTATGTTTTGCAGCAATTTTTAACATCAACTAGAGAAACTATTCTTCTGAAAAAGTTGACTAATTTTAACACATTCAACATTAGGGATAAAAAATAGCGAATTTTATATACTGTTTTTTTCGAGACTTAGTATAAGCAAAACAAAAATCACAGAATCCCAACGTCAAATTCTACGAAAATTTTAACAGATACATTTAAAATTTAGTCAGTTGTGCTTGTAACGTATATAAATGTAGGTAGAAAAAAAAAGCAAATGTTCATAAGATAGCGAAGGTCACAAAGTACTACCCGGGCCCCGAATCAGGCTTGAAGGTCAGGGAGTTCTGAGATATTACGCACCGGCCCTGACTTGATTGTAATCCTTTTGCGTGTTAACACCATTCTTACATTGAGAACATTTTGTTTTATTACTGTTGCTTTGCCTAGTTTTGTCTTGCATATATAGAGGGTGCGATGGGTAAATTGTTGCCATTTTTTATTTCGCGCATGCGCGTTGTTTGTTTTTTATTTTGTCGACTGCACAGTATAGTAGAGTAAACTGGGCACCGTCTGTGAGAGCACAATGACGCAATTGACTCTGCCAAAAATTTGAAAACGGCATGCTGTACTGTTTGGCATTCGCGCCGGAAGATCCAATACAAACATTTCAGAGTGTTTAGGTGTCAATCTTAAGACAGTGTAGAAGATTCGGAAAGAGTAGGGTGAGTCTAATGGTGATTACGAATGTACGGCAGCTCGTTAAAATCATTCTGATCGTTCTGATAAGAAAAAACTTCCGAATTTGTTGTTGAGGGCCTCAGACTCAACACGGAGGCCTACATCAAGTGCCTTGAGAAGGCAGTGCTGTGTGACCCTCTCTATGCTATATCAGCATTTGCTTTTTTCTACCTATATTTATATACGTTTCAAATTAAACTAAGCACAACTGTTAATTAAAAGATGAAAAAAATTCGCAGATTTGGACATCATTGAAGGCAGTGCTGTCCTGGGTCAAGAGGGTGGCTGCTGGAAGACCTTATGTCTAGCAACAGGACTCTGCACCATGCCACACAAGCAGGAGTACCCAGTCGTGGTTGTCAGATAATTTCTGCGACCATATCACCCCTTAATCACCCCTTACATCTCGCCACATAACTCTCCAGACTGCAACCTCCTTGATTATTATGTACGGAGGGGGGTGCTAGTTGAGCGGGAGACCAACAAAACCCGTTATAACACAAAAGATGAACTGAAGGCAAGGATTATGACAACGTTCACCAACTTAAACAAGGAGACCGTCCAGAAAAGTTGCAGGAGATTCTGAATGTCGTCTGGAGGTCATAGTTGAAGCCAATGGTGATTTTATTTAATAAAATTTACTCTTTCATATTTCAAGATATTTTTGTGTAATTTTTGTAAATATATCTGTTAAAATGAGATGTCTGTTTTATTTTTATTTTTGCGTAATTTAGACGACATTTTGTCCATCGCACCCTATATTGTTTTGATTACTTTAGTCTTATTTCGTCCTGTTCTTTTTCTTTCTTTTGTTATTGTTTATTGGAAACTTTGTCAATTCTGTTTGCTGGGCATTTATTTAAAATTACGCTTAACCATAGCCAATTACTCTACAACCTTACATGCATATGCATGAATACTGGTTCGTGCAGTTACTCAATCAGCTGTGTGACTATTTTGCATTCACACTGCCAAGCGAGTAGATACTAGGAATTTGGGGGGAAATATTACATTACATGTAAGTTTCATGAGAATTCAAACTTTGGCTCCCTGAGATTTTTTTTTACATCTATCAATCACCGTTGAGTAGATCGTGAACGAGATTAAGGAGAAGGCTTGGGACGTCTAATATTCCGTTAAAACAGTTGATAATACAACCTTACTGTTGAGTTATGGGCGTCACAACTGTATGACCTGTACAAGAGAGAGAGAGAGAGAGAGAGCACTGAAAAGTCTTCAGCCCGCCAATTTGACGAAATCTAACCAAATTATGAAAAAAATAAATAAATAAATAAACAGAATTTGGCGCCGGAGATCCTTGTTTTGGTTTGACTGAAAAACTCCCAGTACTACTCGTAGCCGAGTTCATACAACTGTGTAGATGCATATATGTATATGTACCTGTCATAGAAAATGCGTTACTCGTTTATAAAACAAAATAAATAAATAAAAATTATTAGTATCTGTCTATATTTCTGAGATTTCTGTGCCTCAAGGACACATGGCACGGTGTCTAAAGGCGTTGGTTAGATCCAGTGACAGGACCCAAAGATTGTGAGTTCAATACCCGGTTAAGGCAGTGGAGAACTTGGAGAGTGGGTAATTAACAGGAGCTGACTGATAACTGACATCCATTAAACATGGCACGTGGAACTAGAACAGTGAGCGAAATAAAGGATTCAGTTCAACATTCCAACGACCTGAAGAAGGCCGGAGCGTACAACGGCCGAAACGTTGTGATAAACATGGCTACAAAGATGAGGACAATAGTCCGAATAATGTAAATAGTGAAAAATTATTAGTTTACAAGGAAAGTATAAGAATGTGCGTGCGTGTGTGTGTGTTCAAATACGGGTGTCCACTAAAAATTACGTTGGAAGTCTTTAGAAATTGCTTTGTTCACGATTTGGATAAGAAATTGGGCAGATATAAACTCCGAATAAATCTTCTGAAACAATAAACTTAAAGTGAACGCAGGTTCGAATCCTGCCGGGCGGAGGTGGGTAGTTACATTTTCTTTATTAAGTTTTCTCCAGTACGCAAGCCGGTAGACGAAATAATCACTGTTTAAAAAACGAAGTGTCTACTCAAATACGGGTATCCACTAAAAATAAGGTTTTAATATATTCGCTAATGAGAATACTATGATGAAAGAATACCCGAAATTTAATAAAAACAGTTTTATCGCCAAATTATTAAATTATATTTTTGATCCTTTTTAAAACGTTCGAAATTTTGGTTAAAAATCGTTTTTCTTGCGTCACCGGGTGACGCAAGAAAAAACAAAGATTAGTATAGGAAATTTTAGCGACTATTTTGCAGTGAAAAACACATTCATTTGGAAATTCTTGCCAAAATCAAATAATCGTTGGATTTTGATGAAACTTTCAGGACTTATTCACAAATGAATGAAATTATTTTAGAAATTTTTCTTTCTTAGAAAATCTTGGAAAAAACATTTTTTTTACATCTGTTATCCTCTACCACCACTAATTAAATTTTATGAAATTTCGAGAAATTAAATTTGGCCCTCTTAATATTTATTTCCTTGCAGAATTTAAGTTAACATTTTTTTTTTATAAAACAGAACTCCTAGTTAGCGAAAATCTCTTCTGAATCGTAAAATAAAAAACACAATAAAACTCGGACAATATTTAACAAGAAAATCTTTTAACTGTTTCATGAAAAAAAAAAAATTAAGAAAAAAAAATCCTTTTTAAGAAAATTTTTTGCTGAATAATGAATTTTTACAAGAATTGTTCTCAATTTTTTTTAAATGGTAATTAGAATAATTTACAAAGTTTTAGATCTTTTAAATTTCTCTATCAATTTGTACCAATTAGGTGATATCGTTAAGTAAAAACTATATTTACTAATCACAACGGAAAAGCTTTTAGTGAAAAGTACAATTCATCGACCCGTAATATTTTAAAAATAATTTTGAGATTTTATTTTGTGTGAATAAACGTTCCGATTTTTGTAAATACGGACGTCCATACACTACGTTATCAGAAAATAAGAGCGATAACTATAAATTTAAAGTCAAACTATCTAAAATTCAATAAAACATTAAATTACGGATAATATTTTCCTAATTTTTTAAGATTACCGTGTAGTTAAAACGTTTATAAAAATGATGCTTACATTATGTTCTTCAAGTAAATTTTACAGCTCTGTCCACCATAGAAAAAAAATTCCGCTTGTCAGTCAAGCAGTCAACACCTTAAATAAACACCTCCCTCCGTGTTAAAAATGCATTTCGGCGATATTTTCGACTAAAAGTAATATTTGTTTCAAATCAGATTAATTAAACTTTAAATCAGTTGATATTCCTCAAATAAAGTTTCCGAAAAGTATATTTTATTTTTGAAAGATTTTTTGGTAAGCAGAATTACATAATGTTTCTAGATGGCTAAAAATGGCTAAAAACCACTGGTTTTTAGTGATTTCAAAACAAAAACTCATTCATGTCAATTTAAATTAGTTTTGAAATAGAGCGAAGTATTTTGCTTATAGCAAATATTAAATTTAAACTATTAGCTTGGAATTAAAACTAAAATAAAAGTAAAACCTTCAAGAAATAGTTTTGATTTTTTAAAAATTCACGTCAAACGTTAGATATCGCGTTTCTGTGGAGATACCTATAGTATAAATTATTTTTTTTTAAATAAGATTCCTTCGCAAGCTAATTAATATTTCTAATTTAAAAAAAAAATTATAATTTAGGCTCTACTTTTGTATTGAGGACTGTTTTTTGAAAATAAAAACAAAAATACTAAAGAACTTCGGATTATTAACCTAAACGTGTTCTTACCTGTTTTTCTATATATTTGCTCACACACACACACACACACACACACATAGTGAAAAAAAGACGAGCAAAATGATCTTGAGAAAAGATATTGAACTGCGATGTAAAAATGTTGAATATCAGTTTAAGGGTTTATAAGTCATGCTTGTTGGTTAGGTTAAAAACTTTTCATCAACCATTTCTGTGTGGTGTGGTGTGGGGTGGGGTGGGGTGCGCGCTCGCAGAGATTTTAATCCGACATTATTATTATTTAAAGCGTTGTTATATAGTGGATACATTTTTATTTGAAATAGACACCCCATTTTGATTTATTTATTAAAAATAAAATAGAAGTGTAATACGTCTTGGTTTGAGTTTCCCCTACAAAGAGGACGCGTGTTCAATACCTGTCAGATATCGATTCGAATTTCGTGATTTGTCCCTCGTCAAGACCCTGATAAGAATAATTCTATTTAGAGAATATAGATTTTATTATTTTAAAACGCATATTATACAGGCTAATAAAGTTTTCAAATTAAAATATTTTTTTATACTTACACTCTACAGCTATCAAATCTCGTGAGTTGTTTGGACCAACTCAAAAACAAAATTCAAACCCTTATTCTTCATCACTCTATTACTATAAATGATGCAAACAAAACAAATATTCAAAATTACCATTTACCTACTTAATTATATAAATACAGACTTCAATGCTTTACTTTTATGTGAAATTATGGTATTGACTTCGAATGTACATCAAACTAAAATTATAACAATTACATTAAATATATAAATTTTAATGTGGTAATATATATATGTCTGTGTGTGTGTGATTATATACCAAATACCACATATATATATGTATGCATATATATGTATGCATATATATATATATATGTATATATATATATATATATATATGTATGCATATATATATATATGTATATATATATATATATATATATATGCATATGTATATATATATATATATATATATATATATGTATGCATATATATATATGTATATATATATATATATATGTATGCATATATATATGTATATATATATATATATGTATGTATGCATATATATATGTATATGTATGCATATATATATGTATATATATGTATGCATATATATATGTATATATATGTATGCATATATATATGTATATATATATGTATGCATATATATATGTATATATGTATGCATATATGTATGCATATATATATGTATATATATATGTATGCATATATATATGCATATATATATGTATATATATATATATATATATATGTATATATATATATATGCATATATATATGTATGTATATATGTATGCATATATATATGTATATATATATATATGTATATATATATGTATGCATATATATATATATGTGTATATATATATATGTATATATATATATATGTGTATATATATATATATGTATATATATATATATGTATATATATATATATGTATATATATATGTATATATATATATATATGTATATATATATATATGTATATATATATATGTGTATATATATATATATGTATATATGTATATATATATGTATATATATATATATGTATGTATATATATATATATATGTATAGACATTTGTTTATATTCTCTGTTACTATTTGCACGTTCATTTTTTAGTAACATGCATACATACATACGTATATATATATATATATATATATATATATATATATTCGAATGTTTGGTCATTTTATAGTTAGATTATATATATGTTTGTGTGTGTAAGTGCACGTTCATTTTTAGTGATTATATACATGCATACATACATACATACATACATATATATTATTATTATTATTATATATATATATATATATATATATATATATATATTCTTATGTTTGGTCATTTTGTAGTTAGATTATTTCTCTCTATGTGTGTGTGTGTGTGTGTGTGTGAATGTGGTCGGGGTGTGAATACATATCGGTATTTTCAGAGCATTCTGGCAATTTAAAGGGCTTATTGATTAATCAATCTGAGTGAAGTGTTTATATCAGAGGAACAAAGGCAAACTGGAGAAAAACCGTCAAATTAAAGTCAATCTATCTGCCTTGACAGAAAGATCTCGGGATGTAATTCCTTGGTAGCGTTTTCTCTTTTCTTTTTTTACTTCTCTCTTTATAACACACGCACATATCTTAATTGAAAAAAAGTATTTCAGCATTTTTGTAATGCAGCTATCTCTGTTGGTCTGCCAAATCTTTGGTAATTTCATATTAAGGAATTTACAGAAAAATTTAACTGGTTGATATTCTAATTTGGCAAAAGAAAAATGCCAACATTTTTAATTCAATATTTCTAATTTTCCTTAGACAATACAATAAAGTTCTGCTCAAAGATTAATTCCTCTTTCAAACTGGCAGGGTCACCAAGTGTTGCCTCAAGTCTGAAACTTCGACAATCTGTATTTATTTTTCTTATTTTTATTTAAATTTAGTATAGCTCTTAGACCTTCTTTTTCTATGTGTCATGTCTCTTCAGGACGTTGGCGATCATGGCTCTCCACAATTTCCTGTCCTTTGTAGCTCTTAATAACTTTTTGTTATGCTGATTCTAAGTTTGTCTGCTTCAGCGGGTCTGTATACCAAACCAGATACCAGCAATGACATCATTTACGAATTAATAATTCACAAAAAAAACTGTTGGTTCTGAATTTTAGGTGTCTATTTAATTACAGTGTAACCCGGATATAAGAGAGTTGTCGGGACCGGATAAGAAGTCCTTTACACCCGGGTTTCTCTTATATCCGGGTTTGGGCTAATTTATATAGTGTAACCCGGATATAAGAGAAACTCGGATATAAGAGAAACCTGGATATAAGAGAGGTTTTATCTGGTCCCAAATTAGAGCCTGTGTTAATGTATATATAATAGACCAAACCCGGATATAAGATACTTCTTTTCCGGTCTCGACAACTCTCTTATATCCGGGTTACACTGTACATTAACACAGGCTATAATTTGGGACCAGTGAAAATCTCTCTTATATCCGGGTTACACTGTATTATGGTTTGAAAGGTGAGAAAAACGGAATGTATTTAGAATATTTACACTCAAACTATTGTCCTCATCTTTGTTGTTGTTATAGCAACCTTTCGCTCTTTCTTTATCAAGTGCTTGGGGTGAAATGATTCAAAAAGAAAAACAATGGACGTCTGTATGTTTCACTTGCCGCTGATTTTCCATGTTCCTGAAACACTCTTGCTGCTGTTGCTCGTAAAACAGCGAGAGCATTTGTCCCGTGTTTGCCGACATACGTATCTCATCCAGCTGAACCCATTTCTACAAGTAGAAGGGGGTCAGAAACATTCCATTTGATGTTGATCTTAGAGTATTTCATTGGTGAAATGTAAGTTCCACTCAAGCAGCTTCTTTCCACGAACCGCTGCTGTGTGAAACTGGCTCCCAAGTGGATGCTTCCCCAATCACTACACTCGTAACTCCCCCTCATATCAGCATAAAACGTGCCTCTTACTCTGTAGAATCAATGTAAAAAAAAAAAAAAAAAAAAAAAAAAAAAAAAAAACAGTTCTTTTTTACACTAACTCGCTGGATGTCAGAGTCCACCACTGTCACTGCACACAAAAAAATCTAGTCTGAAAAATAAATCGATTTATAATAGAAACGACAGCTTTTCTCGAGAAATTCACAGAGGAAGAAGTCTGGATGGCACAACGACAAAAATCTTGTGATCAAAACAGTAAAGTTGAGGTATTAGAACGTAAACCTATATATGATCGTTCTATTCCTGTGAAATTTGCGTAGGGGTCGGAGTTACCTCCTCCTTAATTCTCAAATTGTCACTAGGGGTCATTCTCCCTATACTATAAATACTGGGCGACTTCTCGCCTCGTTCTCTTTTTCATTTCTTCATTTCAGCGACTACAATGTAAGCTCTCTTAGAAGATCTGCATCTTCTCATTTGTGGGAGACGCCGTGAATATTTTATACACACATACACGTACGTACGAACATTCACCAAAGAACAAACACAAATATTCACACACACATACAAATGTTATTGTCTATGTCCATTGTAAAATTGTTTTGTTTAATACATATATATATATATATATATATATATATATATATATATATATATATATATGGGTTTTGTTTGTCTTCTTTATCTTCAGTTGGGCTTAATTCAAGTTCGGCCATTTTCTTGTAGTTGGACCTTTTAATATTCTACCAGGCGTTACACATAATACAAACTCACATAAACCCACCCGGTCCTCAACATAGGTATTATCAAATTTGTAAATTAAGTACGAGTGTCTGTTCACATGTGATATGTATTTTTCTATTTCAGTCTACTAGCCAAAGACATATTGTACACATATGATGTTTCAGTTTACCAATACTACTGCTGATAACACTGTAGGTACTACGGCAATATATTAGTGATTACAATGTAAAAATTAAGTGGTCATTGTTTTTGAACGATTATAAGTAAAATATTTTTTATCCATTTTGTACGATTTCTTTCAATTAATAACAAGTTTTATATACTAATGTTCACCCAGTATGAGGCCCAAGAGCCACTCAAGATAGTATGTTACTGTGTAGTGCTGTATACGCGTAAGAAAAATTAATTTCATGGGTTTATACAGGAATGATAACAAGGAACCCTAGACTTGAAGAGCTCCAGATTGTATATTCTAGATTACCTCATTTCTGTTACCGGGTGTGTCTTACACCCGGTAATAGAAATGAAGTAGGCAAGATGCTTAAATAAATGACTTAGAGTGAATCAGGAGAAGTCTGTCGCAGTCTGTCCCAGGCTCACGACAAGACAAGACCTCCGCTGAGAAAAAAAAACAGACCAGTTCTGTACCCGAGGCCGCTTTTGCGGGGACTGGGTAAATTTTGACCAGTGGCCTGGGTGGAAACGCTGGGGGCCCTACAGTAAACTTGACCTTGTGTCGCATCTAGTCCGCAGTGAGGCAACCGGCAAATATTAGTAAGACAGTTTACTGTCTGGCTTGCTACTGACATGATATCTATCTTCGTGCAAAGTGTGACAAGACCCCCGTCTTCAGGCGGAGGATAACTCAGTCGGGCTCTGTCTTCGTATAGACACTCGGCTGAGAAAAACAGACCTGTTCTGTACCCGAACCCGCTTTGGTGGGTGCTGGGTAAATTTTGACCAGTGGCGAAGGTGGAAAAGCACGGGTTCCCCACGGTAAACTTGACCTTGTGTCGCGTCTAGTCCGCAGTGAGGCGACCGGTAAATACCAGTCAGGCAGTTCACTGTCTGGCTTGCTACTGACAAGACCTCGGTCTTCGGACTGAGGATGACTCAGGCAGTTCGCTCTCAGGTTCGCAACAGACTTGTCGAACTCTCTGCCTTCGGACAGAGAGGAACCCAGACGAGGCTATTCCTACGGGCAGAGTCTCAACTGGAGAGGTAAAACCCGACCCAGTGTATGCGGGTTCTAAGGGGAATTTTTGCCTGAGCCTATGGGCTCGGAATTGTCCCACACGAAGACAGGCCTTGTGCCACTTTTCTCCTTGTGGGGAGGATTGGGTAAATACCAGTCAGGTAGCCCGCTGTCTGGCTTGCGATTGTCAACTCTCTGCCTTCGGGCAGAGTACGACTCAGTCGGAGCTCTATCTACGGACGGAGATTCGGCTGAGAAAAATAGAAAATTCAAAGTGTCAAGACATGTGAGGATTGGGCAGCTCTAAGCCCAGGTAAGGCAGCAATACTCTATTTTTGGTCTGACCTACTTGTTTACTTTAATTTTTATTAACTTTCATGGGCGGCATTGGCATATATCTTGTAGGCTGAATTATTTTTAAATTTTAATCTATAATTGGATTAAAATTATGAGAGGACACACGGGGATACATTTATAATCTTTGCTTCTATCAATCCATATTACTTGAAATTCATGGTAAGTGTATAACAAGTGGGACATAGATGTTTGTCGAGTTGTCATTGCATTACCTGAAACTATCGCTACTGGTATCTACTAATCCAACAAGGATTAAAATATTTAGATTAATGCATTTGACTGTAAATAATCACTCCTATTATATCAAGGTAGGTTAATTTTTTTGCATCGGATGCTTGTGGATCTTCATCCATATTTTCTATAGGGTTGTGAACACCCTAAAATAAAAATGCGGCACGGGGGAGTTCTGACCAGCTGGCTGCGGACCATGTAGACAAGTTCCCAAATATAGGATCCGTGGACTCTCTTAGAGACAGGTTCTCAACTAGGAGTCTACGGACTTGGTTTGGTATTTTTGAGTGATAAGTATTCATATATAACTTTTAAAGATCGGTGTATTGTGGGGGGTGCGTGTTCTTATCTAAACAATTAAAGAAGCAGACAACAATTTGGGTTATTACTACGGACCGTTTATCTCATTTTTTTTTTTTTTTTTACAGAAACTGTAGGGAAACAAAGTTCTCAATATCTCTATGTCCGTTTTCTTTTTCTGTTCCAGAAGTAAGTTAGGGTAATTAAGGATAAGAATGGTGAAAATGGTCGAACTCAAGTCAGCTTAGCGCTGAGTTGGAACGACCAAATTACTTCATGAGTAGAGCTGCAAAACACGACCGAACGCTCAACGTTGGAATGTGGCAAGAGAAAGGTTTTGTCCTTTCCGGAAGTGGTGTCATAAAATTGCGTAGGTGACTAAAAACCCTTTCCGATTTCTTTATTGTTGCAGCATGCGAAAATGCATTTCTTTTTTTCTTTTGATTTTATTTCATTTTCCCACGCACATACGACAGTGTAATAGATTATCATTCAAGAATGTTATAAGTTCAGCATAAAATAATTTTACAGTGCAACAGAGCTGTGTTCGTTTATTAAGTTAATCTTTGAAAAAATCTAAATTCATGCGTAATTTTTAAAAATAATCATAAATTTCTCAAAATGCATTAATTGGCGCGAGAATGCCCTTCAGTATCAATCCGCCATTTTGAATTTTACATACAGTTTCGAATTTGACCGAGTTGAAAACATATTCCGATTCGTGCTTATTAAAATCTAATATTTAGCGCGCCTTATATGCTATGCGAAGTCAACAAATCTTTCATTGACTGTAATTTTTACGGATTTAGTGAGACAGCCAAACATAAAAAAAATCATGACAAATTATTATTCGACATCTGTGTGGTCTGTTTTTATCAAAATTTAATCTAAAAAAAGTTAATAGCTACTAGGATGATTTAATCCACCCAACAGTAAAGGACTTAGACGTGTATTTTTAAATGCAACTCTTCAGACTTAATGTTTTATGTTTTCAGTTTGTTTCATGTTTTCTTGATTTTTTAAACGAAACCTGAGAAAATTTCACAACTTTTTTGACTCCTTAAATCGAAATGGATTTCTCGATAGGTCTATGGCATAGAAATGGATAGCTGAGAGGAATGGGTCCATATCTTAACTGAAAATAACCGAAAATGATACCGTTTTCCTAAAATTAAAGCAAAAAGAAACAAAAAAAAACAAACACTAGCCCCTGTTATTACCCCAAATCAAGGAATTATCCGATCTGAAATAAAGTTTCAGCACATTTTCATTAATTAATTTTACACTGAATAGTTTGTTTTTAGAATAAATTTCTGCAAGTATTTTCCACTAGACTTCACTTTCGATCCATCGTAAACGGAAACACGGCTAAAATTGGGCGAAGATGAAAAATACTTTTTATAAAGGAAAAAAACCCTCGAAGATGTTACGTCATTAAAAAAAAAAATAATAATATAAAATTATAATACAAGTGCAACCTCGGTTCTCGAACGTCTCCTATGTCGAACAAATTGGTTTTCGAACAGAAAATTCGAGATGAAAATGCCTCGGTTATCGAACAAAATTTCGGTTCTCGAACCGAGTTAACCCGAACGGAATAATTTCTGAGTCGACCGCCGTGTTGTATACCTTCGTTTGTTGTGGCGTGCTTTTCTTTGCCAACTTTTTTCTCTACACTGATTCCTACTGGGAAAATAGTTTACTACGAACATTTCGGGTTTTTCAGGAACGAATTAAATTCGTGACCGAGGTTCCACTGCATTAAATTCACATTATAGAATTTGGTACCACCACAACATTCCTAAAAAAAAACCGAAAAATGTATTTTAAATAATTTAAATTTTAAATATATGTACCTCAAAAAAGTAAAGAGATACTTCAAGATTAAAAAGCATATTTTTTAAAAAATGAAAAATCTTTCTTGAAGCTTTTTTTTTTTTAGTTTTAATTTCAAACTAATAAATTAAATTTCCAATAAGCAAAATTTTAAAATTGATAAAGAAAGAGTTACTGAATTGATAAAGGTAATTGATTGTTTTTGTTTTTTTCAGTTTGCCTTATTTCAGATTTCATTACCATAAAAAAATTATAGACTCATCCGAAACTTTAAAAAAGTAATAAAAAGTCTAACGCCAGATTAAGAATAAAAAAATGACATCTAACTATATAAACAGGAAAACACAGACAGAAAAATGAATTTTTTTTTTTTGAAAATTAGTTAACTATGAAATAAAAGTCGATTGAAAATTGATTTTAGGGCCACTCTGGAGTGGGGATTTGGGGGCGAAACCCCCCTCCCCAATATTTTTAAGTAACTTAAAATTGTGGTGTCCAGATAAAACCCCACCACAACACTACCAGGACCATACTTGCAGAAGTGGGGCTTAAGGGTCTAGACCTCCTTCCCCATTATTTTTTTAAAAAGTATTATTAACTATGGAGTGGAGTCTCTAAATAAAACCTCACCGCAACAATATCAGGGACGTACTTTCTGGAAGGTGGGGGTCTACCCCCTCTATACGTTTAAATAAGTATTAACTAAAGAAGAACCATGGGTTCCAGTCCAGATAAAAGCCCACTGAAAAAGTACCAGGGCCGTACTTTCTGGATGGTGGGTTTTAGGGGGCTAATTCTCCCTCCATTTTTTTAAAATAAGTTTTTTTTATTTAATTACCATACTCTATTGTTTTCAAGCAAATAAAATCGATTTATCTAAGTTAAAGTTAATTTCTTGTATCTTCTTTTCAAATTATTGTTTTAATAAAAAAGTAGTAAATAAATTAAGTTTTAGATAGTTATTTCTTTTTAAAGAAGCCAAAACTATACAGGCTCATTTATATTTAAAAAATATAGGAATTGGAGCTTATCCTCCAAATTCCCATTCCAGAACGGCCCTAAAATCATTTTTCAATAAACTTTTATCTCATAATTACCGTTACCGAATCTTCCGTTGCCCAGAAAATACATATGAAAAAATTTTTTAGTCCTGACTTTAAAAAAGGAAAAGATATTTATAATAAGTTCCATCATTTGTGGATAGTTTCTGAAAGTTTCATTAAAATCCGACAATTATTTTTATTTTTGTAAGATTTTCCAAATTAATGTCTGTCATACAAAAAAAAAAAAATTAAAAAAAATAAAAAAGTGCTAAAAATTTGTTATTTTACTAGTTCCGGTGATACAAAGAGAAACAAGTTTTTTTAATCAAAATTTAGAATTTCTAAAAAGAAGAAAAAATTTTAAAAAATAATTGAAAAGTACTTTGATCTTTTCTCTTAATAATAACAAACATTTAGACGCTAAAAAAGTTTTTCGTCAAGTTTGGCGTCTTTTTCATCATGCTTTGCTCTGTTTTTAGCGATCTCATGAAGGATCCTATGTAACTCTCTACCTCAAGTGACCCCGAGCCTTGTACAAGGTGAACCTTAACGGTATAGAAAGAAAAATATAACGAATTAATGGATTTATTTTTAATAGTTCGAATGTTACTTTTAGTGGATACCAGTGTTTAAAATGGATACTGTTATTTTCAAACAGTGTGTATTACGTATATCGGCTGGTGCATTTGAAAAAACTTAATAAAGAAAATATGTGCTTCGGTAGGGTGCGAACCTGCGCCCCCTTTGTATGAGAAAACACTGTTTGATTCGGCTTGCTTTAGAGCACTCGTCCAAAGTGAGTGTCAGGTCAATAGACTTAATTCAGACTGTTTAAAATACAAACAAAACAGGGTGTCTGTTTCAATCATGGATATCCAAAAGTAATGTTTCAAGTAATATGTGTGTGTGTGTGTGTGTTTATTTAATTTATTTTGTTATCAGTTCGGTAGATGTAGTTGGATAAAAAATATTGTTTAATTAAAAAAACAGCTTTTACTCGAATATGAGTAACCATCAAAAATAATGTTTAAACAAATTAAAAATAACAATATGTCGGCGGATTTAATACATTTCTCATATATATATATATGTGTGTGTGTGTGTTTGTGTAGGCAGCATATGTTCATTCAAGCATGTTTGGTTGAATAATCTAGACATATTATATCTATTTATTTTATTTAATCCTCTCAAATTCACGGATCAATTTCTTAGTGTTGTTATTAAACTCATTAAGAAAGACACCGTAGTTTTGGTTATTTCTTTTATTTTCCTAAGTGCATTCAATCTCATCCGACATCATCTTCAGGGGCGAATTGCTAAGACAAAAAAAAATTAATGTAATTGATAGTTGTGAATTTTTGTGTAAATGCGCGTGAAACGCGCTCCGTTATAGTCAATTTAAAAATTAACTATTACGAATATGTAAGGGAGGTAACTTAATTTATATCTTTTATTATTAATGTTTTAAAATATTCATCCTGCAAATTAAAAATTTGAGTTTCACAAAACATTGATTTGATAGGTATTTTAAAACCTTGTTGTTATACTCATAATTCATCTTATTTCGTGTTAGTTTCATTTTTATATATATAGAGAGCGCTTCAAGAATTTGAAGTTTTTATTTTTTATTTTCATAGTGGAGTATACCTGTATTATCACTTAATATTTTTCTCAAATGTGAATGTGGACAGGAATGTTCTTTTAAATGTTGTGCAATAGAAATTGAACCCGACACGTATAATACAAGCCTTCTTGATAATATTTTCGTCGTGAAACTAATATATATTTACATCCAATGGTCCTTTTATATTTCTTAAACGTTCACTGGTATGTATGATTGATTACTCCTGGTATATATAATTCGATTTTGCTCAATAGCTTTACATGTTAAAAAATGTATTTGTTTAGTTTAATATAACAGTGAAATGGAAATATCTATCGGAAGAAAGAGTTTAGCAACAGAACGAAAAATACGGCGACGACATAGCCCTTTTCAAAACCTATCTGAAGCAAGACGATCTTTTAATCGACAAAGGTATCTGAGTGCCTCACATCAAAGGCTTTAACAAATAAGACTGCAATCTAAGAAACGTAGGAGTAAAGGAACTGATTAATTAAACGGTTCATTTTGCTCGGGAAGTAATTTTGTCTAAATGCAGATGAATACTTTATTTGTATAGATTATTAAAACGACTAAGGGAAGTAATCACTCATTAATTTACTAACTTAAGTTGATTTACCTCCCTTTCTACTATAGCTGGTTCAGGAAATATATAAATACGCAGGTAATATATAAACACATATTGATAAATATTTCATGTTTTCATGGGAGCGTAAATCCGTCTTACATTTCTAATTTAGTATTTTCCATGAGAGGATAACAGTCTCGGAATTACTTTGCATCTAGGCATATGGTTCTGTTGTTAATATTTCAGTCTCTCACGTTGTACGACGTCATAGAACTGCATCATTAATTTACGACTTGCGTCTGTTATTCCACGACCGTTATCGTCGCATAGTAATCTTCTATGTCGACATATCAGAATATCATCTTTGATGCTAAATATATTTGTTTAAATGTCTATATAACCACACTGAAGACGGCTCATGAGAACGGAAAACTTAGATCAAGGGACAGCATAATAAAAAAAATCAAGGTGTTGGACAGTTTTTGTCTTTTTTTCTCTCCCGAAATTAAAGCAACCATACGAAGTTTAGAATGGTTCATGATCAAACATAATAGGCGTTCGTTGTCTCTAATATTTAACAATATATTTTGAATACATACATATATATATATATATATATATATATAATTTTGGAAGAGGTCCAACAATATCTGTATGTAAATGCGAAAATCTGGCATCAGTGTTGCTAAAGGTTGCAAGGGCAGTTTTATATGTTTGTGAATTTTACACTTTTGACAATTGACACATTGAAGTTCAATATTAGCCAATTTGACTAAATAAAATGCTCACTTAGAAGTTTCATTCTGGAACATATATCAGGATGTGACCGTCCATGCATATGAAGGACTTTTATTTTTCATTTTTTTGCTAATATTTACCCAAGACAAGGCTCAAGAGCCATTTCAGGCAGAGGGTTACTAAATGAAATATGTGACATAATCGTAAGAGAAGGAAGTAGGAAGTGAATATAATGCAGATATCAAGAATCACTAACAAGTGACTCTGAACTTGAAGAAGTTATAGTGTTTGGAGAAGCATCCACGCGGGAGTCTCTTGCATCAAGTAATGGTTCTTGGGATGAACCTGAGTGGAATTTCCTTCTTACAAATGAAATACGAAGAGAATTAAGGTGACTTGACTTTGGGGATGTGTTGTATCTTTAAAGAGGTTACAAACAGACAAATGTGGTACTTGAGTGAAGGAACAGTAACACATGTGTAGGTGAAAGTAGAGAGGTTTATTGTCAAAGAGAATACACTATGGAAAAACAGGGAATTGGGTGGCAGGCTAGTAGTTCCCAAAGCAAGCCCTCAGGTATATCCTGTGCTCACCATATATAGCTACTGATATAGTCAGTCCACATAGGCAATAGGGAGTGTGGGACATTCCATTACAACAGGATATAGCATTATGGGTCGTAGTTGTAAAGGTATGAACTGGTTGGACTAAAGAATGGAGCATATTTTCTATTGAATGTTTGGGGCAATATAAGTTCTTGGATTTTTTTTGTGGTGTCCCAACAAAGGAGTTATGGTACTCAGTGGGCTTAGGAAAGCTATTAATATTAATTAATTTATTAATCCTTACTTCCTGTAATGTCATGCCAGCTTCGCATTTTTCAACCATAAGTTTCTTGAAGAGGGTTGTTGATTTTTTAACACCGGACACCTCTGAATAATATTTTCAGTTGCAATATATCCACAGACAGTGAGACAAATGAAAGATGAAATGTAGTTTATCCGCTAGAGGGCAGATACTACACTTTGATTTCAACCAAAAGCCTGAGTAGCATTTATTTTTCAGTGCATCCACGTCGCTACCGAATGTGACACAAGATTGAGGTTTAAGGTGGGTTTAATGGCAATACAGAGGAAAAAATGCCCACGCCCCTTTAGCATTTTGTAACACGCACAGCATTGAATGATAAAAACTGAATAAGGCAATCACCAAAAATCCAGTTACCATAAATTATATAACATCATCTTCTGAGTTGTTTTAAAATTATTATTAAGAGAAATATTCATAAGACAGGGATTTGGCTAGTATTAATAAAAACATGAAGCACCTAATAATGTTAAACACAATGTCTATCCTCATTCAAGAGTATTCTGGTTGACTATCAAACATGAGGTTTTCTCATAAAAAATAAGTCTCTTTATCATATAGTAAGAAGATTTCAGATTTTTGTAAACTTCCTTTAGTTGATGGAGCTTAAAATGATCATATGCCATTGCCTGATATCTGCAAATGGGCTACAATGTCTAATTTTAATGTTAAACAAATAAAATAGACAATGACCTAAAACTTACAAAATTATTATTAGTTTATTTAATACTAGCAAAGTACATGTCAAAATAAACAGGAGTCTTTATGTAAGGATTGACACTTCTGCCTTGAATCAAAGTATCCAGGTGCCTTGCCTAGGATCAAAGTATCCATATGCTCTGCTAAGATCAAAGTATCCATGTGCTCTGCCTAAGATCAAAGTATACAGGAGCTCCATGTAGGATCAAAATATTTATTTGCTCTCCTTAGGATCAAATTATCCATGTGTACTGCCTAGGGTCGATGTATTCATGTGCTCTCTCTAGGAACAAAGTATCCAAGTGTTCTGGCCAGGATCAAAGAATCCATGTACTCTGCATAGGATAAAAGTTATTCTGGTGCCCTGTGTAAGATCAAAGAATCCATGTGTGCTGCCTAAGATCAAGTTATCCAGGTGCCTTGCATAGAATCAAAGTATTCATGTACTCTACCTAGAAACAATGTATTCATGTGCTCTTAGGATCAAAGTATTCATGTGTTCTCCCTCTGATCAATGTATCCATGTGTTTTGCTTAGGATCAAAGTTTTCATGTGCTCTGCCTAGGATTAATTTATCCAGGTGCACTGCATAGGATCAAATAATCTAGGTGTGCTGCCTAAGATCAAATTATCTCGATGCCTTCTGTAGGATCAAAATATTCATGTGCTCTGCCTCAGATCAAAGTATTCCTGTGCTCTGCACAGAATAAAAATATCCAAGTTTCCTTCCTAGAATCAGAGAATCCATGTGCTCTGCCTAGGATGAAAGTATCCAAGTGGCCTGCATATGATCAAAGTATTCATGTTCTCTGACTAGGATCAAAGTATCCAGTTGCTCTGATTAAGATGAAAGTGTGTAAATATTCTGCTTAGGATCAATATATTCATGTGTCTGCCTTGGATCATAATATTCATGTGCTCCACCTCAGATCAAAGTTTTCATGTTCTCTGCTTAGGATCATATACATGTGCTCTACCTAAGATCAAAGTATCCATTTGCTTCCCCTGTGATTAAAGTATTCATGTACTCTGCTTAGGATCAAAGTATTCATATGCTTTACCTTGGATCAAAGTTTTCGTGTGCTCTGTCTCTGACAAAAGTATCCAGGTGCCCTGCATAAGATCAAACTAGACATGTGTTCTACCTTGAATGAGACAATCTATGTGCTCTGTCTAGGATAAAAGATATACAAGTGCGTTGCCTAAGATCAAATTATGGAAATGCCTTGCGTAGTATCAAAGTATCCATGTGCTCTGCCTAGGATTATAGTGTTGAGGGGTTCTGCATAGGATCAAAGTATTCATGTGTCTGCCTTTGATCAATATAATCATTTTTCTACATTGGATAAAAGTATTCATGTGCTCTGCCTAAGATTAAAGTATCTATGTGCCTTGTGTATTATCAAAGAATCCATGTGCACTGCTTAGGATCAAAGTATCCAGGTGCCCTGTCTATGACAAGAATCCATGTGTATGCTGTCAATGTACCCAAGTGTCTTGCATAGGATCCAAGTATTCGTGTGTTCTGCCTTGAATAAAAATATTCATGTGCTCTCTCTTGGATCAAAGTATTCATGTGCTCTGTTTAGGATCAAAGTATTGATGTGCTTTACCTTGGATCAAAGTATTCATGTGCTCTACCTTGGATCAAAGTATCTATGTGCTCTCTCTTGGATCAAAGTATTCATGTGCTCTGCCTTGGATCAAAGTATTCATGTACTCTACCTTGGATCAAAGTATTCATGTACTCTACCTTGGATCAATGTATCTATGTGCTCTCTCTTGGATTAAAATATTCATGTGCTCTCCCTTGGATCAAAGTATTCATGTGGTCTACTTTGGATCAATGTATCTATGTGCTCTCCCTTGGATCAAAGTATTCATGTGCTCTGCCTTGGATTAAAGTATTCATGTGCTCTGCCTAGGACAAAATATCCAGGTGCCCTGCATAAGATCAAATCATTCGTGTCTAAGGTCAAAGTATCTGGGTGTGCTGAATAGGACCAAAGTATCTGGGTGTGCTGAATAGGATCAAAGTATCCAGGTGCCCAGCTTAGGACCAAAGTATCCAGTTGTGCTGTGTAGGATCAAAGTATCCATGCGCTGTCACTCGGATCAAATTCATTCTTTCTGGCACTTTAACCATGAAGGGATGTAGACAAATAAATACAGAGATGTGATCACTGTCTTGCATTTTATGACTCGTTTATTCTTTCAAGATTTTAAATTGACAACTTTTCCATTTCACTGAAACAGCCATTAAACACTTCTTTTTTCCTTCCTTCCTTTCTTTCATTTTCTCACTGAAACCAAGTTGTGTCTTTTTCCCTCTTTCCACACAATCAAAATGGGATAGTCTATTATTTATGAGGTAATGGCAGGGGTTAAACACTTCCTTCCATCCATTCAATATATGAGGTATTAGCAGGGCACATTAGTCATTCAAACTAACAAAGGGAGGAACAAAGAATTTTAATGGCATTAGTAAAATTTTCAGGTTCATTTTTATTTAATACTTTTTTCATTTTGAACGTGATGAACATTTTATGTAGACAAGTAGGTAGATTCTTTCTTTATGGAAGATGATATTTCTCCACATCTTCCTGCCTTTTGATTTTGACAATAATTTTATAACCTCACTTCATCTTTGTGATAGTTGCTCTGCCACTTATTTACTCATATTTGTCAAGTAGCAAAATTTCCTGGCATTTCACAGGCCAAGTCCTTTGTGGAATTTTTATTCAGCCATGTTGCACAGTCGTTGTTTCAGAAATATGCTTGTACCATAAAATGATTAAAGCAGTTCAGCAGGCTTAAGCATTTTGACTGGTGTTGATTTCATTTATGTCATATTATCCTATTATAGTTGATGTATTTTATAGATTTCCAAAGTATGCTATTAAAAACATCAGCTTTGTTTATTTCCCTTTATACACTTCTTGCTTTCATTTACTTCCTAACTCTGATCAAAATGCCAATTTCTGGACAAAAAGTTACTTTATTAGAAAAAGTAAGCAATTATAAAAGCCATCAATAAACCAGACACTTATGAAGATGACAAATGACCAGATTGGTAATAAAAAAAAAGAAATGTATATAGTTATTTTTATTAATTTTATTTTTAAATTTTCCCAAAAAATAAGGTATTAGTAAATATTGCTAAACTGGACAAAAAATTAGGTATTAGTACTACTATTGCTAAACAGGACAAACAATTAGGTATTAGAACCGCTACTGCTAAATTGGCTAAAAAATTAGGTATTAGTACTGCTACTGCTAAATTGGACAAAAAATTAGATATTAGTACCGCTACTGCTAAATTGAACAAAAAATTAGGTATTAGTACCGCTACTGCTAAATTGAACAAAAAATTAGGTATTAGTACCGCTACAGCTAAACTGCACAAAAAAATTAGGTATTAGTACCGCTACTGCTAAGCTGGACAAAAAATTAGGTATTAGTACCGCTACTGCTAAATTGGACAAAAAATTAGATATTAGTACCGCTAAGTTGGACAAGATATAAGACACATGCTGGAAGTTGCAAATGATAAATCTACATTTACTTAATGCCACATATTTACATAATATTTGCTTACACCCACTCAGGGACAGACTACCAATGTTACATATTTAATTTTTGGGGTTTCTGGCATGCACCCACCAAGATTTATGTATTAAGTATTTTAAAAAATTAAAATTAAAATTCCCTATTCCTACTTTTTCCATGGGCATCTGCACAAAGTTTAACTCAGCAGAATCAATCGGAATTTGAAATTGGTTTGGTGATTCCATTTTTTCCACAAATAACCATTTATTTATATTTGATGGAGGTAATAAATAACCATTTATTTATATTTGATAGAAGTAATAAAGATGGAGAACACATATTTCTCTTTAATAAGATTTCTCAAATATTCAGATCTGTAGGCGATAATAAATAAATATACTGTTTAATAAATAAATGGAGCATCTACTTAAATATGAGTATCCATTAAAATAACATTGAAGTAATAAAACCTGTTGGATCAATAAATAGATCATCTACTCAAATACAAGTATTTACTAAAAATAGCATTTAAAGTGATAAAATCTGTCAGATTAATAAATTTCTTTAGAAATTGATTTGTTTATGTTAGGATACAAAACTGAGCAGATATGAAATTTCAAGAAGCTGTGAATAGAAGGATTTTGCTTAAAGGTACTATCCAGCCTTGCTTGATCAGCAAAAGTTCTTTGTGGCTGAGTTGGTACGAACACATCAGATCTAATGACAGTTCTCCCTTCTCAGGGGTCACAGGTTCAAATCCTACCAGAGAAAAAATTTATAGCTAATTATTTTAATTATTACCGTACTTAAAATGTTTTTAAAATTTTCAGACAAAAATATCCAACAGATAATTGAAAGTCTTTTTTCCAATTTTTTTAATTATTATTTAAAAAAAAAAATTTTTTTAATTAGACTGGCACCAGTCATAGTAACAGACTTTCAATCAACAACTGATTTATTTCTAATAAATAAGTGAAAACTTAAATTTTACAGCATTTTAAGTACTTATTTAATGAACTTTTGTAATTTTAGTAAAAAAAGTCAAATCCCAACATTATGTATCTGTTTATTGATATGGTCCTTTAGTAGCAATTAAGGTTACCTGCCAGTTGTTCATACATATAAGCTGGAACTTGTATATAATTTTGGCAGCCTACAGGATAATTTCTTACAGGTAAACAGGAGGCTTGATGTAACAGAAATGTGGTTCTACAGAAGGGTGCTGAGAATACTGTGGCCAGAGCATTTGAATAACGAGAAATTTTTAAGGAAAATAGAAACAAAAAGGCACTTATATTTGAATCAGAAAGACAGTTGAAATTTCTGAAATGTATAAGAAAAAAGGGCTTGGAGAATTTGACACTCTCAGGACATATTGAAGGCAAGAAGGTCAGAGGAAAACAGTGAGTGGCATTGTGTAAATGAATGGCAGAACAGTGACTGGGAAGGAAGGTAAAGGGAAAAACAGGATTAGAACTGCAAAGGATAGGAAGTAGTGGAGAGCCACGACCAACCTACTTAATGAGCTTTTGTAAATGGATGGCAAAACAGAGACTTGGAGGGATGGTAAGGGGAAAAAACATAGCTTAGAGCTACAACGTATAGGAAATAGTGGAGAGCTATGACCAACCTACTTAACGAGCTTGTGTAAATGGATGGCAGAACAGGGACTTGGAGGGATGGTAGGGGTAAAACATGGCTTAGTGCTACAACATATAGGAAGTAGTGGAGAGCCATGACCAACCTATTTAACAAGCTTGTGTAAATGGATGGTAGGACTTGGAGGGATGGTAAGGAAACAAACATGGCTTAGAACTACAAAGGATAGGAAGTAGTGGAGAGCCTTGACCCATCTATTTAACAAGCTGGTGTAAGCAGATGGTATAACAAGGACTGGGTGTGATGGTAAGGGGGAAAACATAGCTTAGAGCTGTGAGGGATGGGAAATTGTGGAGAGCCATGATCGTTCACATCTTGAAAGGACAAGGCACATAAAAAGAAACTACTTTTGATATATTCTGCATTTGTTATTGGTGGCGGGGGGGGAAATATTTTTTGTTTTCTTTTATTTGAATTTAAGAAGATTAAAAATGTTAATTTTTTCAAGTCAGAAAAAATCTTAAATATGAAAACTGTATATATATATATATATAGAAATATATATATATATATATATATAGTTTTCATATTTAATATATATATATTTTAATACTGTGATAAACGCTATATGATATGCAAAAGGTGTAATGTTATACTTGGTTGGTTTTTATTTAGCATTTCCATTTGCTGTGGAAACTGGGAAAATGTAGACAAAACTTGAATGAAGTAGAAGAGAAAATGGAATTATTTGATTGACTCTATTTGTTTTCAAATACACACAGGAGAAGGACAGTCGGGTTGAGAAAGAATACATTTATGTCAATGTATTTCTCACTTTTAGAATTGGCTGAAATAATCGACTGAAATAATATTGATTTACCATATTTGGCTTTATATATATTTAAATATGCACATGAAATGTCAAAAACTTACAGACAATTATCTAATAACATGGAACTCCTCACTCATTTGAATACCAGGAGCAATGTAATGTTGCATGGTATTTTTTTGTGTGAGTATATCTATCCAAAAATGTGTCAGGATTAATTGTTATGTTTGTCAGATACGACTGCAGGGATTTATTAAGATCTAATGAGCACATGGGCCAATGGCGTACCTGCAATGCTGTTGAGCAGTTCTCGTACCAATTTTGTTATCACCCACACACGAAAGGTATTTGTTATTTTTCTGAAACAAACCATCACTGTTCGGAAACATGGTAAGCATGAAGGGGTGCACTGCAAGAAAAACTGTATATATATCGCACCTGTTAAGAAAAAAGTATATATATCACACCTGTTAAAAAAATGTGTATATATCACGCCTGTTTAAAAAAAGTGTATGTATCATACCTCTTAAGAAAAAAGTGTATAGGTCATACCAGTTAAGATAGAATTTAGTTTACCTAGTGGTCCTTTTGAAATAAAACAAGATATTCCAAACCCTTAGAAAGCTGTCTGCTTGCACAACACCCTGCTGACAGGCTGGATCTGTACCTGTAGTGAGTGCAAAATAATAACTCCCTTCACCCACTCCTTTCAGATTCAAAGGACTGAGGGAAAAGAGGGAAAGGAATTCATGAGCCTATGTGAAATTTTTTTTGACCAATGAAAGCCTTGCCTTCACAGAGATTGCCTGGTGAGCTGAAAAGAATAAGGAAAGGAATTCACAAGCCTATGTGAAATTATTTTGGGACCAATGAAAACATTCCCTTCACAGAAATTTGCTGGTCAGCTGAGAAGAAAAAGAAAGTAGCAAGCGTATGTGAAATTCTTTTTGATATAAAATGAGAAAAATTAAATTATTATGAGAAAAGTGCCTGAAGTCATGTAAGATGTTTTGTTTCAGTTCCTCATGACCAGTCTTGAAGGAATTTTCTCTCAACAATCCAAGAAAACTATGTATTTCAAACTATCTCTCTTCATCTAAATACTTTTGAACATATGCAACCATATATCTCTTCAGTGAACAATAAACTCTCTTACCTTTGTTTTAAACAGTTTTTAATATTATTTTGTATAAGCTTATTTAATCTGTTGTATGAACATTTTCTCTTCATAATATGTTAAAACTATGGACTTCTGATTTTTTGCTTTTGCACATATACAGGTTTTTATGGATACAATTATGAGAGGCAGTCATATGGGTTTTGTGTTGTAGTTTTATTGAAGTTATATTTTGAAATATAGTTTGATTTCTTTAAATATATCTGTTTATAGAACTTTTGATATAAATGTTAGGATGCATTAAATGAATGCAATCAGAACTTTCATTCACTCTAATGATTCCATATGTGAAGATTTTGATTGGTTGGTTGATTTGTTAAATAGCATATGAACTCTTTATAGGTCATTTAATTCCAAAATTTAATTTTCTTGGGAGTTTTGAAGTAATAAAAATATGACACGTTATTCTGCTTTCACAGTTGGATACATGGTAGATGATACTCAGCTTTTGTGCTTATACATGTTTGTGCAGACATCATTACTAGAGGTTGTGATAGTGATTTTCCAAGCATAGCTTAGATGTGGTGCAAGGCCGAAAGTAGGGGGAACCCAGTGAGGATCAAACTCACTACTCAGTCATAAGTGTTCTCGCGAGACAAGCTGGCTAACCATTCTTGAAGTGCCACGATAGGTTGTGATATGTGTGTTTATGTTGTAGTTTTGTTGAAGTTATATTTTGGAATACAGTTTGATTTCTTTATGAAATTGTAGGATATTATATGGACTAATGTCAAGAAAGAGTTCTTTCATGTTGGTTGTTTGGTAGTGTTTTAAATGAATTTGGGTGAAGTTGCTACAATTTGTGTGTATTTTTGGTAATTTTGCTATAAACATGTATTGCTGGTATTTTTACTATAATAATGTATTTTATACTTTCATAGTGTTTTGTTTGGGTGTTCAAAATTTGCCCATAGCTGGGACCCCTAACAGGTGCTCATCCTGGGTATGACGTTAAACTGCATCCAACAACAAGGCCTCTGATTGGGAGGTTTTGAGGAGCGTGGAACCACCTCTTAATTGCTGGTGTTCCCAGGTCCACCCTGACCCGGGGTGGTAGCACCTGTTAGGGTCCCAGTTATGGGCAAATAGTGAATTCCCAGACTATACTACGTCCTGGGTATGACGATAAACTACATCTGCATCCATGGGTATGACAGTAAACTGCATCCACATCCTGGGTACGGCGATAAACTGCATCCAACAGAAAGGCTGTTTTTGAAAAAATAAGGTTGCTGGCTATAGGTTTTTGGAAAAATAGTATTACCAGCTATACGTTTCCGAAAGAATAATGTTGCCAGCAGTGCTGTTTTGAAAAATGATATTACCAGCTATACGTTTTTGAAAAATAATATTACCAGTCATATGTTTTTGGAAAATAATATTGCCAGCAATACGTTTAAAAAAAGAAAAATATTACCAGCTATACATTTTTTAACAAAACCTTATTCAATGGAATTGTAACTGGGGTTAAAACACTTTGAAAGTGTAAAAATAGGTTTTAATACCAGAAATTCTTTGTAAAAAAATTACCAGCAATACATTTTTGAAAAATCAAATGTTGCCAGCAATACATTTTTGAAAAACAAATATTACCAGCAATATATATTTGGGAAAAAGAAAAATATATTTTACCAGCTATACATTTTTTGAAAAAAAGAAAAATATTACCAGTGATACATATTTGAAAGAAAATTATTACCAGAAATAAACTTTTTTTGAAGGAAAAATTTTACCAGAAATAGATTTTTTGAAGGAAAAATTTTACCAGAAATAGATTTTTTGAAGGAAAAATTTTACCAGAAATACATTTTTTGAAGGAAAAATTTTACCAGAAATAGATTTTTTGAAGGAAAGATTTTACCAGAAATAGATTTTTTGAAGGAAAAATTTTACCAGAAATAGATTTTTTGAAGGAAAAATTTTACCAGAAATAGATTTTTTGAAGGAAAAATTTTACCAGAAATAGATTTTTTGAAGGAAAAATTTTACCAGAAATAGATTTAAAAAAAAAAAAAAAATTACCAACAATAAAAATTTTGTCGGCATTAAATAACCCATTGAGGTTGATATGCCGTAAAACCCAAACAAGCAAGCAAGCAAACCTAACAGGTGCTACCACTCCTGGGAATAACAACAACTAATGCTCCTCAAAATCCCCAATTTACTGATCAGAGGCCTTGACGCTAAATGTAGTTTATATCCAGGACGATAAATATATGAACGTAAACATTTATTAATGAATACAGGTAAATTTAAGATGTTTTCTGGTTATTAATACGTGACATATCCTTTCAGAACACACAAAATAATGGTTCTTCATAGATTCCTTTTCTCCATTGTCTGTGAATTGCCATGGCTTCTTGGGAAAGATAGTGGAGTGGCTTTCTGTTAGTTTCTCTGTGGCTTTTGAATTCTTAAAATGACAGCCATCCAAAGCTAGAGAGCCCAGTCTACCCTGCTATTTAACTCATAACTGGTTTAGGAAGATAGAAGAAACGAATTGATATCTTCTCCACCATTTTGAATTTGGCATATACCTCTCCCTAAACTTTCTGCTACCCAAGGCTAAAGATCCCAGTCTACCCTACTATTTCACTCATAACTGGTTTAGGAAGATAAAAGAGATGATTTGATATCTTCTCCACCATTTTGAATTTGGCATATACCTCTCCCTAAACTTTCTGCCACCAAGGCTAAAGATCCCAGTCTACCCTACTATTTCACTCATAACTGGTTTAGGAAGATAAAAGAGATGAATTGATATCTTCTCCACCATTTTGAATTTGGCATATACCTCTCCCTAAACTTTCTGCCACCAAGGCTAAAGATCCCAGTCTACCCTACTATTTCACTCATAACTGGTTTAGGAAGATAAAAGAGATGAATTGATATCTTCTCCACCATTTTGAATTTGGCATATACCTCTCCCTAAACTTTCTGCCACCCAAGGCTAAAGATCCCAGTCTACCCTACTATTTCACTCATAACTGGTTTAGGAAGATAAAAGAGACGAATTGATATCTTCTCCACCATTTTGAATTTGGCATATACCTCTCCCTAAACTTTCTGCCACCCAAGGCTAAAGAGCCCAGTCTACCCTATTATTTAACCTATAGCTTAAAAAAGAGATTCCTATCCAAAGAGCATTTAAGCAAAAGTGAATGTAATAGACTTGAAATTGCCTCACTGATTATACTTTGTGCTGATAACAGTTAAGCTACACATACACATCCATACATAATAATTAATTTTAAATCATGTTCATTTTGAATTAGTTTTCATAATTGACTAAACACTAACACATCCATGTGTATATACAAGGGCTGTTGGAATGCTATCAGACAGGACCACCACCTAAAATCAGTTTTATGAGGTTTATTCATTGAAACATTGATTTTGAGAAAATTGGTAAAACCCTGAGAAATTTCAAGCACTCCCTTGTATAATAATAATTGTGAAGTGTTATCTATTTTGTTTATTGATATATAAAGTAAAGTATACTTGAACAGTATGAGTGTTAAGGTCGGATTGCCCCCATAATTTACTTACCTTGGACATTATGTAAAAAAGGTTATTTATTTATGGAATCAACAAGGTTGAATAATTTAATGAATGTATTTTTAAAAACTTACATGAAAAGATATTGTGTTGAATAGATTGCCACTCTATTTACCCAAACACACACATCTCAATAAGGGTGAATAAAAAAGATAGTATAATACTTGACTTTTATTTGTTCTTCCTAGATTTTGTATATAAAAGATAGCCTTTTGAGTGACCTTTTAATATTTTCATATGTTTATCTACACGTGGTCATTATCACCTGGAGCATGTAACACTCACCAGCTTCTAGATTTATGGTCGCCCTGAGAATTTTGATAGCAAATAAATTTCCTAAATCCGTTTCAGTTTTTATGCAGGTATTGAGATGAAACCTCTTTGGTAGAAGAAATAAAAAAAAAAAAAAATGGAAAATCTCAAAAGCAGTTGTTGACGCAGAGCCATTTATTTGTAAATTTTTCAAATTAATTCCAAGATGAATATTTATATGTTGTAAATGTTGTTTTTTTATATTGCCTAAAACATTTCAATCCTAACCTGAAATCATAAATTAGAGAAATTGTTTGTATTTCAATTTTCATATTGCTATGTCTACTACTTCTTGTCAGTGAATTATTCAATTGCGTATCTTTAATTCTTTTCATTTGCTACATTTCAGCTAACTTTACGAGTTTCATTATTATGAATTATTTTTATTTTATTCAAATATCTTATATATAAAGTCCAATTTTTTTGTCTGTCTGTCTATTCACTGGAAACCTTGAAAATTAAAATAAATTATTATTTTTTGCCTTTTATATTATCCAGCTTAGTGCTTCTTGCTTCATGGAGGTAACTAATTTGCATATTATATTTTAAAAAATTAACTGCTTTGTTATTAAGTTTCAGCCGGGTATTTTGTGACCTTTACAGGTAAGCAGTTGTTTTTTAGGGGTTTTATAATTAAATTACTTAGTTATTCAGCTAAAATGATTTTCTGCCCTGAAATTGGTAACTACCTTAGCATTTTGATCATAGTCTTAACAGCTCTCCAGTGCAAAGGAATCATTATTTTGTCATTATGTCGAGCTGTGATCCAAGTCTAGGTAGCAATTTTAGCTAGCCTTTGCATCATTTAATTGTTCCTAAAATAACATTTATTTTATTACTATAAACTTACTTCCTAATTACATGACTTACTTAGTTGAAAATATTACTTATTTTATGACTTTTTGGAATGTTCAGCTTGGTTAACAGATATCTCATTATGCAAAGAGTAATCAGTGAGCCATGTTCAAAATCTGTCTTATTCTGTTATATTCACTTTTGTGAAAATGCCTTTGAGAAAAGGCATGTATTCATCTCTTCTCAGCCCAGCTAAGGTCTAAATAGCAGGGTAGCTAGCCTTGGCTGGTTCTCATGTAAGAGAATAAAAATACTGAATTTCTAACCTTGATGAATGCAAGGAGAAACTCCTTCACTACCGTCACCAAGAATGTATACCTATTTACTGAAAATAAATGAAAAGGAATCTGTGGAGTACCATTACTTGCTTCTTTCCTTGAATATTTCATGGCTCTTTAAAATACTTATTTTCTTTGTAACTATTTTCTTAGCCAGAAACTAAAGTTTAAATTAACATATGATATTTTTATGGTGAAGCTGAAAATACCTGTTTTCCTTTGCCTTTATAAGGTTTTGATAAATTTTGTACACAATTTCTAGAGCGTTTGCCAATGGACAGTCTCTTTTGATGCCCCCCCCTCTCTCTTTGTTCTTTTGAACCCAGCATGTTACTAAGAATGCCACAAATACTCTGAAATGAAATAGATTAAATTTTGATCAACTTTCTTTTTATTTAATACTTCCTTATTAATACTAGAGTTAAAAAAAAAGTCTTTTACTAGCATTGTACTACATTTTGAATACAATGCAAGGTCAGTAAATCTGCACGCTGACACAGTAGCTCAATTTGGATCTAAGATTTTCACTGTATAATGTTCAGTGTATGTGATTAACATCCACCACTGAATTAAGTGCATTGACAAGGAGATTGTTTACCCAACATGCAAAATACCAAAATTGAACAAGTAAAAAAATTTAAATATCTGAAAAGTGTTTTATCAGAGGACAGACATTGAAATCTGAAGGCTCATTGGGATATCCAAAGATGCATTCCAAAAGCTAAGCAAAGTATTAAGAAACAGACAAACTTTGTTAGAAACAAAGAAGAGAGTACTAAACTGTTACATAATATAAGTCCTCCTATACGGCCATGAATGCTGGACAATCCCCTCAAAGATGAAGAAGAGACTTGAAGCAACAGAAATGTGGTTCTACAGAAGGATGCTGAGAATACCATAGACTGAACATGTGAACAGTTACAAAGTTTTAGAGAAAATGGAAGCAAAAATGAAAATTATACTTAACTTCAGGAAGAGATTTCTAAGGTATATAATGATGGAAGATGGCTTGAAATTTCTAAGGCATATAATGATGGAAGATGGCTTGGAAAATTTGATACTCACAGAACAGACTGAAAGCAATGTGTAACCTACTTAGTGAGCTTGAGTAAACAGATGGTGGAAATAACAAAATAGACAAAATTTATTAAGAGCTACGAAGGAAATTGTGGAGAGCCATGGTTGCCTATGTCCTGAAGAACATTTTGTTTGTTATTTTAAATCATAAGACTACAGTCTCATTGATTTACCTTCATGTAATTGTTTGCTTCCATTAGGGGACAAAAAACAATGTTTGCTTCCTCTGGGGGACAAAAAACAATCCTAATATAAAAAGTTAAAATAAGAAATGCTTGAAATATTAGATCAGGTAAAAAAAGAACATTTATTGAAAGAACTTTTGACAATAGACTTGAGATGTCAGATGATGACACTGAATTCTCTGTGAAAAACACAAGTCACAACAAAATGGCTAACTTGTGACACATCAATTATCTTTTACTGTTTTTTTTTTCCTGACTCAAAGATTTCAGTGAGCAATATCTTTGTAGGTGATGCCATATTCTCCGAAGACACTCCCAGAGATTCCTGCCAAAATATTCATCAGTCAGGTCTGGGTAAGTGCCACACAAAACAAGAACAGTGCTGTCAGCTTCTGAAAATGTTTTCTGCAAAAATAATTCCAGTGTGGTCTTATCGCAGACATTGACTGATTGTATCATCCTGATCAAACTTTGACCAACAGAACCCATCTACCTTGGCCTGACTTCTTTTCAACATCAAAGTATCTCTTATAGCCTTTTTTTGACACTGCTTTTACATTTTGAATCTATATTTTAAAAGGAAATAATTTCCACTCTTCTTACTATGTGCTATTTTGTTAGCAATATTTAATTTAATTCCTGTCAGATCTTTGGAGAGGGACAAAAAATTGTAATAAAATTATAGCATTTAGTAGTTTTTATTTTATTTTATCAGTTACTGTAGTTTTAGCTCTTTCTGATCTATTTCAAAAGTCATTGATTTATATTAATTAATTTACCAAACCTTCAGAAAGCGGTAGTTGGAAAAAAGTCAAAGAAAAGTTATAAGATGAACATTAGAGAGAATAAGTAATTATGTCGCTAGGAAAAAAGTTAAAGTGAAAATAAATATTTACATTTTAAAATAGGTAATATGCTTAATTAATGATGTAATAGTTTAATTTATTTAATCTATCTTAATAAAATAAATGTCATTTAATTTACATTAATTAATTTTTTTAATTAGACATATTAAAATATTACTTGTTAACTGAAAATATTATTTTCTCTATGACTTTCTTGTAACCATGTATTACAAAATTTTATTATCTGCCCTTGACTTACCTATAATTTATGTACATGTCAAAGGGTAAGAAATGCGTCATGTGACAGTCTGGCAAGTTGTATAAAATATAAGCCACCTGTCCAATTAACCAAAACAACCAAATGTCTATGACAGACCTTCATTTTCTTTCATTGTTCATGACCTAGTCATATCACTTATGATGTATGACCAAGTCAACTATCAAGTAAGACTTTAATTCCCTTTTCTTTTCTATGTTTTTAATATATATTCAGTTTTCTACATGGAGAAAGTTTTGTTGCATTCAATTTCTGTAAATAAGTAGATAAAGTGTTTTCTCTCAAATATATATACATGTCCTTGTCTGTTTTTACCCATGAACAGTGTTACTATATGATGGATGTGTGGGTGGCGTAATGGATAAGGACTCAGAATGAGATATTGGGGAACTGAGTGAGTTTGAATTCCTGTCAAGTTCATTAAATTCACTTATATGTGATGAACTCATCTATTCTCCCCCATCTATGGGTTAAATAGTAGGCCTTGTATCTGCAAAAATCATTGTTATCTCCCAAAACATTGTTAATGCACTATTTACTCACAAATAAAAAATTATTCTAAAAATCCGAAATATGTTTTGGCTTTAAATAGCCCACAAAGGGTTGATAACTTGTAAAACACTATCAAGGAACAACCATATAGCAGGTATGGTATCTCTTATACAGAGACTTGAAGTACTTATGCTACCAGCCATTTCAATACTCTCAAATGAAAATCAGAACATTTTTCTCTATCTAAACAAAGTGTATTTTATGACTTTTCTTCCCACCTCAGAAGAGCAAATTTGGCACATGGGCAGCCTTAATGTCAAGGGCCCCACACATATAATTGTTTAGAGAGGCAAAATTAACCTTTGTTCCTTGGACATACTATAAGCATCAGTAAATGACTTGACTATATTCCCTTGAGATTGTGTGACCAAAACAAATCTGATGTTGCACACACACAAATAAAAAAAAATAAAAAAACACAGAGTTAATAAAATGTAAAAACGGTGAATGTAAACAGATAGGTAATAACTATGAAAAGGCAGTTTATATTAATATTTTTAGCTGCCATTATGCATTTAATATTTTAGGAGCTGTTGTCCTCTTAATATTTTCAGCTACCATTATAGATTCAACATTTTCAGGTGCCATCATGCATTAAATATTTTTAGATATGATTAAACATTTGATATTTTAAGAGCCAATTGTTAATATTTTTAGGTCCCATTATATATTTAATACTTTTAGGAGTCATTATATATTTAATATTTTTCAATAGGATTTTACATTTAATATTTTTATATATGGTTCCATTATATATTTCATATGTTTAAGTACCATCATTTAATATCTTTAGATATGAATAAACATTTAATATTTTAAGAACCAATGTACTGTTAATATTTTTAGATGCCATTATATATCTAATATTTTTAGATGCCATTATATATCTAATATTTTTAGATGCCATTATATATCGAATATTTTTAGATGCCATTATATATCGAATATTTTTAGATGCCATTATATATCGAATATTTTTAGATGCCATTATATATCTAATATTTTTGATGCCATTATATATCTAATATTTTTAGATGCCATTATATATCGAATATTTTTAGATGCCATTATATATCTAATATTTTTAGATGCCATTATATATCGAATATTTTTGATACCATTATATATTTAATATTTTTAGATGCCATTATATATCGAATATTATTGATACCATTATATATTTAATATTTTTAGATGCCATTATATATCTAATATTTTTAGATGCCATTATATAATTAATATTTTTAGATGCCATTATATATCTAATATTTTTAGATGCCATTATATATCTAATATTTTTGATGCCATTATATAATTAATATATTTAGATGTAATTATATATCTAATATTTTTAGATGCCATTATATATCTAATATTTTTGAAACCATTATATATTTAATATTTTTAGATGCCATTATATATCTAATACTTTTGATACCATTATATATTTAATATTTTTAGATGCCATTATATATCTAATATTTTTGATACCATTATATAATTAATATTTTTAGATGCCATTATATATCTAATATTTTTAAATGCCATTATATATCTAATATTTTTAGATGCCATTATATATTTAATATTTTTAGATGCCATTATATATCTAATATTTTTGATACCATTATATATTTAATATTTTTAGATGCCATTATATATCTAATATTTTTGATACCATTATATAATTAATATTTATAGATGCCATTTTATATCTAATATTTTTAGATGCCATTATATAATTAATATTTATAGATGCCATTATATATCTAATACTTTTGATACCATTATATATTTAATATTTATAGATGCCATTATATATCTAATACTTTTGATACCATTATATATTTAATATTTTTAGATGCCATTATATATCTAATATTTTTGATGCCATTATATAATTAACATTTTTAGATGCCATTATATATCTAATATTTTTAGATGCCATTATATATCTAATATTTTTGATACCATTATATATTTAATATTTTTAGATGCCATTATATATCTAATATTTTTGATGCCATTATATATTTAATATTTTTAGATGCCATTATATATCTTATTTTTTTAGATGCCATTATATATCTAATTTTTTTAGATGCCATTATATATCTAATATTTTTAGATGTCATTTTATATTTAATATTTTTAGATGCCTTTATATATCTAATATTCTTGATACCATTATATATCTAATATTTTTAGGTAGCATCAAGCATTTAATATTTTTAAATATGATTATACATTTAATATTTTAAGAGCCATTATACTGTTGATATTTTTAGATGCCATTATATATTCATTATATATTTAATATTTCTAGGTGCCATTATATACTTAATATTTTTAAATTACTTTATATATTTTATATTTCTAGGTACCATCAGGCATTAAATATTTTTAGATATGATTTATATTTAATATTTTAAGAACCATTGTACTCTTAATATTTTAGGTTCCATTATATATTTAATATTTTTAGGTTCGTTATATAATTAACATTTTTAGGTGCCATCATACATTTAATACTTTTAGTTATGATTAAACATTTAATCTTTTAAGAGCCATTGTATTGTTAATATTTTTGGTGCCATTATATATTTAATATTTCGTTGCTCTCATGAATTTAATATTTTAAGATATGATTATTCATTTAATAATTTTAGGTGCTATTATATATTTAATATTTTTTAGGTGCCATTATATATTTAATATTTTTTAGGTGCCATTATATATTTAATATTTTTAGATACAATTATGCTCTAAATATTTTTATTTTTTATCATATATTTGATATTTATAGTTGTCATTATATATTTAATACATTTAATATTTTTAGAAGCCATTATAATGTTACTATTTTTAGCTTTTATTATACCTTTAATATTCTTAGATGTGATTATACATCAAATATTTTTTGGTTTCATTCTGCATTTAATATTTTTGGGGGCTGCTATAATCTAACTGTTTTTAGGTACCATTACATACTTTATGTTTTCATATCTTAAGATAATGACTAGGAACCCTCAAGGACTTTAGAAACAAATGCCTGAAACATTTTCATGTAAAATTGATCATTATAGCATCTCCAAGTGTTTAGAATGTTGAAATTTTAACCATGAGATCCAGATTCATACCATCTTGGGTATGATGATAAACTATATCCATGTCCTAGGTAAGACGATAAACTATATCCACATCCTAAGTAAGATGATAAACTACATCCACGTCCTAGGTAAGATGATAAACTACATCTAGCAGCAAGGCCTCTGATCAGGAGGTTTTGAGGAGCATGGAACCACCTTTTAATTGCTGGTGTTCCCAGGTCCACCCTGACCTGGAGTGGTAGTACCTGTTAGCGTCCCAGCTATGGGCAAATAGTTAACCCCCAAACTGGACTCAAAACACTATGAAAGTGTAAAAATAGGTTTTAATACTGGTAATACATTTTTGAAGAAAAAAAAAATATTACCAGCAATAAAAATCTTGTCAGCATTAAATAACCCATTGAGGTGTTGATATGCCATAAAATGAAACAAACCAAACCAGATTCATATCTCACTGTAGTTAACTTAGCAGAGATGTGAATTTTTATTTGATAATGACAATTCTTCCAATGCATGGCTCCATTGGGAAGTGTCTGAAAAAAAAACATACCACAAGTCGACCCAATCTTTGTGAATGAAATTGGGTAGACAAAACTGTTTGATGTTTGTGCGATCACAAACTGCAAGTCATCATGATTGAGGTTTTGTGTATACTGGACATTCAACTATTAATGACACCAGATTATACACTCTCTCCCAGAATCTGTAACTAATGTCCACCGACCTTAGTCGCAGTATAAACCATAGGTGGGCTTTGCGGTTATTGAAGAGGTATAAACGTGCCTGAACAGATATCTGCAATATGGATTAGCTAGCCACTATAGTAGATACTATAATCTCCCAAGACTGACAGATGCCTGCTGTTAGGGTCATGGTACCAGTTGAAAGAAGAAATACTCGTGGAAATTGTACTATGATTTTTGTCCAGTGGAGAATTTTATTTTTGCAAAGTTGTTTATATTGTAAGAAAAAAATACAAACACAGAACCAGATGGAATGCAGTTTTATCTTGACTGCTGGTATCTTGCAAGCTATTGAGACTAGAAAAATATTATAAAGTACAGTGTACTTTTCCCATACTGAATAGAATACACATGAATATAAGACAATAAAAGGTTTATGCATATATTATAGACTTCAGTCATATATATATATATATATATATATATATATATATATATATATATACACTTTTATATATATATACTTTTGTATATATATACTTTTATATTTATATTTACATATGCTCTATCTCCGATATTGAGCACTTTATCCCATAAATATAGCACACCACCGTGGAAACTGTTAGATGTAGACATCTCTTCTACTCCAATAGCTTCATGTCTCGCACATCTCGCCTATGGAACTCCCTTCCTTATTCCTGTTTCCCTGACAAATACAATCTCCAACGACTTAAGTGTAGCGTCAATCGACATCTCCAGTTGCCTTGATCTATCCACTTCCCTTCTCCACATTCTTTCATTCTTCATTCCTATCTGCTCTCGCTCCAGATCTTCTGTGGCCCCCTTGCCTTGATCGACCATCTCCACATCCTTAGATTTTTCATTCCTATCTGCTCTCGCTCCGGATCTTCTGTGGCTCCCTTGCCTTGATCGACCCACTGTCTTTCTCTTTAACCACATCCCCTCCCTTGCCACTCCTATCTGCTCTTCCTCCAACCCTTCTTTAACCCCTTGCATGATAGCATGATAGTGGCCTCCGGCCTTGCTTAGGGTGATACGATTAAAAAAAAAAAACACCTTAAAAATATATTTCTTCATATATATATATATATATATATATATATATGTACATATGTATATTTCTGTGTTAATTTTTGGAATGATGGGTTATCCTTATTTACTTTACAGAGGGGTCACTATTGTCTTCATATTTGTTGTTGTTATCACAACATTCCCCCCCCCCACTGTTGTGTCCTTCAACGTTCATGTGGTGCTTGTCAATCTGGGTGATCTTCCTATAACATGGAACTGAACCCTTTATATAAGCTGCAGTGTAGACTGTCCCCTTTCCACTGACCATGTGTATGGATATCTCGGATATCTTGTTTAATCCTAATTTAGTACTGCACGGTTATTGATTGGCCCATTTACACTGCCAGGCACATGGATTTAAATCATAATACGAAGACTAGAAAAATATTATAAAATGCAGTGTATTTTTTCCATATCAAATAGAGTACACATGAATATAAAACAATAAAAAGTCTATGCATATATTATAGATTCAGTCATATATATATATATATACACGCACACACACACACACACACACACATATACATATATATATATATATATATATATATATATATCATACTATAATGTAGATGTACATTGTGTATGTTATTGTATGTCTGTCCATGTAAATGTTTTATCTCGGATTTTCTGTTTACATGTCAAATGCTTGATGTAATTATTTTATGCCACCCGAGTATAAATTTTTAAAAAAAGGTTCATGGCAGTCTCCCTATGAAAAATTGTCACTGTAGTGTTTATTTTAATACAATTTATAAATTATCATTGCTATTTTCCTTTATATTTGCATCAGCATGCACATCTTCATTGCTATACTCCAAACATTTTAGCTGGTATACACTCCAGCCTTATTCATTAACCATCTCAGAATTTTAAACCAAACACTTTATTCAATTCATGAAGGTAGATTATTTTCATTCTGCTTCCCATACTTAGGATTTGCAACTGGACATAAGTCAGAATTTGACTATGAGAGTTTAACGCTCAGACAGTTATGCATTAAATGTTGATGTTAGAATTAATACCTTTTAGTAATCATGCCAGAAATTCAACGAAGACTTATGTGGTGTCGAGATCTTGACAAAAACCACAATATTATTTTTTTTAAAGTTTTTACAACAGAGTAGGACAAATGTTTTTTAAATGGATCATTTGGATCCACTCAAAGTATCATCGGAATGGCTTGTTTATTTTGCTGGGGTTTGGTTGTAGGGTGTTTTTTTTAGCTTGGAACTGTTGTAGGGGTTGTATGGATCCCACACTGCGAAAAGTGAGAGTACCGACAGACAAGGTGTAAGAGAAAGTAAAGGAATGGAGTGAGGGTAATTGAGAATGAAAAGTAAGAGAAAGAAAAAGAGCTAAAGAGAGGAGAAAGTGTAAAAATGAAAAGAACATCAGGAGAAAGATAAAATAAGAGACAAATGATAAGAGAAAAAAAGCGTGACCAAACAAGAAAACATGGGAGAGTGGGGCAAGAAAATGGACAATGAATTCAGCAATGTGAAAAAACAAAAAAAAAAAATCTAAAAAAAAAAAAAAAACAGAGATACAAATGCAGAGAGAACAAACAAAACAATTTTTTCCCATGATGCCTTGTCAGCCAAAAGAATAATCTTTTAAAAGATACCCCCCCTACCCACTTCTAAACAGAACTCCTTTCCTTACCCACAGCACTCAGAATTTGTCAATGTAATGCACCACTTGCTTATAACTTGGCATAATCAAAAACCAGAACATTTTTCTGGGATGTAACCATGATTTTTTTTCTTTCTGGGGAAGATGGTTCAAGTGTGAGCACACGCGATGGACATTGGGGGAGTTTGGATTGCTTAGAAGTGCTCCTGTAAAGGCCACTTCAACTCTCTCTCTCTTCTCCCTGTATGATTATTAATCTCACTACTTACACACACATGCATATACATTCTGTGTGTTATAGGAAGAAAAAGAATATCTGCATATATGTGTGTGTGTGTGTGTGTGTATATATATATATATATATATATATATATATATATATATATAATGTTTATATCCAGATGCAATTATTGGCTGAATTTATTATGCAATTATTCAGTTGAATTTTCATCTGAAATTTCTGCTCTATCATATTCAATCTCTGTGATTAATGGAGTGGATTAAGTGCATTAACAAAGAAGGAGATTATACTGAAAAATAAATATATGTTTTCTTTTTGATTATAAGAATATAGACATACTGACTATATATATACACACACACACACACACACACACATATGTATATATACAGGACTGTCATCAAAGAGTGGTGTCTGGGGATTTTGACCATCAGAAAATCAAATGCCCCCAGACAGAAAATTAAACTCATTTTAGTGAATAAACTCTTAATTGCATCCCCTTAGACCTAAAGGTCACCCTCACTACTACACACACACGCGTATAGATAAATTAGATATTTAGTTTATATGTAGTATTTATGAGAAAGATATGTTTGTATCTTATACCATACACACATAGCTTACAGTCATATCATGTTGAAACACTGGTTCTCATATGATCACTGAAGTTAAGCAAGTTCAAGTTTGATCAGTACCTAATGATGAGTGACCACTTGGTAATATCAGGAACTGTAAGTGTGAATGTGTAGGTGGTGTAATGGATAATGACTGGCAATTGGAAATTGGAGAGCTGAGTTCCAGTTCCAGTCAGGCTCATTATATTCACTTAGGTGCAAATACCCTTGGGAAATGTACGAATCCACCTTTTCTCCCCCAGCTACGGGTTAATTATTATGACTTGTATCATTAAATTATTATTATCTCAAAAAAATTCTTACAATCTAAAAATATCTCTGGCTTTAAATAACCTTCAAAATGTTGATAAGCTATAAAAAAAACAAATCAATGAATCAATGAAACCCCACACATGCACATACAATGCATGTCAAAATTTATGCCATGATTTTTCGATTACCAGATTTCTGGGTCTTTCATGCCATTTCTTGGAGAAATAGAGTATTACTTGGTGGTGTCCATTTCCTCTCCATGTCACAGGTTGCATTAGGTTACATTGTACTGGCAGCAAGGGGTAATACCTTACCTGACTTATTGTAGGTTCATGCCTTTACAAGGACATTTATTTAAAGTTTATTAAACAGAAATATATATATATATATATATATATATATATATATATATATATATATATATACCTTGTAGTGGGACTGTGTGTTTGTGCACAAATGTGTTTACTAATTCCTCATAGTGAGACAGTGTGTATGTATGGAGAGGGAATATACACATATATACACACATGCTGACAGAAACACACCAAAATGGAAATAGATCTAAGAACGGATAGGCGTCATTAAAACATAAGTTACCGACAACTAATTCATCATTTCTCGGACCAACCTTAATTGTTTTATGACCCTTCATGCAGAACTCTTCACTGCCAGTTCAAGAAAGACATTCGGATTACTTACACACAAAAAAAAAGAGAATGTCTCTTCGTGAATATTTAACATCGAAAAACATAAAGGAGAAAAAATTAATTATTTTTTAATAATATGTGGAAATCTTCACCCTTTACCCGATGACAGTCACGAGACCAGAAACCCGTGTAGTAAAATTATGGAAAATAAAGCATAGTATTTTTTTTTAAATCCACATTACAACCAAAAACGTTTGCGGTATCTCTCTTCTTTTTAATATATATATATATATATGATAGAAATTGTTAGGAGGATTTGATAATTATAATTAAGTAATTCATTGAGTCTGCAAGAAACCTCAACAGAATGCAGAAAGCACTGGACGGCCGTTTCGTCCTATATTTGGGACTCATCAGCAGTGCGCATCCCCTACCAAGAATTGAAACCCTGACAGTTGAGTTATCAAGCAAACGTCATACCAACTGTTCCAACAGACCTCGGTGACGAAGAGGTAGCAAATTAGACTCAATATAGTGCCACTCGCTCACATACTCCGTGGTAGAACTCAACTGAAATTCTCTGTAACCATAGGACTGTGCCCCCGGGAGCCATGACTACTATCACCAAGTCGCTCAAACTGAAGCATTAGAAGCCGAATCAAGCAATGATATACACATGATAGAAATTGTTAGGAGGATTTGATAATTATAATTAAGTAATTCATTGAGTCTGAAAGAAACCTCAACAAAATGCAGAAAGCACTGGAAACCTCAACAGAATGCAGAAAGCACTACCTCGGTAGTGGATGCGCACTGCTGATGATGAGTCCCAAATATAGGACGAAACGGCCATCCAGTGCTTTCTGGATGAATTACTTATATATATATATATATATACACACAGGGTGCAATTGTCACCATTTTATATTTTTAAATTTTGTGCATTCAGATTGTTCGTTTTTGATTTTGTTGACTGCACAGTATAGTTGGGTCAGTTGGGCACCATCTGTGAGAAAAAGAGCAATTCACTCCACCAAAAATTTGGAAACAGCATGCTGTACTGCTTAGCATTCATGCTGGAAACTCCAGCACAATCATTTCAGTGTTTGGATGTCAATCTGAGGACAGTGCAGAGGATTCAGAAAGAGTTGGATGAGTCTAATGGTGATTACGAAGGTGTTTGGAGTGATCAGTAGTGATGGTAAAGTTATGTCTCCATTGATCTTCCCACAGGGACTCAGACTCTACATGGAGGCCTACATCTATTGCCTTGAGGAAGTAGTGCTGCCCTAGGTCAATAGGGTGGCTGCTGGAAGACCCTTTGTCTAACAACAGGACTCTGCACCAGGCCACACAAGCAAGAGAATGTAGTGATGGCTATCAGACAATTTCTGCAACAACATCCTCACCTAAATCTGGCTATCTAACTCCCCAAACTGCAACCCCCTTGATTATTATGTGTGGGTGCAGTTGAGCGAGAGACCAATAAAACTCTTTGTACGACCAAAGATGAACCGAAGGCAAGCATTATGGCAGCCATCTTTTAAAATGAGATGTCAGTGTTATTTTTATTTTTGCATAATTTAGATAACAATTTATCCTTTGTAGCCTGTCTATAGTCAAACTAGTGACATTCCACTATTGGTGATCAGACCCAGAACTTTCATCAACCGTAATGAACAGATGTTCCCTCGGGGAGGTTTTGTGCCTTAAGCACCTATTAGGACTTCAACTCAGCCCAGACCTTAAGTGGACCTTGTACATATGACCCACTGCTAAAAATGCTGAAAAAATGTTTGGTTCCTTGTACTACTCCTGTAAGTATCTGCATTTCCTTGCTATATTCTATCTTCACAAGAGCCAGATCATATTGAAAATGGATTAATGATGCTATATATGGGCAGTCTTCCTTCTCAAAAGAGTCCAAAAGCATCTGTGTATCCTTGTGGGTGACAAATTATTTTCCACTCTACAAACCCTTTCACTGTTCTACTGCTACATTCCCTAGTTCTACCAGTCTGAACCTTCATGGCTAAGATGTGCACATTGTAGTGAAACACAGTCATTCTCTTCATATTCCTTTGGTGAGATGTAAGTTCGATTTGAGTAGCTTCCCATGAACCACTACCTTGTGGAATTGACTCCCAAGAACATGCTTCTCTGATCACTACAATTTTAACCTGGGCACTCCAGTTGGGTATAATGGTTAGCTTTTCTCACTAGATTAATTAAAACTGAATAGTGAGTTTGATCCTCACTGAGTGCCACATACTTTTGGCTTTGTGAACACACTTAGAAAATTACCACTATAGTCTTAACCTGTTCAAGTCTAGGGTTATCTTCCACACATATCCGCATAAGCTGTGGCACTTACTCTGTAACTCTCTACCTCAAGTGGCCCTCAGGCCTTGCATAGAGTGAACAACAGTGTAAAAAATGTCTGTGTATACATGCATGCATGTTTATAGTTTAAGATGAAGGCACAGAATTATTTAAGAATGGTAATCTGAGTTTAAATTTTCTCAAAGGTAGTTTCTAATTCACTTCAAATAAATATCCTTTGTAAAGGCATGTACCCACATCTCCCAATAAGTCAGGTCACGTATTACTCCTTGCTGCTTCTACAATGTAACCTAGTGCAACTTCTGGTATTCAAAGATGGTTGTACCATTGAAAAAATTTGAACTCAGATTTCCAGTTCTACGTTCTGTGTTTTTAACCATTAGACCAATTCTGCACCTCCATCTTCAGCTACACACACACACACACATCAAGAAGCACATGTATCTTTCTCATGTATTCTATTTTTTATACATATATTTCTGTTTGTAGATGTGGTTTTCCTTGTGGTTTAAAATTTCCTTGTTTTGTCTATATATATGAGTGACTCTTTGTGTGTTTTTATTTCAGTATTTAAGAATGCACTGGATCTCTTCCCTTGATGTACAGGCTGGAAACTGCCAAAAACCATGAGAAACTTTTTTTTCTTAGGCAAAAACCATTTTTGAATCTTTGCCACTGCATCTGAAAGAAACAGAACCCTCTTGTTTTTTATTAAAAAAAAAAAAAATTTGGTTGGAAAATGGATTTTACATCTGTACATCAAGAACCAATCAGTTCTTTTGTTTTAGTTGTTTTAAAAGTTCAGACAGAAATCAAATACCTTAATTAAAGAAATGCCAAGGTAGGCAGTATGTTCAGAATTTTTTCTTTATTACTTTTTTTCTTTTCCATGTCAGCCATTTTGGAGGAATGCTTTCAAATGAAGATTTTTTTTCAAATGGAGCATTTTGGAGGATATTTTTTTTTTTAAATGGATCTTTGTAGAGGATTTGATTTTATCAAAAGGACCATTTTGGATGATTTTTTCCAGATGGTCTATTTTGAAAGAATTTGAAATTAGAAGAAAACACGGGAGAAATATGATGCTACAATGAAAAATCTGAACAGGCATACTCCTGTTTGCACACACACAAACAGAGTCTTTCATATTTTTATCAACTTGCACTGTTTACTATGGAAGCCCCCAAAGGATGTTGTGTATTGCAGAAAACTGACTACATTGGTAGTCCGTGTACAAGAAATTGAAAATGCATGTGCAGCTATCCCACTGGACACTTACTTTGGCCAACATTGTCCAAGTAGAAGTTTGTCATACTGATA
>OZ038493.1:33818193-33883193 GCA_964036315.1 Acanthosepion esculentum | reverse complement strand
CACTTTTGAATGGCAACTGCAGAAAACTCTCTCAGCCTGCAGAAGGAGAGAGAGAGGGTGCAACAGCTCTGGGCATCCATATTTAAAATGTCTGCTAACTTTGTTGTACAAGTGCCCTACAGTTTCACAAGCTGGTGGAAATGAAGATCCATGTTTTGTTAAGTGAGACCGAAGTAAGTCCCCCTACTTGAATCTTAGGGCATACAATCAAGGAGTTGGCCCTGGGAATCACTGCTCTGACAACAGCTTTTTGGAGATATTGTCACACATTATACAACATTTTTTCTAAAAATGTGGTTGGCTCTACACAAGACTTCATGGCTAAATGAAATCATCTGCTTAGGTTATCGAAGAACTGTTGAGACTTCATATGTCAAAAACAACATGACTGTCCATACATATACACGTGTGTGTGTGTGTACACAAATTCACATTGGTCTGTGTAAAAGTACACATATCTGCAAATGAAAAATATGACCCTATTAAATACATACGCAAAGAGCTTCCTGATGGATGGATGGATGGTTGGTTTGGTTGTTTTGTTTTATGGTATACCAAAACCTCAATGGGTCATTTAATGCCAGCAAAACTTTTAGAATAGATTCATAGCAATAGTTTGGTAAAAAAAGGTGTGTATGTATACATATATATTTGAACCATTTTTCAATTACTCATATTTTTTAGTACAATCACACATATTGCTGGTGATATTTTTTTGCTTTTTTTTTTCAAAAATTTATTTCTGGTAATAATCCTTTTTACAAAGTATTTCTTATATTAAAATCTATTTTTACACTTTTATAATGCTTTTTACCCCAGTTTTGGGGTTGACTATTTGCCCATAGCTGGGACCCAAACAGGTGCTACCACCCCGGGTCAGGGTGGACCTGGCAACACCGGCAATTAAGAGGTGGTTCCACGCTCCTCAAAACCTTCTTATCAGAGGCCTTGCTGTTGGACGTAGTTTATCGTTTTAGCCAGGATGCCCCATTAGTGAAGTCTTACCCCCTCTGAAGAGGTGCAGTCGGCGTATTCTACAGCACCAGACGACAGGGCATTCCTGATGGATGAAATAGTTGCATATTTCATAATGACACCAGGTGTTAAGAATTGACCCCAGAACTTAATAAATTTAAATGAGAAAATAAGATTTCAAATTCTGATGCTATGAGACAGGCCCTCTCCCTTGCAAAGCTGACAAAACATCAGCTTCATCATTTCTGCGGGCCCCATGCCATACAAAGCTAAGCTTAGTAAATATCTGGTTACCCATGATTGTATGATGGTTGAAAAATTAATCTTGCAGGCCAATTTGCTAGTATTACAATTTTAACCCTCAGAAGTGCCTTCTCTTAGATATACTTACTATAAACAATATATTTTTTATTACTTCACACATTATTTTGAGTGGATACCCATATTTGAGTAGATGCTCCATTTTATTTTAAACACTATTTATTTTGTCTCTTCATCTGCATACTCAAGAAAACTTAATAAAGAAAATATGTCTTCCAGCAGGGGTTGAACTGGTGTCTTTCTTTGCAGGAGGAATGACCATATGATCCAGTGTGATTTTATCACTTGGCTAAAAAGGGCATCACAATAAAGCAAGGTTCTATACCTTCTGCAAAGGAGGATGCAGGTTCAAATCCTGCCACTATGGAAGCATTGAGCCCCATGTTATCACCATGCAGCATTGTTGTAATATTATTTATGTTAGATGAAGCTTTCTTCTTGGTGCTTACTTCTTAGAATCTTCATGAAGAGATTTCCTTGAATTATGGCCAAAAACATAAGCATTGTATATAGACAGATCAAGAACAGATGCTACATTTTGATCCCAGTCTGAAAACTGGAGAGTGTGACACTCTGATTCTGTATTTACTTTTCTCTCCACATTAGTAAGATGTGACACAAGGTCATTTATAATGAGTAGTGCCTATGCACATATACATGTTGCCCAAGGACAAAAACTGTCTCTGAAACCAGTCATGTTCCTATGCAGAGAGCTGAGGAGTGAGATTTTAATTCTCAGCAGACTGCTCAGATACTCTCATCAATGCAGACATAAATAATGTCATCTTATTTTTTATGGGTACTATGCTAGTAATATAACAGCTCATAAGAAAGATTGCACAGTTGACTTTTATGAATAATAAATACTAGCCAATGTACTTAACTGTGCTGGGAAAGAGGTTTAGATTAAGACCATAACTAATTACAATTACTTCATTCTTTGATATTGAGTTGGTAAGCCTAGTCAAGTTATGCAAAACTGATGCTGTATATATATATCTGTTTTTCAATTTTCAGTCTGTTTATATATACTTCTATCTTTCAATTGTCAATGTGTCTAAATATATATATATATACTCTCAATTGTCAATCTGTCTACATCTATATATCTATCTCTCAATTGTCAGTCTGTCTATATATATATCTCACTCTCTGAATTGTCAATCCATCCCTATATATATACCTCTATATCCCAATTGTCAGTTTGTATATATATATATATATATACACACACCTCTATCTGTCAATTGTCAATCCATCTATATATATACCTCTATCTGTCACTTGTCAGTCCATCTATATACACACACATATATATATATATATTTATATATTGCTATCTCTCAATTGTCAATCCCTCTCTCTCTCTCTCTCAGTAACTGGCTTAGGGATTGAACTCTCATAGAATGTATTAGTCAGTGGAAAATAGATAAATATTTATCCATTTCTATATAAGATGAAACGTATTGTCATATTAATTTTATTGGTATATTAGAATTCTTTTCTGTTGCGTTTGGGAATTATAATTCTTTTCTGTGAGTTTGGGAATTATCAGATGATAGAATTAATTAAATTATTGTTTTAATTTTTCTTCTCTTCTCTTTGTGTTCATTTTCTTTATTTTTATGAAAGGTTTTGACTTAAAATTCTCCTTGGGGTTTGAATATTCCATTTTCAAAGGTATTTAGTTTTTTGCATAGTTTTTGTTAAAAAAAACATTGAAATATTGCCATGTGCAGTAGATAAGATATATCTATACTGAGTAATCAGTATTAGGCTTCAGAATTTAAAAAAAAAATTGATGAAATATGTCTTGGTAGGTTTATAATCTATCTATCAAATTAAGAAGAGTTTGTCTGTTCACTGAATGTTTTCATCCAAATTTGGTCCCTATATTTTAAAGTAAAAAACAAAATGTTGTTCTTCATAGAGAAAGATGGTGTCTCTCTCCTTTCTGTTATGTGGAAATTATTGGCTTTAGCCATTCTTCATAAGATTTCAATTTCTCTTTTATTATTAATTATTTATTTTTAATTTTCCGACCACAAAATAGTTTTTCTATTTTTCATAATATTTTTTTTACTAAAAAGTTACCAAGAACAAATGGAATCTGTTTTGTTTTTATTATCATATACTAAAAACAAATGCTGTCCAATATCCTTAAATGGTGACATTGAAAAAAAAATTAATTGCATTGAATATAACTGCCACATCTCATTTAAATGCTTTTGCTATGTATCTAGAAATTCTTGACAAAGTCCAAAGAAGAATCTACAATATTATTAGTTATGACATCTCAGATTCAGTCACAATCCCACCACCATAACGTAAGTTCCCTGTGCATTTTTCTATAAATAGTTTAATGGTAATTGTTCTGATGAGCTTTCCTCTTTGGTACCTTGACTTTACAAATATATGAGCAGTACTAAAGTGGCAGCTGGGATCATCATTTTACTGTTGAGATTTTTAGATGTAACCATAAGTTCTGTTCTAACAGTTTCTTTTCTCACACTTCTGGCCTGTGGAACGTTCTTCTGACTTCTTGCTTTCCTGTTAAATATGATCATCAAAAATTTACATGCAACATTAATCATGATCCTTAATGTTTTAATGTCCTCTCTCACTTTTCTATGTTTTATTAGTTTTCTTCACTCTATGTAACTTGTGTCTTAGTGACCTTATTGCCTTGCTTAGTTTGAAATGTTCAAAAAAATTATTGATAATAAAATTTTAATTGATAACAAAAAATTTAAAAATATACATTTTTCTTGTATTATACTACTGTCCCTATCAGAGAGAATGGGTGTGGCAGAACTCTTGCTGGGTTCCTAATTGCATGCAATCAATGCAAAAGAATCCTGGAAAATGTAAAGAGCAGCTACAGTGTAACCCGGATATAAGAGAGATTTTCTCTGGTCCCAAATTAGAGCCTGTGTTAATAAAACAAAATAGACCAAACCCGGATATAAGAGAAACCCGGGTATAAGAGAGATTTTCTCTGGTCCCAAATTAGAGCCTGTGTTAATAAAACAAAATAGACCAAACCCGGATATAAGAGAAACCCGGATATAAGATAGATGTTCTCTGGTCCCAAATTAGAGCCTGTGTTAATAAAACAAAATAGACCAAACCCGGATATAAGAGAAACCCGGGTATAAGAGATATTTTCTCTGGTCCCAAATTAGAGCCTATGTTAATAAAACAAAATAGACCAAACCCGGATATAAGATACTTCTTCTCCCGGTCCCAACAACTCGCTTATATCCGGGTTACACTGTATATACAGAAAGTCCAAGCCAAAGTAGAAAACAAAAAACTTGGATCCCACCAGTTCCAGAAAAATCACAAATGCAATACTCAATAGAAGCAAACCATTAGTGCTCTCCATTATCAATGGTTAAAGTTTTTTCTATGAACTTTACCTCTAAGTCTAGATTAGATGAAAAAGACCATTTCTAACTTGACTTTACTCTCCTCACACAGCAGAAGATTTGTGATGTCTCTATAGCAGCCCAGGAGATTTTTAGACTTATCAAAGCCTTGAGTTTATAAAGGATATGGGTTTGGATGAAATACCTGCATTTGTTCTTAAGAACCCTGGCCCAGAACTGTCTTCAGTCTTGGCAAGAAATGTTTTCCAAGCCCATCGTAGGGTGTCTAGTGTGTACTTTGTGTACAAGAATACAGGTGAGCCCTCATCCCTTCAGCATCCTTTGTGCCATGAGCAAATCTTTTGAAGCTATCATCAATAAGAAAGTTGTTGAACGTCTCAACAAAAACAAACTCCTGAGTGACAAACAGTACGGGTTTTCACTCTCCTAGATTCACTGCTGATGTCTTAACTATTGATAATAAAAACATCTCTAGAGTGATTGCCCTAGATATCTCAAAAGCCTTTGATAAGGGTTGGCAGAGGGGATTGATAGAGAAACTTGCCAGCTATGGTATCTTTCGTTGTCATTAATGTCCAATCCTCTGAGGCAGGTGAGATCATTGATGGTGTTCCCCAAGGCTCACACCTTGGTCCTATCCTCTTTCTGCTTAAGACTATAATCTGCCTAAGACCATTCTTATTGAATAATGTAGATGACACCACATTGCATGGGTGCACCTCTACATAGCTAGATGGCCAGTGCCTGTTAGCTGATCTCTCCTACAACCTATTGATGGGGGAGAAAATGGCTGGTATCATTTAATGCCTCAATAACAAAACTAGAAATATTTCATCACCACCAAGCAGACATTAAAATCTGCATAAAATCCTGATGTGTGGTCATACCCTCAAAGCAGCACCTTGCATTGAAAAGCTACTGGGTCTAAAAGCTAATCTTAACTATATAACACATATATTTGTGTTATTGCAAAAGATGCAGGAAGAATTGTCGATTCTTTACATTACTTCAGAAAATATCTAACTCCTGCTGCCATGCTCTGTCTTTCCAAGAATCAGGTGAAACCAAGAATTGAGTATTGCTGCTGTGTCTACGCTGGTGCTGTCCAGTTCTCATTGTCCAGTTTTGACAGAGTTTGAAAGTGATTATCAGCCTTGTGAGTGATGACTTATTCTCCACCCTGAAATCTTTATTCCACAAATTAAACTTTTCTAGCTTCTTTATACTTCTAATACTGTGTTATTACTTTGGCAGGCAGGGTCACAGGTCAAGATACTGGCAACTCGGGCAGTTGCTCAGGACACCATCATGCTGCCATGTTTGGGATCATACTTGGGGTCATCCATGAGTTTAAATTCTTTGGCTATTTTGCCAATAGAAAATGATCTTGTAAAGATAGGTGCAGAAAGTGCTATGAAAAGATTTGCATAACTAAAGGCTAGAAAAAACTGTTCTAGGTAGGATAATGAATGTCTTCTGTAGCTTGTATTAAGTTGTATATTGTAATAAACTCATTTTTCTATATTTTCAGTTTTTCTCCTTATGAAAACTTATAAAATTATATTTGTAAGAGTGCCGAAGTTCAGCTTGCCCAGGGTACAAGCAACCCTAGGGGCATCACTGGTGTTCAGATGAGTTAAAATTCTTAGTTCCACCAACTCAGACCTTCACAGCTAGGACCTGGCATGTCATGTTCACAGTAAGGAGTAAGTTCCTTTCAGACAGCTTCTTCTGTCGGAACTGTTACTTTGTGGAACAAACTCCTGAAAGGGTGCTTCCCTGACAACTACAATCTTGGTCTCTTCTATTTCAGAGTCAACCAATATCTATCCTGCATGTGCTACACTATTTTATCTCTCCTTCCACCTTTCTTACAACAATCTCGCTCAGCAACCCCTCTACCATGAGAAGCTCTTGGGCTTTGTTTTGGGTGACTGAATAGTATAAAAAAAAAAAAATTATGTCTTGCATTTTTTTTTCATTTTCTTTCCACAGAAATAAGCAAAACTAGATATTCACAAATAAAAATAACTACCATATCATTTGAGTATAATCTGACCATATAATATAGTTTATTATTAATATTGCTTATTATTAAAAATTATTACAGGTTACCTTACTCCAGAAGAGTGTTGAAATTTGGGAATAAATTAATGATAAAGTATTAGGGATAGAATAGAAGTATAAGTAGCTTTATTTGACTAATTCAGCTTTGGTGCTGAAAATGTTTATTTTATTATAGTGAATGGTTACAAGCACTGGAAGATGGGATGTGCTTATTTTATAACCAGACAAGGTGTCTGCAAAGTCAGTAGACAAATAAAAATAATTATTAAAATTACAATGCAATTTCAACACTGTTGAAATGTTGACATACATAATATGAAGTAAAAAGTATAGTTTATAGACAAATAGTTAGTAAATTTCCATATGGGACCACATTCGTTTCATGAAGGACATCTAAGCAATATTCAATTCCTGCCCATGTAATTCTTTAATTGCAGTCTGAAACATAAAAGATCATTAATTGTGATTTGAAACTTAAAAACATAACGTCAATACAATTATTAATATCACTTAAATCATAACATTAACATGCAACAATAGCTTAGTTGCCAAGTTTTTTTTTTAATAACATTTTGAAATTGTGTAAAGAATTTGTGGACACCCTGTATTTATAATGCAAATGCATTGCTAATGATTTTACTCTAAAAATACATTGAATATCAACAAGAAAGTTTGTAAGGGAATTATAACTTTGAGTAAATAATCATAAACCCCCTTACATTTATATATACAAAAAATACTCATAAAAAAAAGAAACAGCAAGACATGGAAAGAACAAAACAAGTATTATTTATTATCTGGTTGTTATGTGGTATTGGAGACATGAGAAACAGTAATACTGAGTAAAATTGTGAGTTTGGCATCAAATGTAGATCAAATATGGATCAAAATTTGACAGAATGATAAGATAAAGAATGAATAAAAGTGTCTTCTCAGATGTTTTTTTTATAGATGTGTGTAATGAGTGTCCAGATAATTTAGTTGGAAAAATACAAGAAGTGTCTGGGGTTTTCTTAGCTCAAATTTTTGTTGAGTGCTAAAAGATAAATGTTACTATTATGGTCTCAAAAGGAGATTAAATTTTCATTGGCACATGTGTTTATGACCTGTTTGTGTGAGCTGCTTGTCCGATAGTGAGAATGTCACATGTTTGTGTGTGTAGAGGAAAAAAGTGGAATTAATTTTCATTGCTTTAGAAAGAGTGAATTAATGATAATTATAATTGTTATAATTATTTTATTAATTTTTATTTATTTTTTTATGGGCATGATAAGAGATAGAAAGTTGTTAGATATTAAGGTAAATATTGTTGACAAAATAGTGTGATTGTACGCATAATTAAAATGTGTTTCTAATATTTTTATTATAGAAATCATTAAGTAGAGGATTATCAATAGTCAAAAATGGAGGTGACAAAATAGAAATATTATAATTCGAATTTATATTTGACTTATTTTGAAACTAATAAGAGAGATAAATCTCAAAGGATGAATTGTATTAATTTCATCTTTAAAATGCCTTCTCAGGACGTATTTTTGGTTTAGAATTTATAGAAAAATATCTCCTCTGTATTAACTCCCACAGACATGAATGTCTTGAGCAACAATACTATGCTCTAGTGGATAATAGCTTTAGTGATATAGTGGTTGCAAGTTCAATTCCTGAGTCAGGCAGTGTGTACTTGCACTCAGTGGAAACAGGTGAGCAATAATTGAATACTACGAAATAAAAATAAGAATTAGATGATATCCCTATACATGATCAATAGAATGTAGATTAAATAAAAGGTTCAGTTCAGGATTTCTTTGTTACTCAGATTGATATATACCTGAGAAAGGCTGAAGAGCACAATGGCCTAAACAACAAAGATGAGGATAATAGTCCAAATATAAATAGTGTAAAAAATAACAATACAAAACTTCCAAATTTTTTAATCCAGTTGAATGCCTGATATGTGTTGTTTACACTATTTCAGCAGATCCATTCTTCAGCCTTTGTGAGATTGTGAGATGTATAGTCTCGAAGAAAAGAGGAAAATCAATATTTCTTATTCTTTTTCCTGGTTATATATCTGACAAAAGCTAAAGAATGCGCCATCAGAAATATGGTGCTAGCAACATTAACAACATGAAGAAGGCATTCAAATGACTGAACAGAATTTGAAATGTTAATGACTCTCCTCAAAGTTATAGACAATATAAACAAAAGAGTTTGAAATGTTTTGGGCTTATCCATAATTTGTGGACTTGTCTTTCCATTTTTTTTGTCATGTGTTCAAGACAAGGTTATTTTCAATGCAATTTTTAGCTTTAACTTACTTTATAAAATGGTTCTCTCCATTTTATAAGATTTTTTTTATTTCAAGATGTCAGACCCAGATGGATTTTCAGGCATTTATATTTTCACTTCTCTGCATAAATTTTGAAATGAATCTTGTTATTCTTATTTTTATGAACTGTTCTACCACATATTTATACAGAGAAAAGCCTTCATCACCAAATGTTGTTGTTCTTCTTCTTCTATGTGCCGTATCCATTCAGGACTTTGGCAGTCATGGCTTGTCACAACTTCCTATCCTTTGTATCTCTTAGTAAGGTTTGCCTTTGCACTATACCTCTCAATCTTGTTAGGTCGGTTATTCATTGCTTTTCTCTGTCACTCTTGCTTTCATAATATATGAGTGTTAAATCCTCCAAGCCCTCTTTCCACATTATGTGTCCAAAAAATTTTAACTTTCTGATTCTAAGTATAAGTGTGCTTTTTGTTTCCATTATCCCTAAAACTTCCTCATTGCTCACATATTCAGTACATGGTATTCTCAGCATCCTTCTGCAGAACCACATTTCTGTTGTCTCAAGTTACTTCTTCATCTGTGAGGAAATTGTCCAGTATTCACTGCTATAGAGGAGGACTGATATTACCTGTTTAGTACTCTTCCCTGTTTCTAATTAAATTTTCCAGTTTCTTAATACGTTACTTAGCTTTTGGAAAGCAACTTTTCCTATTCCAAATTCTTTTTTTACTATCTTATAAATGGACAGGAATTCCAATTCACTTTTGTTACCTGTATTTGTCTTGTTTGTGATTGATGCATGTATTTCTCTGCAGCACCTACCAGTCATACTGGTTATATTTGACTCTGGTTGGCAATAGTCAGTAGTTGAATTTATTAACTCAGGGAGCATTGCATAGATTTGATCTCCAGACCTCTGAGTTATGCACCAAGTAGAGATTGTCTAAGATTCACTGCCTTATAGGGCCGATATTACATAACAGTTCATTAATATTTTTATTCATTTCTAATGAAATTTTCCTGTTTCTTAATACCTTGCTTAGCTTTGGAAGGCAATATTCACTATTTGAATGCATTTTTGAACCTCAACTTGGACAAAATATGAACTGTGGGTATTTTATGAATTTGATGTGGATGTGTGATTGCTTACATGCAAATAGAAACAATATGACGAAAAGCTAAATTGAAAAATCTTTTTTGGTCAGACTTATTAAAACATGTTTGAAAGAATTATAGCTACTGAAGTGTGTGTGCGTATATACATATATATATATATATATAAAGAAACCAAGCTATTGGTAAAGCATCAAAGAACAATCCTACAAACACTAAGCCTGTCAAAGGAAAAAACATGGAAAATCAAAAGGAAAGAAAAAGAAAGTTCAAGAAAAAAGACAGAAGAGAAAACAAAAAGACAGAAAACAAAAACCTAAAGTGCTCAATGCCTCTAAAATTTAGACTAAGACAAAGAAGTTACATTTACAAACCAAACAGCACTCAGAGACTCCAGTCCAAATCGTAATTCTGATTTTCACACCATTTGTCAGATGACAATATATATATATATATATATTATAATAAAAAGAAAGAACAGTAAGATATATAATCTGGTCTTCTTATTGATATTTTTTATTTTTATTTTTACAAAACAGTGCTCAATGTAAATTTACAGAGCATAAATATTATAAATTAATTGATTTAAAATATGGTTTCTTCGCTACACAGTAATAACCATGTTTCAAAAACTGAAGCTAAAACCTTCAAATTTAATTACATAATTAAATTAAAAGCATTAGTTCCGTTTCATCTTCAAGCAAATTTTGGAATAACTAATTTTTAAATTTACTGAGTTTTAAATTGAATGAAACAGTTTAGAATATATTTAAAATGTGTATTTTGGCAATAGATTTTCATTTAAACAAATCTTTTTAGAAAATTACAGAGAAGGTTTGTTTTAACATTTTTGTTTTACTAATTTTCTCATGTTTTAATGCAAGATAATGGAACACCAAAGTTTTTATTTCTGGAGAAAAAAAGGCACATGTTTTAGAGTAAATCAACTCTGCCAATTCTGAATCCATACTCAGAAATTTTCTAGCCTGTTAGGATTTTATGCTACCAGTGCAACTTGAGGGATAATTTTTACATCCACTGGAACTCAGCATCTGTTATCTTTTACAAAAACAAGATGAAATTACTAAAAATTTGTGAAAACAAACCACGTTTTGTGGCCTTCAATAAAACATGCTTAGATATGTACTTAGATATTGCTGGAATATTAGATGCATTTCTAAATTTAAAAGAACCATGCTAATATTTCACTGCATCCATTTGCTTTGGTCATGGGACGCTTTCTGTCTGCAGTTGGAAATAGATAGTAATACAGCTTAGAGGGTGGTAGTTACTCAAATACCCCTAGCAAATACAATGAGAAATTTATACATATACAAATGTGGGCTGAAAAGTTCATAGGCTGACTACAGTGGCTTGAAAAGTCTACACCCCCTTTGAAAATTTATATATTTGATATAATTTAACAGGGAACAACACATTTTTTCAATTCCAATGATTGTTAAATAATAAGCATATCCATCACACTTTCCTTTGATATAAAAATTACATTTTTAAAATTTCACACTGATTCTTAAAATCATATAACTTAAAAAAATGTCTTTGCAAAAGTCTACACCTGCTGAAGTTTGCTAGAGCTCTGCATATGGGTCGCAATTTCAAGTTTCAATAAGATAACGACCCCAAGCATGTGTCAAAAAGCACTAAAGCTTGGTTTGCTAGCAAGAAAATCACAGTTTTGGAGTGGCCCAGCCAGTCTCCAGACCTCAATCCTATAGAAAATCTATGGCGAGATCTAAAGCTGGCTGTGCACCAATGTTCCCCATCCAATCTGACACAGCTCGAGAAGTTCTGCCATGAAGAATGGCAAAAACTGTCAGCAGACCACTGCAGCAAGCATGTGGAAGGCTACCCGAGGCGTCTTTCGGCTGTAATTGATGCAGCAGAATCACCCACAAAGTATTAGCTGAAGACATTCCAAAGAAGGTGTAGACTTTTGCAAAGACATTTTTCAAAATTATCTTTGTTTAAGAATCAGTTTAAAATTTTTCAAATGTATTTTGTGTATTAAATAAAAGTGTGATAGATCTGCTTATTAAAACAAATTATTGGAGTTTAAAATATTAATTGTCCCTATCAAAATAAACAAAATACATCCAGTTTTCAAGGAGGTGTTGACTTTTGCAATGCACTGTATGAAGGAGTGATGCGAGAGCTGAGAAATCTTCCTTGCATTCATTTCAACTCAACTCTTCTTATTAATAACTGCATTGTTCCTTTCCAGGTTATCTAACATCTGACTGTTCAAAGAAGACTTCAAAAGTAACTAGTAGTGATTTCTCTTGAAAATGGACTAAATTTAGCATTGTGATATTATCAAATACCTGAAGAAAAAAGGGTTTAGCCCCCAGGGACATTCATGCTGCCATGGTTGCTACATTAAGGGATAGCACTCTATTATCAACAGTGCAAAAGTGAGCAGCTGAAGGGGGAGAGAAAGTCTTGAAGATGACCCAAGATCTGGACGTCTTGCAACAGCCACCACCAAAGAAAACATTGATTGTGTTCACCACATGGTGATGGATGACAAGTGGTTGACTATAAATCAAACAGCCAATACTATTAGCATATCCCATGAAAGAGTTGGGAATATTCTGCATAATGAACTTGGCATGATGAAGTTTTCTGCTTGGTAGGTACCATGACTTCTAACATCTGATCAAAAGCATACCAGGCTCATCAAACCACGTGAAAATCTGACATTGTTTGAGACAGATCCAACTGGTTTTTTTTAACATTTCCTAACCATAGGATGAGTATTGGGTTCATCACTTTGATCCAGAGACAGAGAGATAAGTCATGCAGTGGAAACACTCCTCTTCACCTGCTCCAAAGAAGGCCAAAGTGGTTTCATCTGCAGAGAAGGTGAGGGACTCAATTTATTTGGATGCAAAAGGCATTTTGTTTGTTGACTATCTTCAAAAGGGCCATGCCATCAATCAAGAGTACTATGCAAACTTGCTGAGGGAGTTATGAAAGGCTGTCAAAACCAAATGCCCAGGAAAACTGACAAAAGGGGGTCTTGTTTCATCAGGTCAATGCTCCAGCACTCAAGTCCTTAGTTTCAATAGCTGCTGTGCATGACTCTAGCTTTGATGTGATTGATCACCTTCCCTATTCTTCTAATTTGACCCTATCTGATTATCATCTGTTCCCCAACATGAAAAAACACTTGGCTAGGAACCAGTGTTACAGTGATGATGACATCATATCTGCTATTGATGATTTTTTTTGACTAACAAGAATAAAGCTTCTTCACCAATGGGATCCAAGCACTGCAACACCAATGGGAGAAGCGTGTAAAATGCAAGTGAGACAATGTTGAAAAATAAACCTTATTTGATTACACATTCTATTAGGGTATCTTGGTCAGCCTATGAACTTTTCAGTTGATCCTTGGAAGTATGTAAATTGAGTACAATTAAGCAGCAATTGTTCTCCTAAACAAGCTTTATTAAAAAGGATAGATATTCTGTGTCAATTGAATTCATATTTTGTCATTTTCAAACTGCGAATCCCTATCATCTGGCTCCTTCAGATGTAAAAAATATCTGAAATCAAGGATATGTACAATTTTGAAAGAACAAGAGATAAATTTAACAGACACAGAATGTTTGCTCTTATTTAACGTACACATATATCATTTATATATTCCTTTTCTCATATGTACATTTATATGTACACACACACACACACACACACACACATATATATATATATATATATATATATATATATTTAGACTTAACATTAGAAAGGGACAGCTGAAATTTCTAGGGCCCTAATGAGAAAAGAGGGCCTAGAAAATTTTATACTCACGGGGAACATATTGAAGGCAAGTGCGATAGGGAAATCAGCATATAACCTACTTCATGAGCAGAACAGGGATTAGTAAAGATAGCAAAAAGATCAACTTTACCAAGAGCTACAAAGGAAGGAAATTGTGGAGAGCCATGATCGTCCATGTCCTGAAGTGACATGGTACATAGAAGATGTTAATCACTCAGAATGAGAAATCAGTAAGCTGGGTTCAAATTCCAGATGAGTGTATTACGGCCATTTTTGTGCAAATAATCTTGAGAAAGATATGAATACATCTCTTCTACCCATCTATGGGTTAAATAGTCAGACTAGGATCTTTAGCCTTGGCTGTTAACCTATGATATTTTTGGCTAAAATGAGAGTTACCCCACTTGATATTTTCTTTACTTCTGAATCCAAATTTAAATTCAAATAATTTTTTTAAAAAAATTTTAATTTATTTAATTTGTTATTTCTTTCCCTTTCAAACTTATGAATTTAAATGATATAAATTATTATTAATTAATTCTAATATTTTAGGCAGCAGTAATTAAATAAACAAGTTTTAACACAAAATTTTGAATCATCACCACAAGAATTCAAATTCACGGTCAGATTTTATTTGCGCCTGAAGATTGCAGCAACTGCATGAAACTCTTAGTCGTGCTATTGATGTTGGATATTATTTCACTAATATATATATATATATATATAAAGTAACAGCTGGCCACTCATGACCAAACATACCTGCCTACTAGGGATGCTAACCAATCCCTGTTGCAGACGCCTGCTTAGGCACATTTGTGTTTGCTCAACACCCACAGAGCCAACCAGTGGTTTATACTGCAACTATGCTGAGCAGACCTTAGTTACAGTTTCTAAGAGAGATCATTTTATCTAGCATGATCAACAGTCTGAACAAGGCCATCACACTCAAACCATTGGTCACAATGACTTGTGACTTTGTGCTAGCACAACCATTAATGGCTCCCAAGGAGTTCCATCTACCCAATTTCACTAAGAAGGCTTGGTTCAACCTGTGGTATGGTTTTCAGGCACTTTTCAAAAGTGTTGCATGCTGGGACCACCTCCATCCAGATGGATAACATCAAGAAGTCACTTTTCTGACAAACTGACCTTGGTTAGATTCGTTGGGAACCCGGGTCTCATGGTCAGAAAGCGAACGTTCTAACCACTTGGCTACATATACACAAACATACAGGGACACACTTATTGTATTTGCTGACTAAAACATGCATTTAAAGAGATATTTAAGAACTATATATCTATCTATTGATTTATGTGTGTGGTAAATATATATATATATATATATATATATATATATATATATATATGTGTGTGTGTGTGTGTATGTATATATAATATAAAAGGCTCAAGCACTAATATTCCATGGTTATAATTTATTACATTGGAATCATAATCACGATCCAATTCATCAGACCTACAAATTCAAAAAGAAAAAAAAAATATATATATATATATATATATATAGTATTAATTCTCCTAAAGTTTACATCATCAGGATTTTTTATTTATCAGCCAAAATGAAATAATTCAAATATTGCTTTTAAAAGCAATTGGGAAAATTGATGCCATAAGTAAAATATTAATTTTGCTTCTGATTAATTGTGCGAATTCCTGTCCCTTAAGTTTCACTTAAAATAATATATTTTTATTTTTACTTAACCAGTTTTCAAACCTTTGCTTTGTTTATTTGTTTATGGAGTTAACGATATTGGTTCTTTCCTAAAAATAATAATTTTCAGCATTGATTAAATTTTATAAGATATTTGATATTTCAAAGAGAAATTTTGAAAAATTACTCATTCTTCATATCTTATTATGATTTTATAATTTGAGTTTGTAATTAAGTTTTTAAAATTATTTTAATGTTTTGTCAATTATTATAAATTTCAGACATGATTATTTATATTTTTAGTTGTTTATTTAATAAGTTTTTATTTACTGTTTTGCTTTTTATCTTTTTCTTTTTTTATTCTTTTATTTTGACATTTTTTATTTTCAGATTTGCAATTCTGTCATTTTTACTATTGTTAAATATTTAAACTGATCCCTCTACCTATTTTAATGTTTTCTAATTTTTGTCATTCATTATTTTTATTGTCTTGTTCATTTTAATCTCTTTTACACCCATAGTGTTTTTATTCTGTAATTTAAAATTAAATCATTCACTTATTTTATTATTCTTCCCAACAGACTGAAGTTTGTCTTATCAAGTAAATGTATACAAAAGAAAAAATTCCTAAGTATCTTTGACTAAAATATGTTGTCATCACTATTCTTTCTTTTTGTTTTTCTGCCCCAAGAAAATTTTGCCAGAAAATTCTGTTGACATTTTTATTTTCTACCTTCAGTTTTCATTTACTGATGAAAAAAAAAACTTCCCTGTAAAAAGAAACAAAGAAAAGGTATTAAATAAAACATGATCAGATATTTTTAAAATAAAATAAAGGTGAAATTGAGATGAAACAGAAGCCTTTCTATTTTAATATAAATTCTCCATTTACATTTTTTAACTTTTTTGAGATAGCAAAACCCAAAAAAATAAATAATTCAAAGTTGTTATAAACAATAATAAAAGACAACTACAAATCATAGTAATCGTGGAGATGATTAAAAAATAAAATAATGATAATAACAATATTCTTTGGATAAATTATTACATTAAGTGTAAGAGGAGTAGGATGAGAAGGAATATTATTATTATTAATAATGAAAATAATAATAATGGTGGTGCTAAAAAAGAAATAATAATAATAATGAAATTTGACAAGAGAAAATAATGTTTAAATTTATTGTTTCTTATAATGTTTTATTATCAGCTTTATTTTATTTTATTATTAAATGAAATGAAGCTCTCATTAAAAAAAAAGGTAAAAAAAGGAACAAATTGAGTTGCTGCTGATTTTAAATATGCCATTTTGTCTTTATTTTGAATATATTACCAAATGGTAAATTGTCTGAGAGCCTACTTTATATATATATATATATATATATATATATATATATATATATATATATATATATATATATATGAATGAGGTCTGGGTAGTTTTAATAGATAGAGGAAGAAGAAAAATAAAAGACAAGGTTTCAAGTTAGCTAATAAATTTTATCAACACTGTTCAGTTGTCAGTTGTCTCACTCTGTGAACAGTTCACCTGTCAGTTGTCTCTCTCTATGAACACTTCACCTGAGAAAGTATATCATTATTATTAATGATAAATCAGTGAATGAAGAAAACAAAACAAAAACCGTTAGAACAGAATGAAACCAAACTTGTCATTTCAAGTTTTTCCTATCTTTCTTGTTTTTTGCCCCTTTTTCTTCCATTTTGTTGTATCTTTCTTTCCTCAGCAAAATGCTTAATCTCTCTTTTTCTTTATGTTTCATTTTATAAACCCTAAATCTTCTTCTCTTTTTCTTCTTTTTCATATTTCTGTTTGTTTTCTTTTCTTTTTTTTTTCTTTGTATTTTGTCACATTCCTCACTTCTGCTTTCTTTCTTTCTTTCTTTCTTTCTTTCTTCTGTTAAAACTTTTATTCATTACATAGTTTCCATTTTCCATTTTCTCATTTTTTTTCCTCAGAAAAGGAAATTCTTTTTTTTCATTATCTTAAGTATATCCTGTGTTTTTTTTTTTTAATATTTTCTTTCTAAGAATCTTTATTTTCTTTTTATTCCTTCTCTTTCTTTTCATTGCAACTTTTATTTCTTCTTTTCTTTTTCTGTGATTTCTTTCTTTTCTCATTTTTGTTTTTATTTTCTCTTTTTCTATTCTCATTTTTGTTTTCTCTCTTTTTCTTCTTTCTTTTTCATTTCTTAAACTTTTCCTTTATTTCTTTCCACCCTGTTTTCTCTCTATTCATTTTGTTCCTTTTTTTTCTGCAGCTTTTTTTCCAAATTGTACTTTTCTTTCTTCTCTCCTCACTTTATGTGGCTACTCTATCATTTTAAACTGATTCTTCCCCACCCAGTCTCGTAAACACTTTATCATTGTCCCTCTTCATTTACTGTGTGTCCATTCCCTTATTTTTTTTTTAATTTTCTCAATCACCTTCTAAATAAATTTATTTTTGCTCTCTCGTCTGTCTGCTTGTTGTTGATTTTTTTTAGATTTTTCCTTAAATCTAAAGGTTATTTTTTAATGATTATAGTTCATTTTCAATTCTTTTTTTCCAAATTTTATATATATATATATATATATATATATATATATATATATATATATATGTATATATTATTTATTAAAACATTACATTACCTATATATATATATATATATATATATATATAAAATATTCTTTTTAAAATAAGAAATATTATAAGATTATTACAGACTGGGATGTTTTTTTTATTTTTTTGTCTAAGCTGAAATTAATGGAAGAATAAGACAGATGAAAGTAGCCAACTCAATTATCAGTATTAATGGATAAATTGTGTTCTAGAAGCTTTTTTTTTTTATCTCAAGAGTGTTTTTTTTTCTCCCACGGTCCCAAATCCATTTTCATTATATTTTTTGTGTTTTTGCTTTTCTTAAACTTCTTTGTCTCCTTCAGCTTCCTCCTTCCATCTTTCTGATTTAAAAAAAAAATTCTTTTCATTATCTCCCCCCCCCCCGTTTCTCAGTTAAAAGTCTTCACTCTTTTTTTTATTTATTTATTTGCCCTTTCTTTCTTTTCTTTTTTTTTGTCTCTCTCACTCTCTTTCTACTTCTTCATTATCACTAGGTAATTTCCTTCTCTAAATCTCTCTTCCTCCCTCTACTGTCATTTTTCCTCCTCCTTATCCTTTATTACCTTTTCTACTCCCTCAATTATCTCTCACTCTTTCTGATGTAATACTTGTTTTGTTTTTTTTAATTTTCATTCATTATTTTCTCTTTTATCTTCGATTACTATCCTTTTCTTTCACTTTTTGTCAGTTTCTGTTTATCTCTCTCTTTTTGATACCCACTCTCTATTTTGTTTTAATGATTTTTTCTCTCTCTTTTTCTTACTGTCATGTTTCCTCCTCTTTAATCTTTATTACATTTTCTACTTCCTCAGTTATCTCTCTCTTTTTTTACTGTTATTTTTTTAATATTTTCTCCACTTTAGAGATTATTTTAATATTTTCTCTTTCCGGTTTATTTATTTTACATTTCACTTCAACTCCATATTCCATTCTTTCTTTTAATTATTTTTCTCTCTTTTTTCCTTCTCAATCTTTTTCCTTTCATTATTTTATTTGTATTATTTTTTTCCTCTTCTTCCTATTTTATCATTTTGTTTCACTCACTTTTTATTTCTCTCTTTCTCTCACACTTTCCCTTTTACTTTATTTTCTCTCTCTCTCCCCTTCCTCTCTCTCTCATCCATACCCTCTATTCTTTTTTATAGTTTCCCCTTTCTCTGTCTTCTTTATGAGTTTTAAAGTAACTATTCAATGGACTGCTTCCCTGATGCTCACATAATTTAGAACCCAATTCTGCTTTCCTTGAAGTAGCCCAAGTTTCAGGTGGACGGAACCAGGATGGATTGCTTGAGGCAGGAGTGATTGTGGGGGAGGAAGTGCAGGGATTGGAGGTGTGGTGTGCGATGCGAAGAAATGAAATTCATAAATTTTATGCCAGACCTTCCACAGGTTTATCAAGACCAGCTTATGTCCATGCCTCTGCTATATTTCATGGGTATGCATTTTCATGGATACAAATATTTCACACTTGGAGATAAGAAACAGGAAAGAGAAATGGGGAGGTAGAAAAGAAGGAAAGGTAGAGAAGAGACTGACGGAGAAAGATAAGAGTTTGGGAAATTCTAAAAAGCTAGGAAAAGGACAGTGATGTGAAAGAGACATAAAGAAAAGAAAAAATCAGAAAGAGTATATAAATGAAGGATAGGAATACAAACAAATAAAAAGTTTAAAAACAAAAGAAAGAATGAAAAGCTGAGAAAGAAAACTTAGGAAAGAAGAGAGTAGAGAAAGGAAAAGGAAGAATAGGGTAGAAAAAGGGAAAAGAAGAGAGTAGAGAAAGGAAAAGGAAGAAGAGGGTAGAAAAAGGGAAAAGAAGAGAGTAGAGAAAGGAAAAGGAAGAAGAGGGTAGAAAAAGGGAAAAGAAGAGAGTAGAGAAAGGAAAAGGAAGAAGAGGGTAGAAAAAGGGAAAAGAAGAGAGTAGAGAAAGGAAAAGGAAGAAGAGGGTAGAAAAAGGGAAAAGAAGAGAGTAGAGAAAGGAAAAGGAAGAATAGGGTAGAAAAAGGGAAAAGAAGAGAGTAGAGAAAGGAAAAGGAAGAATAGGGTAGAAAAAGGGAAAAGAAGAGAGTAGAGAAAGGAAAAGGAAGAAGAGGGTAGAAAAAGGGAAAAGAAGAGAGTAGAGAAAGGAAAAGGAAGAAGAGGGTAGAAAAAGGGAAAAGAAGAGAGTAGAGAAAGGAAAAGGAAGAAGAGGGTAGAAAAAGGGAAAAGAAGAGAGTAGAGAAAGGAAAAGGAAGAAGAGGGTAGAAAAAGGGAAAAGAAGAGAGTAGAGAAAGGAAAAGGAAGAAGAGGGTAGAGAAAGAAGAAGGAAGAAGAGGGTAGAAAAAGGAAATGGAAGAAGAGGACAGAGAAAGCAAAAGGAAGAAGAGGGTAGAGAAAGAACACAGCAAATGAGGATGGACAAATAAAAAGGAAAACAGTGGAGAGAAAGAAACCAGGAAAAAAGAGTAGAGAGAGAGAGAAAAAGAAGAGGGTAGAGAAATAAGGAAAAAGGGGGAGAAAAAAACAGGAAAAGAGGATAAAGAAAGAAAAAAGAAAAAGAGTGTAAAAAGAAAAGGAAGAAAAAGGCAGAGAAATAAAAAGGCAGAAGAGCTTGGGAAAGACTAAAGAAAAAAGAGGATAGAAAAAGAAAGAATGAAGATGGAAAAGATTAAAGAAAAAATGATGGGGGAGATGACAGTAAGAATAAAGAAATTAGAGAAAGGACTTAAGGAAGTAGTGGATAGAGAAAAACTTTAAGGAAGTAGTTAGAGAAAGAATTAAGAAAGAAAAAATAGAGAAAGAAAGAATAATGTACGTGATTAAGAATGAAGATGAAGAAAGAAGAAAGTAGAGAAAGAAAGCAAGAAAGTGGAAAAAGAAATTAGAAAATAAATGAAGAAGAAAGAAAGAAAAAAGACTAAGTGAAAAGATTAACAAAAAGAATGAGGATAGAACAAAAAGAAGGTATGACAAGAAAAAAATAGAATTGAAAACAAGAAAAAAAAAGAATAAAGTTACAAAGCAAAAAGAAATGCCAAAAGGAAAAGCTTATAAAATGGTAAAAACTCCTTTGGAGGCATTTTTTTTATTTACTGTTGTTCAACAAATACAAGTCCCAAGAGCCACTCAAGGTAGAGAGTTACTGATGGAGACTGCTGTAGGGAAAAAGGAAGAAGTGCATATTAAGAAGATATGTAGCAGTTTTGAAGAGGTTAAGATTGTTGTGATCAGGAAAGCATCTTCTTAGGAGTTTGTTCCACAGAGCGACAGCACTGGGGAAGATGCTGAGTGGAACTTCCTCCTTACAAAGGGAATATGATGGGAATGAGGATGATTTGACACTGTGTACGCAGCATGGTAGGTCCTAGCTGTGAAGGTCTGAACTGGTGGAGCTAATGAACATAGCTTGTTTGAAGATTTGCCATTGTAATAGCAAGATTTATCTGTGAGAAAGAGGTCGTAGGTTGAATAATAATTCATCACTCACATGGTCATGTGATCACTTTTGAACACTGTCAAGGTTCAATAGTGAGGACTGGTCAGCACCAGCCCATCACTAGTTCTTTGCTTTTTGCTATATTGACATTTATGAGAGTTTTAATTAACAACTCACTGATTTGAAATTAAAATGGCCATGAATAGTTAAAAAAAAAAGTTTCAGTTTAATGAGTTGAGTACTATTTAGTGGAAAATATGGAACAATCTGTTTAATTCACAACTTCTAATCTAGGTTCAGAAAGGTAGTTGACAGAAACCTTGTGAATGAAACTGTTTGGAAGCCATCTATGGTTATGCTAGCACAAAGTCACAAGTCATTGTGACTGAGAGTTTCAGTGTATTGACCTTGTTCAACTACTAAGTTGTTTGATTTTTATTGTTTTTTTCCCTCAGGTGAATTAGCTGGGGGATATTGGCCTAAACCTGAGTGATGAACAAAAAACCTTGACATTAACTTGGCATCACAGTTTAAATGATAAAACAATTCGAAAATATGCTTGATTTTTGATGAAAAAACATTAATGCCTACTTGACATCACATTTTAAATGATAAAGAAAACAATTTCATAGTGTGGTGTTTATTTACATCATCTTCAGCTGATATAAGTTATATACTTTGCTGGTCATCATTGTTATTATTGTAACCAAAATGTTGTCCTCATCTTGGTTGATCAGAATAAGTCAGTGATAGTATTAGAATAATACCCCAAAATAGGGAAATAATAAAACACGGTAGAAAAGCTATTAAGCTATATGTTTTGTCCCTTAAAAGTAGGCTTCCTTGGGCTTAAACAATATAAAGAAATATTTTGAGAGCCATAATCGCCTTTCTCTTGAAGAAACATGGTGTTTGTTATATAGGAACAAAATGTCGCTGTCACCACTGGAGTTTGAACACAGATCGCCAGTGAGCAAACACAAGCAATCCCATTTGAAATAAGTAGATGACGTGATAGTAAGGAAAATGTATATATGACACTTAGCGTGATGTCTAATGATCACCATTTCTATTCCATCCTCTATTACTATACGGATTGTCTATTCACTATACTATTCTCCATACAGATCACTACATGGGTCACTATTCGGTGGTTACTTTTCAAGCAAGTATTATCAAGCAAGTACTATTAGTGCGAATGTTATTAGAAAGTGTCCGACACCAATATTGTTCAATGGCGTTACTGTAGTTATATCTGCAATTATAAAGTCTCTACGACAATGAGCATTACAAAAGTGACAACAAGTATTTGTTGACACTACGAAAGTGGCAACGAGTGTTCACTGACATCACAAAAGTATTTTAAAAAAATGTTTAAAGAGGTACCAAAATTAAAAGTTTTATCAAATATTAGTCAATTATAGCATTGACCACTTTGTAATCTTTAACTGTCATACCCACAAAAAAAAACAATGTGTCAAAAGGACATTTTTTTCCCTTGACACAGCTGTTTAAGTACCTTCACTCCTTGGCAATGCTTATTGTTTAAACAGAGATGATTAGAATTGTAGAATTTCTGTTACTTCATCTGGAGATTGTCCAGCATTCACTGCCATATGGGAGAACTGATATTATGTAAAAGTTCAATTTATTGTATATTCATTCTTGAGTTTTAAAAAAAAAAGGTTTTGCAAACTTTTGTAAATATCTTAGAAAATTTTAAATTCCTTTTTATTTTGTAAATTATTGTTGTAGGTAGATAGGATGAAGAAGTTCTGCCATGTTTTGTCTTTGATAAATTCCCAGAGCAATCAACATTAGAGTTTTACATTATGAAAAATAAATTGTTTTTTATTCAATGTTAGTATATGTGTATGTATATAGCTCTATGTCTCTGTGTCTGCCTGTCTCTCTTTGACTGTGTATATATATACATATATATATATATATATATATATATATATATATATATATATATATATATGTGTGTGTGTGTGTAAAATGAAACAAAAAGAAACATGACCCCAAAAACTGACATGTCAAGATCTGTTACTTGAAAAAGACCCAATATGACACCCATCACTTGAAACCATCAAAGGAACATAATGCATGCCTATCAAAACACCCCAAATTCTCTGATGATGGCGTCTGAAAGCTAAAATTCCTCAAAAGTGAATTTATGTTCAATTTCTCCCCAGAAACAAGAAAAAGGGTCTGAATTGTAGAAAAATTAAATAACAGATCTTAAACAGAGAATTTTTTCATGCTCTTCACCCAAACTTATATAAATTAAAAACTACTAAATATTAAACCCAATATATATATATATATATATATATATATATATATATATATATATAATTAACACAAGTAAAAGGTTTTTCACTTAGCTGATTGATGTTACCTTCAGCACTCTGTCTCCAGAGTTTCATAGATGAACCCTCCAGGAATCACACCATTGACTCATCAGAGGGTAAAAGGAATTGACTGCTTATACTTCTCAATTTTTCTTTTTTATATGCACTTTTCATTGGTTCATGTTTTTTTCATAGTGTATATGTACAGGCATGTGCCAGTCCATGCATATGTGTAGAATGTCATGGTTAGTTGTCCTTTTCATCATTTTTTTCACTTTACACTCACTCTTTATTGGTTTTTTACCTTTTCTCTCAATTGTAGTCATTTTGACTTCTGGTTTTCCAGACATACTGTTGTTGTAATGGTAATATTAAATGTTTTTCTTAGAAGGAAACATTTGGTATTCATTGACCAAGCAGTCAGTGCTGCTTTATATTGAAATCTTTCTAAAAAAATTTCAGGAAAATAAGTTTATGTTTACTGTTATCACTTTTTCCAGTATCGATAGATGGGGCCTTCCTTCCTTCCTTACCTTTTGTTTGTGATCATGTGAAACATCATCTTGATTATGTCATTACGAAAACTTGAAAAAACTTTTATGTTGACATGTTTTTCCAATCAGTATTATCAGAAGAAACAGATTTTATTTCAATTAAATCCTCACTGTCATGATAGAACATGATCAAAGATGGCTATTATTAGAATGATTATTGTTGAGTCAGTATGTTACTAGCCAATCTCATGGCCATCCACTAAAAGAAAGACTCTATGGTAAACTGGTTGCCATATCAGAAGTAATAAGGGAAAGGAGATTTAGATTTTCTGGACAATTCTGGAGAAGTAAAAGCAATGCACTTCTCTGAAAACTGTCTCATGGACATAACGACACTGGACACCCTTGGAGGACATACATTGACCAACACACTCAAGATGCTGGATGCAATGTGGACAAACTACCCAATGCCCTGGATGACTGGGAATGATGACGTAATAAAGTAAGCTTGATATGATCAAAGACAATGATGGTGATAGATAAGTAAATAAATGCCAGAAAATAAATAAATACCAGAAAATAAATAATAAATAAATACCAGAAAAATAGTCAGCAACAAAATGTACAGTTGACAGGAAGTATTTTGTTGGATTGCTGTGAATTAAGTTTAGAAATTTTTTTCTTTGCTTTCTTGAGTATAAAATAATTTTAGATGCTGCTTAAATATGACGTTTGGAGCAAAGAATTATGCTTAATTTGAAATTTACTTTCTGCTTCTTTGTTATTGATTAATGATAAAAATACAAGCAGTTTCTTTTTTTTTGTATTCTATAAATGCAGAGTTTGCTTAATGGGCTTGCTTAATTGTACCAGAACAATAGATTATTTGGAGATCTTGACCCTCAGTTTCCAAACACTAATCACTAATCTGTTTCTTTGAAAAGAAAGATAAAGCAATGAGAAAAAAATATCTTTTTTGCTATTTAATTGATGATGTAATTTGTATAAAGTTTTCTTTTCTTAAAACATTCATTTGAATGTTTTTTTAATTTTTTAAATTGCTTGGTGCTTTACCTCTTTAACTTTAAAGCTACACTACATAAAAAAAAACATATTTGATTTATCTCTTTGAGTTTGTCAGTGCTTCCATCTTTTTAGTTGCTTGATAATTTCTTTTCTTTGTCCACTCTTGACGTTGGTCTTTTGTTGTAACACAATTAGAATTCTATCTGTAAGCACGCTGTCTATAACAAAATCTAATTTTGTATGTTAACTACCCAACAGACATGAAAATTAACAGACTTGCTCTTCTTAAAAGGTGTTTCAGCAATTGTCGGAACATGTACACCTGACGGATGTTACTAGCCAGGCATGATATAGCTTACTAATACATCACTGACCAAAACTTCTCTTTTACTTGCAATATATATTTTTTTTTTCCTATTTTTTTTGTCTCTTTTTAAAACTCCAATGTGGGTGTTTCATCTGTAACATCCCAGTAGAATTTTACTTTTTTTTTCAGCTTGTAAATATACCTACTTTTGCACCTCCACCCTGACTTACAAACCATTACTTCCTGCTTTAAGTCTTGTCTTTTTTTTTGTTTTGTTTTTTTGTTGATTGAGTTTGGGTGGGAGAAAAAGGACTTCAAATAATAAGTTCTTTTCCTACACGTACTTAGAAAAAAAATAGACCCCTCCCTGCTTCGACAGAAAAAAAGATTTTCCTTCTTACTCTCTTTGCTCAATTAGTAAGTTCCTCTGTGGCTGCCGATTTTACATTAACAACAGTTGATGAAAGAGCAAACTTACAGAAGGTGTTTGCCTAAATGATAAATTACTCTCAGTGATCTACTAGTCACTTCTGGGACCATATCTTACAAACTACATTTTATATAAGGTTAAGCTTCTACACAGTTGGTTCATTACAGAGTTTTTGTTTTAGTGTTTTACAAATTTTATGGTTTAATTAATGTAAACTCATTTTATTTTTCATAACAAGTCCTCACCTTTGTTGCCTTTATTACAGCAACTTCATTTTCAAGCCATCTTAAGGTGTTTCATGTATTGTTTTAAAATGAAAACTTCTCAGCACACCTTTGTATAATCAATAATAAACCAATAATTGCAGTTTTCATTAAAAAAAACCTGCTTAATTGAGAAGTTATTTATTTCTCACTGATACCTGTGGTCAGTGTTCAAGCCTAGGTAAAGTCAGGATTCTGAATGCCTATTTTCAAAGCAGAAAAGTTTTTTCCACTTAGAGGATTATCTGATCTAAATACTTGTCTGAATTTCTAACATAAAATATCACTATTTATACATTCTTTTTTAGACCAGTTTTTTGATTATCTTTGTCACAACATTTCAGCTAATGTACTCACTTGCCTTCTTCAGGTGTCTCCTGTATTTGGTAACATTGCAGGAATGTTAAATATGTTTTCTGGTCAACACAACTACACTGTCTCCTTCTTCATCATCCAAGTCTTGTACAAATTTTTAAGTTTAATTCATCGACATCTTTTTCATACTAATTCCTCCTCCTCTTTATTACCTTTTTTGCAACATTTCAGCCATTGCCTTCCATGGCACTTCTTCAGGTATTTGTTGCACCAGGTAACCTTTCAGAAATATTTACTCATGGGTATGATGATAAACTACATTTGGCAGCAAGGCCTCTGTTTTGAGGAGCATGGAACCACCTCTTAATTGCTGTTGTTCCTGACCCAAGGAATATTAGCACCTGTTCGGGTCCAAACTATAAGCAATTAGTGAACTCCCAAACAAAAGCAAAACACTATGAAAGTATAAAAAATCATTTTTAAAGTAAATTACACAGATGAGTATGACATCATGTTTTCTGGTCCACAGATCTACACTGTCTCCTTCTTCATCATCCAAACTACATTCCCTTTGAGATTAAGTATTTTACCTTCTTCATGGTTGGCTCATTGTACAGTTTTTGTTTTTACCTTTTTTTGCAACATTTCAGCTGCTGCCTTCTATGGTCTTCTTCAGATGTTGGTTACATTGTGTAACCTTCCAAAAATATCAAATGTCATGTTTGATTCGGTCCACATAATTATGTTATCTTTATTCTCTGTTATATCTGATGCCCTTCTTAGAAAAAAAATTTCCTTATTATTAACTGATAATAAAAATATACTTATTAATATGAAAAAGACTACACCTCCAAATTTCCATGTGTTAACTATGAAGTTCGGTGTAACAAATTTTCCTTTACCATCTTTAAAAAAAAATTAAAATATATATAATTCATAATAATTTATAACCCTGTTACCTCATCATTTTATATCATAAATTACATTTAAAAGAAACTCAATCGGTTTATAAGTGGTCTAGTATTATCTACTACATGATTTATTTAATATTTTATAAAACATGATTTGTTGTTATATTATTTAACTTTATTAAATCCTATGAGAATTTAATAGAATGTAACCTAATCAAGATCACAGGTGAATTACATTCAAATGCCAATGTCACTCTTTCTGGTTTTCTAGTTTCTCTCTGTAAAGATTTAATTTATTTTTTTGCAGCTTATCAATGTATTTTGTGTGATTTAAAGATTAAACATATTTCACATTGTAGGAGGTTGCTTACAGTACTCCCTCTGCAAAGGCATAATGTATACAGAAGATTAAACATATTTCACATTGTAGGAGGTTGCTTACAGTACTCCCTCTGCAAAGGCATAATGTATACAAAGATTAAACATATTTCACATTGTAGGAGGTTGCTTACAGTACTCCCTCTGCAAAGGCATAATGTATACAAAGATTAAACATATTTCACATTGTAGGAGGTTGCTTACAGTACTCCCTCTGCAAAGGCATAATGTATACAAAGATTAAACATATTTCACATTGTAGGAGGTTGCTTACAGTACTCCCTCTGCAAAGGCATAATGTATACAAAGATTAAACATATTTCACATTGTAGGAGGTTGCTTACAGTACTCCCTCTGCAAAGGCATAATGTATACAAAGATTAAACATATTTCACATTGTAGGAGGTTGCTTACAGTACTCCCTCTGCAAAGGCATAATGTATACAAAGATTAAACATATTTCACATTGTAGGAGGTTGCTTACAGTACTCCCTCTGCAAAGGCATAATGTATACAAAGATTAAACATATTTCACATTGTAGGAGGTTGCTTACAGTACTCCCTCTGCAAAGGCATAATGTATACAAAGATTAAACATATTTCACATTGTAGGAGGTTGCTTACAGTACTCCCTCTGCAAAGGCATAATGTATACAAAGATTAAACATATTTCACATTGTAGGAGGTTGCTTACAGTACTCCCTCTGCAAAGGCATAATGTATACAAAGATTAAACATATTTCACATTGTAGGAGGTTGCTTACAGTACTCCCTCTGCTAAGGCATAATGTATACAAAGATTAAACATATTTCACATTGTAGGAGGTTGCTTACAGTACTCCCTCTGCAAAGGCATAATGTATACAAAGATTAAACATATTTCACATTGTAGGAGGTTGCTTACAGTACTCCCTCTGCTAAGGCATAATGTATACAAAGATTAAACATATTTCACATTGTAGGAGGTTGCTTACAGTACTCCCTCTGCAAAGGCATAATGTATACAAAGATTAAACATATTTCACATTGTAGGAGGTTGCTTACAGTACTCCCTCTGCAAAGGCATAATGTATACAAAGATTAAACATATTTCACATTGTAGGAGGTTGCTTACAGTACTCCCTCTGCAAAGGCATAATGTATACAAAGATTAAACATATTTCACATTGTAGGAGGTTGCTTACAGTACTCCCTCTGCTAAGGCATAATGTATACAAAGATTAAACATATTTCACATTGTAGGAGGTTGCTTACAGTACTCCCTCTGCAAAGGCATAATGTATACAAAGATTAAACATATTTCACATTGTAGGAGGTTGCTTACAGTACTCCCTCTGCAAAGGCATAATGTATACAAAGATTAAACATATTTCACATTGTAGGAGGTTGCTTACAGTACTCCCTCTGCTAAGGCATAATGTATACAAAGATTAAACATATTTCACATTGTAGGAGGTTGCTTACAGTACTCCCTCTGCAAAGGCATAATGTATACAAAGATTAAACATATTTCACATTGTAGGAGGTTGCTTACAGTACTCCCTCTGCAAAGGCATAATGTATACAAAGATTAAACATATTTCACATTGTAGGAGGTTGCTTACAGTACTCCCTCTGCAAAGGCATAATGTATACAAAGATTAAACATATTTCACATTGTAGGAGGTTGCTTACAGTACTCCCTCTGCAAAGGCATAATGTATACAAAGATTAAACATATTTCACATTGTAGGAGGTTGCTTACAGTACTCCCTCTGCTAAGGCATAATGTATACAAAGATTAAACATATTTCACATTGTAGGAGGTTGCTTACAGTACTCCCTCTGCAAAGGCATAATGTATACAAAGATTAAACATATTTCACATTGTAGGAGGTTGCTTACAGTACTCCCTCTGCAAAGGCATAATGTATACAAAGATTAAACATATTTCACATTGTAGGAGGTTGCTTACAGTACTCCCTCTGCAAAGGCATAATGTATACAAAGATTAAACATATTTCACATTGTAGGAGGTTGCTTACAGTACTCCCTCTGCAAAGGCATAATGTATACAAAGATTAAACATATTTCACATTGTAGGAGGTTGCTTACAGTACTCCCTCTGCAAAGGCATAATGTATACAAAGATTAAACATATTTCACATTGTAGGAGGTTGCTTACAGTACTCCCTCTGCTAAGGCATAATGTATACAAAGATTAAACATATTTCACATTGTAGGAGGTTGCTTACAGTACTCCCTCTGCAAAGTCATAATGTATACAAAGATTAAACATATTTCACATTGTAGGAGGTTGCTTACAGTACTCCCTCTGCTAAGGCATAATGTATACAAAGATTAAACATATTTCACATTGTAGGAGGTTGCTTACAGTACTCCCTCTGCAAAGGCATAATGTATACAAAGATTAAACATATTTCACATTGTAGGAGGTTGCTTACAGTACTCCCTCTGCTAAGGCATAATGTATACAAAGATTAAACATATTTCACATTGTAGGAGGTTGCTTACAGTACTCCCTCTGCAAAGTCATAATGTATACAAAGATTAAACATATTTCACATTGTAGGAGGTTGCTTACAGTACTCCCTCTGCTAAGGCATAATGTATACAAAGATTAAACATATTTCACATTGTAGGAGGTTGCTTACAGTACTCCCTCTGCTAAGGCATAATGTATACAAAGATTAAACATATTTCACATTGTAGGAGGTTGCTTACAGTACTCCCTCTGCAAAGGCATAATGTATACAAAGATTAAACATATTTCACATTGTAGGAGGTTGCTTACAGTACTCCCTCTGCGAAGGCATAATGTATACAAAGATTAAACATATTTCACATTGTAGGAGGTTGCTTACAGTACTCCCTCTGCAAAGGCATAATGTATACAAAGATTAAACATATTTCACATTGTAGGAGGTTGCTTACAGTACTCCCTCTGCTAAGGCATAATGTATACAAAGATTAAACATATTTCACATTGTAGGAGGTTGCTTACAGTACTCCCTCTGCAAAGGCATAATGTATACAAAGATTAAACATATTTCACATTGTAGGAGGTTGCTTACAGTACTCCCTCTGCAAAGGCATAATGTATACAAAGATTAAACATATTTCACATTGTAGGAGGTTGCTTACAGTACTCCCTCTGCTAAGGCATAATGTATACAAAGATTAAACATATTTCACATTGTAGGAGGTTGCTTACAGTACTCCCTCTGCAAAGGCATAATGTATACAAAGATTAAACATATTTCACATTGTAGGAGGTTGCTTACAGTACTCCCTCTGCGAAGGCATAATGTATACAAAGATTAAACATATTTCACATTGTAGGAGGTTGCTTACAGTACTCCCTCTGCAAAGGCATAATGTATACAAAGATTAAACATATTTCACATTGTAGGAGGTTGCTTACAGTACTCCCTCTGCAAAGGCATAATGTATACAAAGATTAAACATATTTCACATTGTAGGAGGTTGCTTACAGTACTCCCTCTGCTAAGGCATAATGTATACAAAGATTAAACATATTTCACATTGTAGGAGGTTGCTTACAGTACTCCCTCTGCAAAGGCATAATGTATACAAAGATTAAACATATTTCACATTGTAGGAGGTTGCTTACAGTACTCCCTCTGCAAAGGCATAATGTATACAAAGATTAAACATATTTCACATTGTAGGAGGTTGCTTACAGTACTCCCTCTGCTAAGGCATAATGTATACAAAGATTAAACATATTTCACATTGTAGGAGGTTGCTTACAGTACTCCCTCTGCAAAGGCATAATGTATACAAAGATTAAACATATTTCACATTGTAGGAGGTTGCTTACAGTACTCCCTCTGCTAAGGCATAATGTATACAAAGATTAAACATATTTCACATTGTAGGAGGTTGCTTACAGTACTCCCTCTGCAAAGGCATAATGTATACAAAGATTAAACATATTTCACATTGTAGGAGGTTGCTTACAGTACTCCCTCTGCAAAGGCATAATGTATACAAAGATTAAACATATTTCACATTGTAGGAGGTTGCTTACAGTACTCCCTCTGCTAAGGCATAATGTATACAAAGATTAAACATATTTCACATTGTAGGAGGTTGCTTACAGTACTCCCTCTGCAAAGGCATAATGTATACAAAGATTAAACATATTTCACATTGTAGGAGGTTGCTTACAGTACTCCCTCTGCAAAGGCATAATGTATACAAAGATTAAACATATTTCACATTGTAGGAGGTTGCTTACAGTACTCCCTCTGCAAAGGCATAATGTATACAAAGATTAAACATATTTCACATTGTAGGAGGTTGCTTACAGTACTCCCTCTGCTAAGGCATAATGTATACAAAGATTAAACATATTTCACATTGTAGGAGGTTGCTTACAGTACTCCCTCTGCTAAGGCATAATGTATACAAAGATTAAACATATTTCACATTGTAGGAGGTTGCTTACAGTACTCCCTCTGCAAAGGCATAATGTATACAAAGATTAAACATATTTCATATTGTAGGAGGATGCTTACAGTACTCCCTCTGCAAAGGCATAATGTATACAAAGATTAAACATATTTCACATTGTAGGAGGTTGCTTACAGTACTCCCTCTGCAAAGGCATAATGTATACAAAGATTAAACATATTTCACATTGTAGGAGGTTGCTTACAGTACTCCCTCTGCTAAGGCATAATGTATACAAAGATTAAACATATTTCACATTGTAGGAGGTTGCTTACAGTACTCCCTCTGCTAAGGCATAATGTATACAAAGATTAAACATATTTCACATTGTAGGAGGTTGCTTAAAGTACTCCCTCTGCAAATTCATAATGTATACAAAGATTAAACATATTTCACATTGTAGGAGGTTGCTTACAGTACTCCCTCTGCAAAGGCATAATGTATACAAAGATTAAACATATTTCACATTGTAGGAGGTTGCTTACAGTACTCCCTCTGCTAAGGCATAATGTATACAAAGATTAAACATATTTCACATTGTAGGAGGTTGCTTACAGTACTCCCTCTGCAAAGGCATAATGTATACAAAGATTAAACATATTTCACATTGTAGGAGGTTGCTTACAGTACTCCCTCTGCAAAGGCATAATGTATACAAAGATTAAACATATTTCACATTGTAGGAGGTTGCTTACAGTACTCCCTCTGCTAAGGCATAATGTATACAAAGATTAAACATATTTCACATTGTAGGAGGTTGCTTACAGTACTCCCTCTGCAAAGGCATAATGTATACAAAGATTAAACATATTTCACATTGTAGGAGGTTGCTTACAGTACTCCCTCTGCAAAGGCATAATGTATACAAAGATTAAACATATTTCACATTGTAGGAGGTTGCTTACAGTACTCCCTCTGCTAAGGCATAATGTATACAAAGATTAAACATATTTCACATTGTAGGAGGTTGCTTACAGTACTCCCTCTGCAAAGGCATAATGTATACAAAGATTAAACATATTTCACATTGTAGGAGGTTGCTTACAGTACTCCCTCTGCTAAGGCATAATGTATACAAAGATTAAACATATTTCACATTGTAGGAGGTTGCTTACAGTACTCCCTCTGCAAAGGCATAATGTATACAAAGATTAAACATATTTCACATTGTAGGAGGTTGCTTACAGTACTCCCTCTGCTAAGGCATAATGTATACAAAGATTAAACATATTTCACATTGTAGGAGGTTGCTTAAAGTACTCCCTCTGCAAATTCATAATGTATACAAAGATTAAACATATTTCACATTGTAGGAGGTTGCTTACAGTACTCCCTCTGCAAAGGCATAATGTATACAAAGATTAAACATATTTCACATTGTAGGAGGTTGCTTACAGTACTCCCTCTGCTAAGGCATAATGTATACAAAGATTAAACATATTTCACATTGTAGGAGGTTGCTTACAGTACTCCCTCTGCAAAGGCATAATGTATACAAAGATTAAACATATTTCACATTGTAGGAGGTTGCTTACAGTACTCCCTCTGCTAAGGCATAATGTATACAAAGATTAAACATATTTCACATTGTAGGAGGTTGCTTACAGTACTCCCTCTGCAAAGGCATAATGTATACAAAGATTAAACATATTTCACATTGTAGGAGGTTGCTTACAGTACTCCCTCTGCTAAGGCATAATGTATACAAAGATTAAACATATTTCACATTGTAGGAGGTTGCTTACAGTACTCCCTCTGCAAAGGCATAATGTATACAAAGATTAAACATATTTCACATTGTAGGAGGTTGCTTACAGTACTCCCTCTGCAAAGGCATAATGTATACAAAGATTAAACATATTTCACATTGTAGGAGGTTGCTTACAGTACTCCCTCTGCTAAGGCATAATGTATACAAAGATTAAACATATTTCACATTGTAGGAGGTTGCTTACAGTACTCCCTCTGCAAAGGCATAATGTATACAAAGATTAAACATATTTCACATTGTAGGAGGTTGCGTACAGTACTCCCTCTGCTAAGGCATAATGTATACAAAGATTAAACATATTTCACATTGTAGGAGGTTGCTTACAGTACTCCCTCTGCAAAGGCATAATGTATACAAAGATTAAACATATTTCACATTGTAGGAGGTTGCTTACAGTACTCCCTCTGCAAAGGCATAATGTATACAAAGATTAAACATATTTCACATTGTAGGAGGTTGCTTAAAGTACTCCCTCTGCAAATTCATAATGTATACAAAGATTAAACATATTTCACATTGTAGGAGGTTGCTTACAGTACTCCCTCTGCTAAGGCATAATGTATACAAAGATTAAACATATTTCACATTGTAGGAGGTTGCTTACAGTACTCCCTCTGCAAAGGCATAATGTATACAAAGATTAAACATATTTCACATTGTAGGAGGTTGCTTACAGTACTCCCTCTGCTAAGGCATAATGTATACAAAGATTAAACATATTTCACATTGTAGGAGGTTGCTTACAGTACTCCCTCTGCAAAGGCATAATGTATACAAAGATTAAACATATTTCACATTGTAGGAGGTTGCTTACAGTACTCCCTCTGCAAAGGCATAATGTATACAAAGATTAAACATATTTCACATTGTAGGAGGTTGCTTACAGTACTCCCTCTGCAAAGGCATAATGTATACAAAGATTAAACATATTTCACATTGTAGGAGGTTGCTTACAGTACTCCCTCTGCAAAGGCATAATGTATACAAAGATTAAACATATTTCACATTGTAGGAGGTTGCTTACAGTACTCCCTCTGCTAAGGCATAATGTATACAAAGATTAAACATATTTCACATTGTAGGAGGTTGCTTACAGTACTCCCTCTGCTAAGGCATAATGTATACAAAGATTAAACATATTTCACATTGTAGGAGGTTGCTTACAGTACTCCCTCTGCTAAGGCATAATGTATACAAAGATTAAACATATTTCACATTGTAGGAGGTTGCTTACAGTACTCCCTCTGCAAAGGCATAATGTATACAAAGATTAAACATATTTCACATTGTAGGAGGTTGCTTACAGTACTCCCTCTGCAAAGGCATAATGTATACAAAGATTAAACATATTTCACATTGTAGGAGGTTGCTTACAGTACTCCCTCTGCTAAGGCATAATGTATACAAAGATTAAACATATTTCACATTGTAGGAGGTTGCTTACAGTACTCCCTCTGCTAAGGCATAATGTATACAAAGATTAAACATATTTCACATTGTAGGAGGTTGCTTACAGTACTCCCTCTGCTAAGGCATAATGTATACAAAGATTAAACATATTTCACATTGTAGGAGGTTGCTTACAGTACTCCCTCTGCAAAGGCATAATGTATACAAAGATTAAACATATTTCACATTGTAGGAGGTTGCTTACAGTACTCCCTCTGCAAAGGCATAATGTATACAAAGATTAAACATATTTCACATTGTAGGAGGTTGCTTACAGTACTCCCTCTGCTAAGGCATAATGTATACAAAGATTAAACATATTTCACATTGTAGGAGGTTGCTTACAGTACTCCCTCTGCAAAGGCATAATGTATACAAAGATTAAACATATTTCACATTGTAGGAGGTTGCTTACAGTACTCCCTCTGCAAAGGCATAATGTATACAAAGATTAAACATATTTCACATTGTAGGAGGTTGCTTACAGTACTCCCTCTGCGAAGGCATAATGTATACAAAGATTAAACATATTTCACATTGTAGGAGGTTGCTTACAGTACTCCCTCTGCAAAGGCATAATGTATACAAAGATTAAACATATTTCACATTGTAGGAGGTTGCTTACAGTACTCCCTCTGCTAAGGCATAATGTATACAAAGATTAAACATATTTCACATTGTAGGAGGTTGCTTACAGTACTCCCTCTGCTAAGGCATAATGTATACAAAGATTAAACATATTTCACATTGTAGGAGGTTGCTTACAGTACTCCCTCTGCAAAGGCATAATGTATACAAAGATTAAACATATTTCACATTGTAGGAGGTTGCTTACAGTACTCCCTCTGCAAAGGCATAATGTATACAAAGATTAAACATATTTCACATTGTAGGAGGTTGCTTACAGTACTCCCTCTGCAAAGGCATAATGTATACAAAGATTAAACATATTTCACATTGTAGGAGGTTGCTTACAGTACTCCCTCTGCTAAGGCATAATGTATACAAAGATTAAACATATTTCACATTGTAGGAGGTTGCTTACAGTACTCCCTCTGCAAAGGCATAATGTATACAAAGATTAAACATATTTCACATTGTAGGAGGTTGCTTACAGTACTCCCTCTGCAAAGGCATAATGTATACAAAGATTAAACATATTTCACATTGTAGGAGGTTGCTTACAGTACTCCCTCTGCAAAGGCATAATGTATACAAAGATTAAACATATTTCACATTGTAGGAGGTTGCTTACAGTACTCCCTCTGCAAAGGCATAATGTATACAAAGATTAAACATATTTCACATTGTAGGAGGTTGCTTACAGTACTCCCTCTGCTAAGGCATAATGTATACAAAGATTAAACATATTTCACATTGTAGGAGGTTGCTTACAGTACTCCCTCTGCAAAGGCATAATGTATACAAAGATTAAACATATTTCACATTGTAGGAGGTTGCTTACAGTACTCCCTCTGCAAAGGCATAATGTATACAAAGATTAAACATATTTCACATTGTAGGAGGTTGCTTACAGTACTCCCTCTGCAAAGGCATAATGTATACAAAGATTAAACATATTTCACATTGTAGGAGGTTGCTTACAGTACTCCCTCTGCAAAGGCATAATGTATACAAAGATTAAACATATTTCACATTGTAGGAGGTTGCTTACAGTACTCCCTCTGCTAAGGCATAATGTATACAAAGATTAAACATATTTCACATTGTAGGAGGTTGCTTACAGTACTCCCTCTGCTAAGGCATAATGTATACAAAGATTAAACATATTTCACATTGTAGGAGGTTGCTTACAGTACTCCCTCTGCAAAGGCATAATGTATACAAAGATTAAACATATTTCACATTGTAGGAGGTTGCTTACAGTACTCCCTCTGCTAAGGCATAATGTATACAAAGATTAAACATATTTCACATTGTAGGAGGTTGCTTACAGTACTCCCTCTGCTAAGGCATAATGTATACAAAGATTAAACATATTTCACATTGTAGGAGGTTGCTTACAGTACTCCCTCTGCAAAGGCATAATGTATACAAAGATTAAACATATTTCACATTGTAGGAGGTTGCTTACAGTACTCCCTCTGCAAAGGCATAATGTATACAAAGATTAAACATATTTCACATTGTAGGAGGTTGCTTACAGTACTCCCTCTGCTAAGGCATAATGTATACAAAGATTAAACATATTTCACATTGTAGGAGGTTGCTTACAGTACTCCCTCTGCAAAGGCATAATGTATACAAAGATTAAACATATTTCACATTGTAGGAGGTTGCTTACAGTACTCCCTCTGCAAAGGCATAATGTATACAAAGATTAAACATATTTCACATTGTAGGAGGTTGCTTACAGTACTCCCTCTGCAAAGGCATAATGTATACAAAGATTAAACATATTTCACATTGTAGGAGGTTGCTTACAGTACTCCCTCTGCTAAGGCATAATGTATACAAAGATTAAACATATTTCACATTGTAGGAGGTTGCTTACAGTACTCCCTCTGCTAAGGCATAATGTATACAAAGATTAAACATATTTCACATTGTAGGAGGTTGCTTACAGTACTCCCTCTGCAAAGGCATAATGTATACAAAGATTAAACATATTTCACATTGTAGGAGGTTGCTTACAGTACTCCCTCTGCTAAGGCATAATGTATACAAAGATTAAACATATTTCACATTGTAGGAGGTTGCTTACAGTACTCCCTCTGCAAAGGCATAATGTATACAAAGATTAAACATATTTCACATTGTAGGAGGTTGCTTACAGTACTCCCTCTGCAAAGGCATAATGTATACAAAGATTAAACATATTTCACATTGTAGGAGGTTGCTTACAGTACTCCCTCTGCAAAGGCATAATGTATACAAAGATTAAACATATTTCACATTGTAGGAGGTTGCTTACAGTACTCCCTCTGCAAAGGCATAATGTATATTGTCTCCAATACTTTCAAATGAAAGTCTGAATTGTGCTAACTCAGTACTGAGAAGATGTCTTTTTCATAAGACATAGTATACTGACAGTTATGTAACAGATGTTCAGCTCTTGTAGACCTGGATGCATTGACACACCAATGTAAATTATTGAATTACATGGCTGATCATTTTGATTATTTTGTACAAATCACAACATATTAGAAAAAAACAGTTCTGGACTGCTATGTAATATTCATATCTTATATGGCAGTGAATGTTGAACATTGCAGGTGAAGAAAAAAAAAACTTGGAGACTGGTGCAGTTCTATTGACAAATGTTGAGAATACCATGAACAGAGCATGTGAACAATGAGGAAGTTTTATTCTTATTCCTTTACTTTCTTCATTCATAGTGAGTTTTATGCTTATTTCTTATTTATCAGGAACAGAAAACTTCTTAATAACTTTGTTCAAATGTGAAAACATACATATGTGTTCATGATTTAACTATTGAACTTCAACACTACCATAAACAAAAGATTAGGCAGGAAACTCCCATCTATACTGGAAACAGCGAATACAGTGGATTTGAGAATCCTATTTTCTTGACAAACTGTTTGAGGAAAATGATTCTATAAATTTCAACTGACAATAATTCTAATGGTTTGGTCGACTAAATGCCAAATACTTCCTCATAAAGAAACAACTAATCTCACCATTACCATTATCATAAGCTGTAACAAAGGATAGGAAGTTGTGGAGATCCATGATTAAAACACATCCTAAAAGGACTTGGCATATCAAAGAATTATAAACTGAAATTCACATGGTTTATTTGTCATATAAATTTCTGCAGCCTCAGTAAGTTAATAACTTTTATTCTTAAAACATTGATGTGGATACTCAAATCTGCCTGAATATGTCTATCACACTTTTTGTTCATATCAGCCGATTTCTGTCTAATTATATCCAACTTCTTTTCAGTTTCAGTCAGCTCAATTCTCCTTTTCTATTCCAGTAACTATACATTTTTGAGATATCTATCTATCTATCTATCTATCTATCTATCTATATATATATATATATATATATATATATATATATATATATATATATATATTGTCATCCACAGACAGACTGTTTCGCTGTATCACAGCTCATCAGTGTGGCTAGACGTCCAGTTGCCTCTGGCTAGAATCGAAAACCGGCTGAATTCGCGTCAGTCGGAAATTTTACCCTGAAGCCGTTGGCGCACGACAGAGAAGAAGGTGAATTTAAGCGTATTTATTTTTAGATAAACACAGTGACTGAGAGAACTCGATTCGATTTACCGAAGAGTCTTGCATTATTAGCCGTAATAGTCACTGTTTACAAACCACACATCTTCCCCAAAGAGCTCAACCGAAATAAATTTTTCAGGAGCATATATATATATATATAGGATTAATACAAATAGAATTTGTCGCTTAGCTGATTTATATTATATTCAGCACCTTCACTCCAGAGTTTCATAGACAAACCTTTGGGTAATTGTTCAGTCTCCTCATCAGGAGATTTAAGCAATTGACTATGGTTTTTCTTGTTTTTCTTTATCTTTATACAAAGTTTGATAAAGTTAAGAAAAATTAATGACAAAGTGGAAATTCCTAACATATTTCTAGTATATAAAAATTTATATATATCTTTTTCCCATATACATATATATATATATATTTCTAAAGGAAAAGATAGATTTTTTATTTATTAATCCAACAGAGTTTATTACTTTTGGTGGATACTCATATTTGAGTAGACACCCAATTTATTTATTAACAGTATATCTATTTTCATCTACAGACTTGAATATTTGAAAAATCTTAGAGAAAAATATGTGTTGGAGAACACATAGGGCTAGTCTGATGAAGTCCGAAGAGACGAAACGTGTCACATGCAAACTTTTTCCACTTTGTCATACATCTTTCCTCCAAAACTGTTCTTGACTTATAAAAATTCATATATATAGTCTAAGAAGAATTTGGTAATCCGTATAGGTAGTCCCAAAAAGGATGAAATCCTGAGAGCTCAATGTAAATCCAGAGCTAATAATTTAAAGGAAAAACAGACCACTTTAAGGCTCCATGTAATAATTTATTTCGCCAAGCCCTTTATTAAAGGACACTGGCTCATCAGACTCCACTTCCAAACGGTGAAACGAAAAATGATAAATGAAAATTGAAATGAACCTATACACTTTTGACGGGTAGTTTATGTAATTTAACAGAGAAGGTAATGAGGTGTAGTGTGAGAGACATGATCGAATTTAGAGAGAGTTTACTTTAATATTTCTATCTATCATACTTAGTATTAAGTAAGAGTATATATATATATATATATATATATATATATATATATATATATATATATATATATAAGGTAGGGGTCTATATATATATATATATATATATATATAAGGTAGGGGTATATATATATATATATATATATATATATATATATATATAAGGTAGGGGGTATATATATATATATATATATATATATAAGGTAGGGGTATATATATATATATATATAAGGTAGGGGGTATATATATATATATATATATAAGGTAGGGGTATATATATATATATATATATATAAGGTAGGGGGTATATATATATATATATAAGGTAGGGGTATATATATATATATATAAGGTAGGGGTATATATATATATATATATATATATATATATATAAGGTAGGGGTATATATATATATATATATATATATATATATATATATAAGGTAGGGTTATATATATATATATATATATATATATATATACCTACACACACACATTCCAAGTGGGTACTGAATGGTTTTTTTACCTCATCTACTTCCAGAAATCTGACCAAGTAACCAATTATCAAAACACCATAATTTGGTATGGTGGAGTATCCCATTCTGAGTCAGGTCAAGAACCTTTCATATATGTTCATATCTACTTATACTTTTCTGCTTCTATTCCTGTAAGAAAAATGAAAGACACTTCCACATTAGTAAAATACAAATTGCTTAGAATTCATGAGGTAACAACTTCCACCATCTTTAAAATTTCTCCTTCATTTCACCCTTCCGCTAAGCTCCATATTCTCAGATAATAAAAATTCCAGACCTGGTCCATTTTCGTTTTTCTTTCTATTCTATTTTTACTTCTTCATAAACCTTGCTTCTTTATTTCTTCCATATCCTTCTTACTTTTTACTTCACAACATTTATAAATACTTATCTTCATGTTCATACTTATATCTTCATTTTAGTCCATTTTATTTGTTTGTTTTTCTTCTTGTATTCATTCCCAGATGTTTGGTTCTCATTAAAGAGCCAGGATTTCAGGGCAAGCAGGCAAACCCTTAAATCTTGGCTGTCTGGCACAACACAGTCTCCCTGCTCTCATTTCTTATTTAGAATCAAGCAAGTACAGAAATTTAACTATCTGGAAAGTATTTTAATGGACAATGGAAAATGTGATACACAAATAAACATGCTTCAGAATAGTGGAAGCTGCCTTCCAAAAGTTAAACAAAATATTAAGAAACATGAAAATCATCTGAGAAAGAAAGAAAAGAATGCTGAACTTTTATGCAATATTATTTATCTTATATAGCAATGAATGCTGGACAATTTCCTCACAGATGAAGAGAAACAAAGAAAAGAATCCTGAACTATTATGTAATATTATTCCTTCTATATCGTAATTTCTTCATAGATGAAGAGAAGACTTGAGGCAACAGATATCTGGTTCTGCAGAAGGATGCTGAGAATGCCATAGACAAGCCATGAGAGCTAGTACAGAAATTTAGCTATCTGGGAAGATGTTTATCTGACGACAGAAAATATGATGCCAAAATCTGAAGACACATTGGAATACCAAAAGATGCCTTTCAAAAACTAAAATAATTAAAGACAGAGGAAAATTCCATTAGAAACAAAGAAAAGAATGCTGTACTGTTATGTAACATTATTCCTCCTATATGGCAGTGAATGCTGGACAATTTCCTCACAGATGAAGGGGAGACTTGAGGCAACAGAGAAGTGGTTCTACTGAAGGATGTTGAGAATACCATGGACAAACCTTTAGAGTAAGCTGGACAGCCCAAAATCTGATCTATGAATTGGAGATGGCAAAATCAAGCAAGTACTGAAATTTAACTAGCTGGAATGTATTTTAATAGACAATGGAAAATGTAACACAGAAATCTGAAAGCCCATTGGAATAGCAAAAAGGTGCCTTTCCAAAGCTAAACAAAGTATTAAGTAACAGGAAAATTTCATTAGAAACAAAGAAAAAGATGTTGAACTGCTATGTAATACTAATATACCTATATGGCAGTGAATGCGGGACAATTTTCTTGCAGATGAAGCAGCAGACAGTGTGGTTCTGCAGAAAGGTGCCAAGAATACCAAGGATGAAGCATCTGAGCAATGAGGAAGTTTTAAGGAAAATAGGAATGAAAGGACAGTTGTGCTTATGATCAGAAAACAGTTGTTGAAATTCCTCATACATAATGAGGGAAGAAGACATGTAGAACATGATTCTCCGAGGACGTACTAAAAGCTAGAAAGGAAACATCGAGTAACCTAACAGAGCTTGTGTACTGGGTGATAGAAAAGAAACTGGGATGGGTAATAAAGGAACAAAGATTGCTCAGAGCAACAAAGGATAGGAGGCTGTGGAGCATCATAAATGTTCACATCCCAAAGGTACATGGCATATAAAAGAAGTCGTCTTTTGCTGAGCAAGTAAAGCTTTGTAAATGGGCTGCAGACCAAAACTGTTACAGTGAGTATGATCCTCACTTGATATTACCTTTATATGTAAATATCATTGGGAAAAGTATGACTTTTTTCTCTCCCCTCAGTTATAGGTTAAATAGTAGGCCATGTGTCTAGAAAAATGATTTTTATTTTTAAGAAAATTGTTACTGTAATATTCACTCACAAAAAAAAAAAATTATTACAATCCAAAATGTTTTAGCTTTAGATAACCCATGCAGGGTTGATAAATCATAACAAATAAATTAATCAATCACTGGGTACCATATATTTGTAATCTTGTGCTTGTCTAAGCTAAACTTAGTTAATATTTGGGGGCCTACTGTAGCATCAATGGGTGCATTGCCAAGTGGTTAGAACATTAATGTTCCAACCGTGAAATCCGAGTTCAAACCTTATCATGGTTGATATATCAAGTATTCAGAATATAGTAAGTAGAGTTCACAAATTCAGCTACTGTATTTTCCACTGCATCAAGAGTGAAAGAACTTGGGGAATTTTCCAGTTTCTTTGGTATTATTTCAGTTAAATTTTGTTTTTTCTGGAGTTCCAACAACTGCTGGTGTTGCATTTTTATCACATATTTGGAGAATATCTGTTGTTTTTTCCTTCTTTCTCTTTTTTTTTCTTTTTTGCACACACCGAAGAAATATAATGAAACCCTTTATTTTTCAACATAATCTCCTCCCTTGTCAATGTACCTAATTCAGCAGTGAATATTAGTGATACAAAGTGAGCATTATATAGTGAAAAATTCAACTAATAACTGTATCAGGCTATGGACTTGCTTCTCTACATGTATATATAAAAATGCATGCAAACGCACGCATATATATATATATATATATATATATATATATATTTATTTATTATGCAGTGTTACATTAGAACATGCACATACCCACTACAAAACTGTACATCTTGTTTCAATGTTAAAAACTTTTTTTAACGTTTCATCAGGTGGGAAATCACGATACTACTTTTGCAGATTTCTAAGATTTCTAAGAGGTCACTTCTTAATAATATTAGATTCATTGGGAAAATCTTACCACATGTTGATCCAAGCCTTGTCAGTGAAATTAGGATAAAAAACCTGTTCAGAAGCTATTGATGGTTCTGTTAGTATAAAGTCACAAATCATCGTGACTGAGGATTTCAGTAGATTGTCTTTGTTCAAGTACACATCATGCTATATGATGAACTCGCTCCTAGAAATTGTAACTAAGGTCTGCTCTGCATAGTTGTCATATAAACCACAGGTTGGTTGTGATGGTGTTAAGAAACATGAATGTGCCTGAGCAGGAGTCTGCAACAGGGATTAGCTAGACACTTCAGCAGAAAACCATGCTTGGAAATGATCAGCTACTTACTGTAGCATGATTCTTAATCACTATGGCTAGTGGTTCTCAAACATTTTCCTTCTGTCTACCCTTTTATACTGTTCCTCTGTGTTGGTGTATTCTCTGAGTGTTATCATACTCAAGGTCAAATCAAAAAAACTCTTGGAACTAGGCATAGGAATGGTGAGGCAAGGAGGAATACAGAAAGCAAATTGTTCTTTTTATATTGGAATAAAAGAAAAGAATGTTTGCAGATTTCTACGATTTCTAAGAGGCAAAGTGCCAAGAATGTGAGAGATTTGATCATGTACACTGAATTTCTGTCGTATATCCTGATTTGAGAATCCCTTAATTCAGCAGACTATCAGTTGATGTAGTAAGTTCACGTGTTTTTTGTCATCATGTGCCAGAATAAATCAAGGTAAATAAATCTTTTAGTAAACTTTTAAAATACTCAGGAACACATATACAACCTGAGAACAAAAGCTTGTATATAAACTGAATTTACTGTATTTTTCAGTGTTCAAGACAAACTCTTTGTTTTACCTGCTTGAGTCCCCTGCATTGAAGGTATGAATAATATCAGTTTGAAAAAAACAGAAATGATCAAGGGGTTCGTTTTAAAAGCCTTCACTCCTTGTCTAGGATTCCTTTAAAGCAGTGGTTCCCAAACGGTGCAACGCACCTCATGGGTGCAGCGGAAGAGAATGGCAGGTGAGGCGGAATGATGGAATGACAATCAAAGATTTAGAAATAGTTTCAATAAAATTCATATGCCAAAAATAAATATGATTTCAGAATTTCAAATATGGATTTCTTGTAATTGCAGGCATGAAACCCAATATAAATATTTATAAATAATTATTGACTGATTTTATCATTGTGATATTTTTGCATTATATCAAGTATTCAGAATATAGTAACTAGGGTTCACAAATTCAGCTACTGTATTTTCCACTGCATCAAGAGTGAAAGAACTTGGGGAATTTTCCATTTTCTTTGGTATTATTTCAGTTAAATTTTGTTTTTTCTGGAGTTCCAACAACTACTGTTGTTGCATTTTTATCACATATTTGGAGAATATCTGTTGTTTTTTTCTTCTTTCTCTTTTTTTTTTTTTTTTGCACAGACCAAAGAAATATAATGAAACCCTTTATTTTTCAACATAATCTCCTCCCTTGTCAATGTACCTAATTCAGCAGTGAATATTAGTGATATAAAGTGAGCATTATATAGTAAAAAATTCAACTAATAACTGTATCAGTCTATGGACTTGCTTCTGTACATTTATATATAAAAATGCATGCACACACTCACACACACACACACATATATATATTTATTATGCAGTGTTACATTAGAACATGCACATACCCACTACAAAACTGTACATCTTGTTTCAACATTAAAAAACTTTTTTCAATGTTTCATCAGGTGGGAAATCACAATGATGCTACTTTTACCTTTGTGGAGTTAAAGATTTGACAATTTATGTTTTATCAGGTGGGAAATCACAATGCTATTTTTACATATGGGTATATATATATATATATATATATATATATGTTAGAAGCAGGTGCTAAAAAGTTCTCTTGGTCAAACCGTGGACTTTTCAGCATCACTTATATTTCAGCAGATCAAAAGGATTTTCAATAACAAAAATAATATGGAGTACAAAATGTTGATTACAAATCAAAGTTTTCCTGAACAAGAGGTTTAAAGTTGGTTTTATTGAATAAAGTGTGATTACATTAATACAAATATAATTCAGTGTAGTGTCTTTATTAACAGATAACAGTACTTTAAGCTACATTTTTACTTTTCTTAAATTTTTCACCTCGACAATTGGTAGAACACCTTCTTTGTACCTACCATTTTCTTACCACTTAAATTTCTTTAAGACTTATTTTTACTTAAATTTCTGCAAGACTAATTTTTACTTATTTGTACTTAAATTTCTGCAAGACTAATTTTTACTTATTTGTACTTAAATTTCTACAAAACTAACATAACAAATGAACTAAACTTTTAAAAATATTTTAGAAGAAATAGTTTTTCTCACTTTCTCATAGCAAAAATGTTAAAGATTTGACAAGTTTCCCACTTTTCCTTGTAAAAAAAAAGAAAAGAAAAAAGGTAATATTTCCTCTTCAGCATAAAACAAAACATGTAAAAAAAAACAAAAAATAAACCTTCCACTAAACTACAAAGATGACAGGCTCAAATTAACAGGTTTCCTTTTCCAGTTTTTCAATATGGTTGTTCATTCTTTATCATGCAGTCAAGTCCAATTATGTATTTTGCCGATCAGATAGAATTAAGCAATCAAAATTAAAAGTTATCTGAGATTCAGTAAAAATTTTCTTATATTTCTTGAAGCAAATTTTCAAAAAATAAAACCAAAATAGATCTCTTTGCAAAAAAAAAACAATCAAGTAATAAAAACAAAAATGTGCTGGTATTAATCAAACAAACAGAAGTTTAATTCAAATAGGATGTTCTTTAAAATCTATCTTTTATTGAACACAACAAGGAAAAACACTAATGAAAACACAGAGTTATCTAACTTGTTCCATCTGGCAGGAAAGATAATTATTTCCTACATGGTACCTAGACTTAGTGAATTTAAGCACAGTACTAGATTGTTGGAAAGGTCTCATCATTTTACAGTTAAAATGGCTTGATGTAACCATAAGTTCTATCCTAGCAGTTAGGGTTACACTTCTCAATTGTGGAACTCTCTTCCAGCTTTTTGCTTCCCAATCAACTTTGACATTGCACTTAAATTTTTGAAGATCAATCATTATCTTCTGTCTTCTTAATTCTTGTTCTTTTATTGTTATTAATGAACAATATCAATAAAATGTATTTCAGTCAATATTTTGAGGCACAGAGTTAAAATAATTAATTTTGGATCCAGCTGACGTCAAGAATGAAGACGACGCACTACAAAAGATTTTTGTTGCTTTGAAATACATATATACTTGAATGTTGACACACTCAAACTGAGCCTGACATGACCAACCCCCAGAGTCACCAGTGATATATATATATATATATATATATATATATATATATATATATATATATATATATATATATATAGTTTACGAAAAACTAGGTAATCCGTATGGGTAGACCCAAGGAGGATAAAATCCAGAGAGCTCAATGTAAATCAGAGCTAATAATTTAAATAAAAATAGACCACTTTAAGGTTCCATATAATAAATTATTTCACCACAGCCCTTTTAAAGGACAGCGGATCATCAGATTTTATTTCCAAAGGTTGAAACGAAAAATGAAAAGAAATTTACACATTTATGACGGGCAGTAATAAGTAAATTAACGAAGTGAGGGAGTAGAGAGACATGACATAAATTAGTGCACAGAAGAGATTGATTCATCCCTTTCTCAAGAGTATTTGTATAAAAGTAAATGCAATGAACTTAGCTGGAATTTGAACTTGGTACATTGATTTGTGGATACACGTTTGTGTAAGGAATTGCTATTTTGAATGAGAAGTAAGAGAGCTGAGTTCAAATTCCAGTCAGGTTTGTTACATTCACTTATGCACAAAAACTCTTGGGAAAGGTATGAATCTATCTCTTCTCCCTTCAGCTATGGGGAAATAGTAAGACAGACTAGGTCCTATAGCCTTGGTTGGTAACCAGTCTAACAGAGAGAAAACTCTGAATTCAAACCAGCCTGGTGAGTGATGGGCTCCATCAGGTTATCTTGCTCATGACACATCACTGCTACTATGGTGGTCCACTTATGGTCCTGATGGGTTATGCAATGCACGATCATGGCACTGATTCCACTTCCTGCTCTGATAATCACAAGTCAGCGATTCTTCACCTTTTTGTTTCACAGAATATTCATCTTTTTCTAAAACCGTATTTCTTCACAGTAAAGCCAAAAAGCACAGTCATTCTCATGAAAGAAAGCACCTGGGACCTTTGGAAGTCTATACCTGCAAACTTTTATTAATCTGCAAACTTTATTTTCATATCCAATATATAAAGAAAGTAATTTCGAAGGTGTTGTGGTAAACGCTCCTACAGTATAATGAATTCTTCCTCCTCTCACAAATACTAACTGTGAGAGTCAGTTGGGAGCGGAGACGCAGTGTTAACCTACTGTTCGGACGTACACTTCTATCTGCTTATTACTAACACTCTTGCTTTGTATATATCTGTTATTTCAATGCACTTGTTCAACCTACCTTCATCGTCCGTGTCTTTCTTTATGGCCCCTAAACAGGCCACAACAGAAGGAATTAATACATTCTTTTTATTTTAACTCTAATATTTTTCATAATTACCGTAAACGTTATATTTAGTGGATACACATGTTTGAGTAGACATCTCTGTTTTTTAAACAGAATATTTGGCATCTACTGGTCTGAATTTTTCATGAGTCTTTAATAAAAGGGGATATGGTTTCTAGCAGGTTTTGAACCTGTGTCCCCCTTATATAGGTGAAACCACTATATTGCCCAGCATGATTTTAAACTGCACAGCCACAAAGGACTTCACAGCGAAGTAAGACGCAATTACCCTTGTGAAGGAAAATAGATATATTAAGATAATTTTTGTGAACCTATATTTTTGAGTAAACAACCTTATTACTTGAAAAGTTTCTCAAAACGAACCTGTGTCTGATATAAAGGAAGTTCATTATAGTAAACTTTAGTAAAGCCACTTCTGTTTCTACTTTGTTTGTCTCTTTGGAGAAATGCAGTTACTTGGCACAGATTTGTGTAGTTAGCTGGTATTTTGGAGTTGAATGACTACAACCTGTTGCAAAGTATTACATTTAACTGTATTTTTGGTGATAGAAACTTGAATATTTTGTAATTTAATAAACAAAATTAGTTGAAAAATCTCTTTTTCTAACATGTCCTCAAATTTCTAATCTTATTTTAGGTTTTATTTTTGTCAGTTTTTTTCATGGAGCCTCCATTGTTAATATATATATATATATATATATATATAAACCGTAAATTTTAAAATGTAAGTTACTCCACAATTCGCTTGATGAGGAAATGGAACTAATGTCTTTGGTTTAATAACAAAATTAAATTCAAGGGACCGTAAATTTTAAAAAGTAAGTTACTCCAAAATTCGCTTGATGAGGAAATGGAACTAATGTCTTTGGTTTAATAACAAAATTAAATTCAAGGGCTTTAGCTTCCATTTCTGAAACATGGTTATCACTGTGTAGCGGTAAAACCATATTTTAAATCTATTAATTTATAATATTAATGCTCTGTAAATTTAAATTTACATAGAGCACTATTGTGTAAAAATAAAAATATCTATAACACCGGATTTTATATCTTACTGTTCTTTCCTTTTTATTTATATATATATATATATATATATATATATATATATATATAAAGACATTTATGATATGTTTAACGTTCTTTTTATAGATACAAGTAAGCAAATGCTCTACTTGTATCTATAAAAAGAACGTTAAACATATCATAAATGTCTTTAAATAAATTGTCGGACTTTGTCCAATTCAAATATATATATATATATATACAGTGTAACCCGGATATAAGAGAAACCCGGATATAAGATAGATTTTCTCTGGTACCAAATTAGAGCCTGTGTTAATGTATATATAATAGACCAAACCCGGATATAAGAGACTTCTTCTCCGGTCCTGACAACTCTCTTATATCCGGGTTACACTGTATATATATATCCACAAACAGACTGTTTCACTGTATCACAGCTCATCAGTGTGACTAGACATCTGATTGCTTCAAGCCAGGATCGAAACTTGACTGATTTGGTATCAGAGACTCTATCCCTAAGCTATTGCCGCACAGAAGAGAAAGGGAAACTTTTAACATGTTATGTACATGATGTATATAAATGTCAAATCAGCTATTGAAAGATCAATTGGAAAAAAAAATTTCTATGTTATGTGTGTCATCCTTTGAAAGGACCTCTTCAGAAGAGATAAAGATTCTATTGTTGGAATCATATATGGAGGGGAAGGTATTTAATTTGCAGCTGATTTCATTGATAAAAACATTATTTACTGTGAAGGAATCTTTTCAAAGGACAACATATGTAATATAGAATTTGTTTTTCTATTTTGTCATTCAATTGCCCATTATTAGCCTTACATACAGTTTATGTATTGTATTCACCCATATATATATATATATATATATATATATATATATATATATATATATATTTGTCATCCACATACAGACTGTTTTGCTGTTTCACAGCTCATCAGTGTGGCTAGACGTCCGGTTGCCTCTAGCTAGTATCGAAACCCGACTGAATTTGCGTCAGTCAGAACTTCTCCCACTAAGCCGGCGGTGCACAGCAGGGATGAAGGTGAAATTTAGCGTGTTTATTTTTAGATTTAGATAAACACACAGTGACTGACAGTGACTCAATTCTGCCAAAGAGTCGTACAATATTAGCTTAAATAGTCACACCTCAAACCAGAGAGCTCAACCAAAATTAATTTTTCAGGAGCCAATATTTTTGTCATCCACAATATATATATATATATATATATATATATATATATATATATATATATATATATGTATGTATGCAGGTGTGCAGTGAAATAGGAAAGAACACGTTAGGTAGATAATCCGGTGTTCCTTAATATTTAGCTTTATTTTCAAAAGGACAGGGGTCTCGGCTCTCGCTTTTGAAACATGAGAACTCTTATGTAGCGGAGGAATCATATTTTTAAAAACTAAAAATATTATTATATTATATATATATATATATATATATATATATATTCAAGTAAAATAAGAACAAATGGAGTATGATTCCACTGTACGTAACATTTAATTTAAAAGAGAGCTCAATACATAGTAGAGCTAAATATTATTTATTTTAAAACATTTTAAAAATCACTACACAATTACAGTTACGTTTCAACAGCATAAATGTGTCTCTTTGGGTGATGTTAAACAACTGGTGAAAGATTAATTTAATTTCACTTGCCAGTTGTTTAACATTGCCTGAAGAGACACATTTATGGTGTCGAAACATAATTGTAATTGCGTGGCAATTTTTAGCAGGTTTTAATATCCTAAAATATCTATCTATCTATCTTTCTATCTTTCTATTTATATATATATATATATATATATATATATATATAGTTGATCCTACTTTTGTGTGACTTTTTGACATGTCTCTGAAATATTTTTATGCTTGATTTTTTAATTATTAAAACCTTTAACATTCTGGAAGTGATTTTGTTAGCAAAGCAAAAATTTGTTTGTGTTGTCATATCCTACTATGGCAACAGAAAATGACCATAACTGAAATTAAGTAGTGCAGTAGAGGAGCCTTGAAAAACAATGCAGTGGGAAGGAAAGTAGTAAATAATGTAGAGTGTTAAAGATTAAATTTGAATATCACTACAGATCTTTGAGGATGGGCCCCGAAATTGATGGTTGTAATTAAAACCTACTTGCCTTCCTCTTCTATCTCTTCTCTTTCTTCTTCTTATTATATCTGTTCGTGTTATGATAAAACTGTTATGATTACTGATCTTTAAAAATTATTATTATTATCATTATTTTGAGAATGTTATGTGGTTGATAATTGAAAAGAGATTGCTTGATGTCTCTTTTGAAATACGGGCTGCTACACGTGAATTAGATAAGTTAGAATAAGTACCTTGCATTTATTGATAAATAAAAACCAGTTACTTTTTGCCATGAGCCAAACAGAAGTTTTCCATCTTATCTAAGCAGACGTAAGAAGAGTAACACGGAATCATAGAGAGCTTTGTCGGTAGGCACACACACACACACACTTATTTCCTCTCTCACTCAAAAGTACATTCACCCAGGAGTGTGTGTCTGGTATGAAATTTGTGTGTATCAATGTGCATTTTGGATGCATTTGTTGGGGATATGCTATATTATAGCATATCCAAAATACACATGCAGGTTTCTGCATTTTAAATTTACTGGAAAAATTTATCCATCTCAGTCCGTTCATATCTATTTCATTCTATCTATTTATTTGTTCATATCTATCTATCTCAGTCTGTTCATATCTCTCTATATTATTCATAAATGAATCAACGCACATACAATGTACTCTTCAGTGACAAATACACGCCCTCACACTGCTTGTTAATTTTTGGATTTTTTTCCAATCCCACCTGAAGCTTATTTGCCCCCCCCCTAACCTGCTTATTAATTTTTGACTTTTTTTTTTTAACAGACCTTTAATTGTAATGTTGGCAAGACTTCATGGAAAATATTTTTGATTTTATTAAGTTTTAATTTTTAAAAAAAATTAATAATTAAGTTTTTTACTTAAAAAAATACATTGACGGCCATTTATTCTCACAGTGAGTAAAGTTATAGAAAAAAACTTATGTTCGAGATCTTATTATGGCTTGTTGAAAGAATAGTTTTTCATTTTCCATTTCAAATATACTCCATTAAATTTTCTCAGCCCCCCCCCTATTTATTACAACTCACCTTTTTATTTGGCACCTGTGTTTGTTCTTTATATTCAGATCATGTTTTATATTTTATACTCACTAAAATCCCACTTTAGGTCGTGTACCCGTATCGAATCGGGTGGATACCGTACACACACAAGTACACTATTTAAAAAAACAAAAAAAAAATCCTGCTCTGTTGTATATGCAGAGAATGAATCAATTTTTATCCATTAAGCTAAATAAAGCATAAATGTTATGAAACATAATTTCTACAAGTAAAAATAAAAAATTAATTTTCTTTATTTTTAACTTGTAAACAAACGTTACGTGAGTTCGTCCGTGTGTGTGTGTGTGTATGAAAAAGTTTTTACAAAAGAAACTCATGAAAATCATGTCTGCTCTCTTCCTCACTACAAATCATGTTTCACCGAAGCAAACATACACGCATATTTTTTTTTCTGCAAACGTAAACTCGCACGGGAAGTCTCATCCACACACGTCCATTTTTAAAAGCAATTTAGGCGCGCATTTTTTATACAGTGAATAACAAACACACACACACACACAAATTCAATAACGATCACATTATTAGTCTCTTGGGACATGAGTTCAATCCTCTCGAGCAGCTCCACTAAAAACCCTCATCATATCAACCAATAAAGCGTATGCTCTTTAAGTCACTTCTCTTACTAATAAAAAAATTGTCCCGTTAGGTTTGGCACAAGGCCAAAATAGTAAATAAATTTAAAGTGAAAGATATCTTGTTTGCCTTGAAAATAATTTACTCATATCCAAAAAAAAATGATGTTAAATAATTTTAAATGTACAAATTCTTACTCGCCATACAACCCCCGTCTGAGACTCCCGGACATAGGTCAGCCTTCCTGACTTTACACTTTTACACCAATTTAATTCAGTAACCCTTGACCTTGAGATGCTCTTCATGGACCGCGTATTGGGTGAACAATAGAATAAAAGTTTAGGTTTAGAGAAATTTTGAGACTAGAAAACCAAACACAGGTGACGAGTCTGTTTACAGTTTACGTCTCAGATTTACATCCAGAAAATATTTCATATCCCCCAAGAGGTCAAAGCGTGGTATCTGTTCTCCTTTTCAAGCTTTGTCCCGGGGATTCTAACTCTGCGACAGCACCTCCATCATTGCACGAAAGAAATGAGGATTAGTGAATAATACCGACGCCAACGCGAAAGTGGTCGCGCAGAATTGGGCTCATTCACACATATGTACGACCCACATATAAAAGTTTTAATTGTCGCACTGTGATATGGTGTGACTAAATTTAATTTAAAAACTTAAAAATTTTAAACTGACCTTTAGTCACACCATATCACAGTGCGACGATATTCACATTTCCCCCCACCCCAAGAATACTTTCATAATTTGAGATTATTTTTAAATTTAAGTTTATTCATACTGAGGAATGTATTGTAAATTTACTCGTGTGCGCTGAGACATAGACTTGACATTTGACAATCATAGACAGTTTTTCTCTTTCCAGGCTTTTTGAGAGAAAAAATGATGGTTCCTTAAAGTCATTGACTTTAAGGAACCATCATTTTTTTTTCTCTACTTTAATAAAATCGTGTACTATCACTTTCTTTGTGGTACAGACTCCTGAGAGGACGCTTCCCCGATCGCTACAATTTTAAACCTGTTCAAATCTTGTGTCAACCGATATCTATCCTATTCTCATAGTATGCCTCCACTTTTTATCTAATTCAGTAACCCTTGACCTTGAGATGCTCTTCAGTCTTCATGGACCTCGTATTGGGTGAACAATAGAATAAAAGTTTAGGTTTAGAGAAATTTTGAGACTAGAAAACCAAACGGTGCCGTGTGTGGGATGCATGGTGTTAGGGGGGAATTATTAAAAGGAAATAATCAAATATTTAAGAAGGGAAATAGCTATCTATCTATCTCAACCTGTTCGTATCTATCTATCTATCTATCTATCTATCTATCTATCTATCTATCTATCTATCTATCTATCTATCTATCTATCTATCTATCTATCTATCTATCTATCTATCTATCTATCTATCTATCTATCTATCTCAGCCTGTTCGTATCTATCTATCTATCTATCTATCGCATTGAAGAAAAACTGAGACACGAAAAAGAAATTAAAATCAGTGATTGTTTAAAGAAGGTCGGATCAAAATATTGATTCGTATTTAGGATCAATAAAAAAATTGATCCTTGATCGAAGTAAAAGTAGAATGTCTGGGAAAGTGGGGTTTTTAACGTTATTATACATTACTTTTTTCTTCCTTTTTTAAATATTTTATTTTAATGTGAATGTGCGAGTAGATAATAAAAATCATAGTAAATTAAATGAATTTCTGGCGAGACACTTTTGTGAAGTAAACTGAAACCACCTTTTAAAAATTGAAATAGGAATATTTTATAACAGTTTTAAAATCAGTGACATTGATCTCCGATTGAAAGAGAAGGCAATATGTCGTTCAACGATTGGATTTTATTTTATTTTATTTTCAAAAATGTAAAGTAGGTCGAGAAATCTAAATGAATTTTGACGAGTTTCTCGTGTAAATTAATATGGGCGTACGGCTCCGCGGCGTAATCGTTTTCAAATTGAGAAAGGATGAAAAAGTCAAATTTACCATCTCTAAACTGTAAATGTAATTAGAAACCATGTTTGAAATAGACATTACCTTGATGACATTTAAAAATCAACCTAATTGATCTCCGATTATTAAGAAAAAAGAAAAAGACTGAAAAAAGTTTTTTTTCTCTTTTGTTAACATTTTCTTTCGTTTTCGCGTCAAAATATGTAGAAAGACTCAATGACCATTTCTAAGATTTGACAGTTTTTTTAATTTCGTATAAAGAGAATTTTTTAAAATGACAGTTTTGATTTAAACGTGTCGTAAAGTATGTTTTTTTTTTTTTAAATTAGTGCGGTCTCTTTTTGTAACAGAGAAAAAACACTTTACTTTTTTTTTTTTTTTTGTCAGTGAGTCTGACGTTTGGCACAAATTAGGATTCTATTCCAGTGGCTGTTTTTTGTGTTAGGAAGTCAGTCCTGAAAAAATTAACATTCATTTATTTATTTATTTTTAGAATTATCAATTTCTAACATCTTTAAAATAAATAAATGTGGAAGTTGAGTTCTGAAAAGTGAAAATATATAAATAAATTAAACAAAAAAAAAAATCAGTGGAGCATGAACCGAGCCGGACCCAACATTATTCGCAAATTCCAAACAATCTGTAACACCTTGAATTCGGAAGAATTTGAAATTTAAGAAAGACTCAAAAAATTTTTTTTTTTTTTTAGCCAACATCACTCTTAAAATCAGCTAGTAGAATCCTGGAGAATTGGATTTGCTTGTTGCCACCTGATCTCCAGTGAAAGCTATCATCTCCTGTTGGTGTGGAAATTATCATTATCACCACCCATCTTGCCAGAGTGTAATTTTAAGTTCTTAATAATTACCAAATTCTCTCCGGGGTCTATCAGTAAAAAGGGCATCGTAGAAGAAGAGTTATCTGTGCACATTTGGGACATTTCGTTTAGATGGGGAGAGTTTTTTGCCGATATGTGCAGTTTCGAACAAAGTATATCTTTTTTTTGTGTCTCTCAGAATGTGTCCAGAAATTTTAATTTTACTCACATGATTTCCGTTACCTTTCTTATCATACCCCACAGAGATAATCGTAGTCTTCATATTTTTGTTACTTCAATTGGCAGGTCCTTAGGGTTTTTCTCCTTCTTTTTTTACTTTGTTATTATTATTAAAAAGAAAAAACAGTTGGGCCTCATTTTTACACAAGGTTCAAAACCTGTTACCGTGTTGCGTATATTTGGCTGTGATGCGTGTGCCTGGTATACGCTCTTAGCCGCTATATCAGAATGGGTGTCATAATGCCTACTTTGGGTTTCGTATAATATTTCTACACTAGTGTACACTATAACTATCAACAAGAGATTCAGGAATTAAGAGACTTGAATCAATAGAAATGTGGTTCTACAGAAAGATGCTGAGGATACCATGGACCGAACATGTGAGCAACGACGAGGTTTTGGAGAGAATGGAAACAAAGAGGAAACTTATATACTTAACATCAGAAAGAAGCAGTTGAAATTTCTGGGGCACATAATAGAGGCTTAGAAAATTTGATCCTCACAGGATAGAAAGAGGGACAGAGGAAAGTAGCGCGTGACATGCTTGAACTTGATATTCTTGTGCAAATATGGATTGCGGAACAGGGTTTGGGAGAAATAACAAAAAGACAAAACTTTAAGAGCTACAAGAGACATGAGGGAGTGGAGGGCTATGATCGCCTATGTCCTGAAGCGATACGGTACAGAAAAGAACGTTATTTTGTTGGCTCTCTTACTCAGTAATAATAAATCATTTTTTTACTAATTAATTAACTGGTAAGTGTTGCCAGCAACAACAATCGTTGTCTTAAAAAATATTCTTTTAGTTTTACTTTTTTAACTGTTAATTCTCTTTTTCAAAAAAGGCAAGTGCTGGGAAATTTTGCATTTTAAGAACCATTTCCATAGGTTTTCTTATCTTACGCAACAATATCAAAATTAATTTTGATGACAGCACTGTCAGTTGTTAGTAGGGAATTATTTATTTTTTGTAAATGCGAGGAAAAGTAATTTTAAATTTATATTGAAACGTATTTTTAAACAATTGTTGTTTTCGTTTTTTACTTTAAAAATAATTCAGTCGAAAAGTTTGGCATTTTTTTCTTCTCACTCGATCGCCATTGTAAATTTTAATGAGTCTTTTGTAAGCTTATAATTAAGTAATTTAAAAGAGGAAATCGTATTGTATTATTTAAATGAAATGTTTGGAAACGCCATCATCATTTTTTTTAACACCTGAAGTGTAATAATTTCGAAGTAATTAGTTTAGAAACAGATTTAATTTTGCAAGTTATGAAAATGTACATATTTTTAAAAAGATTTTTTAAACTATTTTTTTTTTATCATGAAAATCGCAGTTTTTTTTTTTATTTTATCATTAAATTAAAAATTAATATATTTTATAAGTTTTCTTTATTTTTTTTTTATTCTTATTCTTTGAAATTAGAAGTTTATGTGTGGATTCTTATGATGCAGAATTTTCCATAAAAGTAAAACTGTTTTTTCCAATCAGGTTTGTAAAGACCTCTGAATTCAATACTCGTGCTGCTACAGACATGTAGCCCATTAATACCGTTTTCGTTTGTTAGTTCAAGTTTTTAGCTCCCTAAAAATATTACTTTTTCTTTAATATTGTTAACATCGTTAGCTATATATTTTCGGCAGTGATGAACGAGGAAACCTTCATTTTTGCAGATCGATAGCTGCTGAAAGGCCTCCCGGAACATTAGTTTTTAAACACACATCGCTGTCACCATTGCTCAAGCTCATTACCTACCACCTAGCCGTGTTTAAAAATAAACTGTTCGGACACCCTAAAAATGTTCAGCAAGCGTTATTGAATATCAATACTCATATTTTTATTTTTATTTTTGTAGAGAGGTATTCAACGGCACACATCCACTTTGAATACACTTTCATGTCAGACGCCATTTTGCCAGAATTTTTTTTTTTTTTCTTTTGACAAGCCAAACAAAAAATATGGGAGATATTACTACGAAGTTTCTAAAAAAAAAAAAAAACACATTTTAAATATTTTAAATGCCTTCTTTTAATTTAAATGCCGGTTCTATTTGAAAGATAATGTCAGTGATCAGAAGCTAATCCAGATTAAAAGAAAAATTAATTTCCGTATGTAAATAAACTTTTTAGGCATTTTTAAAGCATTGGTACGTTTTTTCTTTCGTCACTCATCGACTCTTCGAGCCAACATTGTATACGAAAAATGTAAACAACAAATTTTAAAATTCTCTTTAAAATCCAATATTTGTCCGAGAGATGTTTCGAAGTAATTAACTGGATTTTAAAATAATGCTTACCTTTTAATTTAATTAAAACAGAACTAGAAATAACGTTTTACTTATGCACTGTATTCTATGAGGTCAAAGAACACATTTTAAAGATTGCATTTCTACCCCTCTCCAACAGAGGGCGGGGAAAAAATAAGAATAAAACCTAAAGAAGTACAGAAAACCAGCAGTACAGTAATCAAGAATTTATTATTTATGTTTAAAACTAAATTTTCTTTCATCTTATTAACCAATAGTTTAAGAATATAATTTTTTATTCTATACGCTTTTATTAAACTCAGTATATTGAATAATTTTATTTTTTTATACTGACTGAATGGAAGATATAAAATTAGAGATTAATATCATAATACTCCTCCAATATTGAATAGCAGTCAGTCAATGCGAGATATTAGAATTATTTCCTTTTCGGACATCCATACCAAAAATAATGTAACAGTTGCAAAAAGGAATCAATAAAATAAAATTATTTTTTAAAAAGGTTCACACTCGAAAATGACATTAAACTTTACATTTTTAAAGTCTTCAAACATGTCTTCATTTAATGAAATAAACTCTTGTGATGAAAAACAACAGGATTAATTTCAAAATTGCACTGAAAAAATGAGAAGTCATTTTTTTTTAATAAATATTTAGTTTTTTTCTTCTGTTGAATCTGAAAGAAAATAACATGTTTTATTAAATTATGCAAGCAGCAATTCTCAAAAAAAAAAGGTTTTTAGTTTTATTGAATTGTTTTTGGCAAGATGCACATTGAATTTTCTATATATTCACACTTGATATTGCATAAATTTTTTATTGAAATATTATCTCTTCTTTTATTTATCATAAATATGATGTGGAGAGGCTCTTCAGAATTGTTGACAAACTTTCCAGATTGGAAAACCAATAACTAACTAATCAAAACCACCTCGCCAGGGATCTACACCTTCAGACAACACCTAAGGGTAGCACTAAGAAGGATAGGGTCAGGAATTTTGTGTAAGTCAAGAAATGATCCCCTTCTCTATAAATTTTCTGAATATCCTTACCATAAAACGTGACCGAATGCTGCAGAGATTCACTAACATTAAAATATGTCCATGCATTAGATTCTTCTAAAATCAGCTTATAACTTCGTAAGATCATTTTTAGATTTCTGAGCAGACACTAAATTTGCTCCAAGCCTAATGGGTGGTCATACTCTTAATGAGTCTCCTTGCATCAAATGTCTACTGGGTTTGAAGCTCACTCCAGACTTGAAATGCAACTTGTATATTTATACGCCCATTAAAGATGCTGGAAGTATGTTTGTTTCCTTGCATTGCTCCAGAAAATACCTAACTCCTATTGCAATGTTCTATCTTTACAAGAGCGAGACCAGACCAAAAATGAAGTAGTGCTTAGTTGGTGTGGCCTAGTTTTTACTGTAGAGATTTGACAAACTTCAAAGTGGTTATGTGTTCTTGTCGGTAATGAATTATTTCCCACTCTGCATCCTCTCTCATATAGACAAAAACATCACTAGCCTCTCACTACTTTATTGCTATTATTATGGCAGATGTTCAAATGAGCTACATTCCCTAATTCCACCAGTTCAGACCTTTACAGCTGGGATCAGCCATACCGTAGTCACAGAATCAAATCATTCCTTTTGTATTCCTTTGGAAAGGAGTATGTTCCACTCAGAAGTGTTACTTTGTGGAACAGGTTCCTGAGTGGATGCTTCCTCAACCACTATAATCTTAATCTCTTCAAGTCTCAGGTCAACTGATATCTATCCTATGTATCCTCATAATATGCATTTTTTATTTCCTCCTTCTCCCTCCCTTATACACTTACACCAATCACATTTAGTAACCCTTAACCTTGAATAACTTTTGAGCCTTGTATTAGGTGAACAAAAGTTAAAAATAAAATGTAGTAACAACCAATATATTTATACTTATATTAGACTGATATGAATTTATGCATGCCTTGTGAAAATGATGCTAACATTTATGTTTATTTATATTTTATAATGGAAGTACAAGATTATTATCCCTTAATATTAATGCTAAAATAATGTAAGACATAAATCAATTAAGTTGTTTTTGTCATATTTAAATATCTGTCTATATCTCTGAGATGAGGTATTGTAACTATTTACACCATTCAGACTGAAAAAAAGCATTGGTTGAGTATTTCAGAAAGAAACTTGACCTAAAAAGTTCTGAGTTCAATACCTGGCCACAGCAGAGGGAACAAAATCTTGGAGAGTTGAGTTACTAAAGGGAATTAACTGATACTGAGATATCCAAAAAAGGCAGGCATTTTTTTGTGTAGATGTATCAGCATAAACAAATCTAATCCGATGAAGTCCTAAGCGACAAAACATATCATATGAAAACTTTTTTACTTTGTCTTATATATATATATATATATATATATATAAATTGTGTATTTAGGCAGCAATCCTTTTTTCATGCAAGTTTCATTAAATATGACAGACAAGGTGCTTTGATTAAGTTTTTTATGTAATTTTTCAGGGGTCTTATAATTTTTTCTTTGCAGTAGAAAAATTACATAAAAAATGTCCAAATGCTTTTGGTTATTTATTTAGCCATTTTCAAAGTTGAAATATACTAACTGTTAACTAGAAAGAAATAGATTGTTGTATGCAGGTATTTATATAATGTTTAATTTTCCAAACATGGTCAAGATATGCTATTATATTTGTGTTGTTAACAAGTATGTTACGAATAGGGTTCAGTAGGTCTCTATGAGTGTGTGTGTGTGTGTATATATATATATATATATATATAAAATAAAATAATTGTAATAATGCTACCTGCTGATATACATAAAAGTATGTGAATAAAAACAAAAGGAAAACTTCTCTTTGTTGATGTGTTTTGTCCTCTCATAGACTTTGTCGACTTGTTTTGTCCTTTGATAAAGTCCATCAGAGGACAAAACAAGTCGGCAAAGAAAATTTTTCCTTTTGTCTTTATTCATATTGTCTTTTTACAGATATAGTTTTAATTACATCTGAATTTTTGCATGAAATTACATAATTCTACCTATATCAAAATCTCTGCTAATAAAAACTCTTGATAGCTGATAGAGTGATTCATTTTTTATGGGTTATCAATCCTTTGCAGGTTGTTTAAAGCCAGAAAATATTTTTTTTAGATTGTAAGAATTTTATTTTTGGGATAATAAGGGTTTACTAATTAACCCATAGCTGGGGGAAGAAGAGATGGATTCATACCTTTCTCAAGGGTGTATAAGTGAACTTTAAGAACCCAATGTAATTAACAATTCCAAGTCATTATCAATTATATCACCTGCACATCTAATCTTACAGTACCTGGTATAACCAAGTGGTCATTCATCTAGGTAATGACAGGGTCGATGGGAACCAGTATTTCAACATGATGAGGCCATAATTTGCCTGGAGCAATAATTATTTAATCAGAAATAATAAAGTTCACAATGTTTATCTAATGTCATCAGTATATCTATCTATATATATATATAATCATTTATTTGAAAATTATAACATAAAAATGTTATTTTTATGTTATAATTTTCAAATAAATGATTATATTTGCTCTACTCTGTATTGAGCACTCTTTTAAGAATAGTATTTGTTGGTTATTGAAATTTATTCTGTATACACCAATCCTATACTTGGATATATATATATATATATATATATATATATATATATATATATATATATATAATTAACAAGTTGGAAACTTCAGAAAGCCATGGTAATAGTTTATTTCACGAGACAGAAAAAATTCAATTTCACTTCATCAGATTCATTGTTTTAAAACCACCATATTTGACAAAGCGAAATCAAATTTTATCAGTCTCACAAAATAAAATATTACCATGGCTTTCTGAAGTCTCCAATTTGTTAATTATTACTGGCTCTGTTTATTATATTGAGCTCTTGGGATTTATGTCCTCCCTGGAATTATCCATATGGATAACCAATTAACTTTATCATATTATATACTAAAAATAAATATACATTTTGTTCCTCACTGGTAGCATAATGCTTTAGTTTGACGCACAATGCAATCTTCAGATGCTGATTGAAAACTAAGCATTGTAAAATTTAAATATTGATATTTATAACATACTGTTATGATATTGAAGCAATCCATTTATTTACAGGGTTGGGGGGAAATAAATGAATATATATAAAAAAAAAATTTTTAATTTAACATTCTAAACATCCCTTGTTCGTGCGCATGTGTAATCACATCAACATAACAAAATTTAGTCTGATGAAGTCCTAAAGGACGAAATGCATCCCAAGAAAAATTTTTTCCATGATGTCTTACATTTTTTCCCATATATATATATATATATAATGATAATATTTGGTAATCTGTATGGATATTTCTGAAGAGTGTTTTTTTTTTTTTTTTTTTTTTCAAGCGTATCACCCCAAGCAAGGCTGGAGGCCACTATCACGCAAGGGGTTATAGAAGGGTTGGAGGAAGAGCAGATAGGAGTGGTAAAGGAGAGGATGTGGAGAAAGAGAAAGACAGTGGGTCGATCAAGGCAAGGGGGTTACAGAAGATTTGGAGCGAGAGCAGATAGGAATGAAAGATGAGAGGATGTGGAGAAGGGAAGTGGATAGATCAAGGCAACTGGAGATGTCGATTGACGCTACACTTAAACCGTTGGAGATTGTAGCTTAAACCGTTGGAGATTGTAGGAATCAAATTTTCGATTCTAATGAAATAAATATCACCATAGTCTTGTAAGTCTTCGTTTTCATGATAATAATTATATATATATATATATATATGTGTGTGTGTATTGAGATAACATAACTTTATCATTACTTATTAAGCTTAATTTAGTTTAACTTTGGATATTGGAGTGAGGCACGGAGTGAAGTTTGAAATCACTACTCACTTGGCATATACTTTGACATGACATGAATTTCTTCACCATTATCTCCCCCCCCCACTTCCCCGGCATATCTGTGTTCATCTGTAAATGTATACACTTCTGTTGCATGGCTGAGTGATAAGAACGTTTGCTTTCTGACCATGTGACCCATGTTCAAGTCTCACTATGGCTGATTTGTCAAGAATAAGACTTCTTAATAGCAGCCTCTGGAGGCGATCACAGCATGTGACACCTTTGGAAAGTGCCTGGAAACTCTAATATGGGCTGACCCAAGATTTGTGAGTGAAATTCGGTAGATTGAACTGTTGGTGATGCTAGAGCAAATTCACAAGTCATTGTGACCGAGTGTCTTGACCTTGTTCAAATTGTTGATCACACCAAATGATGTGCTCTCTCTCAGAAAGTGTAACTTAGGTTTACTCGGCATAATTGCAGTATAAACAACAATAAATGTGCCTTAGCAGATATCTGCACCAAATGGGCTGGCTATCCTCCTTAGAGAACAGTCATACTTGGAAACATGTGGCCAACCATTATATACAGTTGTGGACAGAATTATTCGCCCCCCCCCCCATTGTATATTTGCATATTTTCTAAGGAAATGTGAATATTTACAAGTACTTACTGAATTTACCATAAATAGTTCATTCCATATTTAGTTTTGAATAATCTGTTTAATTTTTAAAAGTTTCAATCTACTATATTCATAGTTATAATTTTTT
>OZ038493.1:33783193-33808193 GCA_964036315.1 Acanthosepion esculentum | reverse complement strand
TGTTGCTCCAAAATGCACCACAAATGTTCAATAATATTGATATCTGGAGATTGAAGAGGTCACTCCATACGTTCTAGCTCACTTTCATGCTCTTCATACCAATTCTTAACCACTCAAGTGGTATGTATTGGAGCATTATTGTCTTGGAAGATGCAGTCACCATCAGAGAATGAAGTCTGGGCCATTGGATGAACATGATCTCCCAAAATGTTCAGGTAATCTTTGCTGTTGATTCTACCATGTAGGGCAACTATTGAACTGAGACATTTCCATGATATGGTGGCCCAAACTATCATTGATCCACATCCATGCTTCACTGTTAGAAGAAGGCAGTCAGGGTTGTAAACTTCTTTGGGCTGCCTCCGCACATAAACTTGCCCTGAAGTTGGGAAAAGAGAAAAACTGGACTTGTCTGATAATATGACTTGCTTCCATTGGTCTGCAGACCAGATATTGTGATCTCTGCACCACTTCAACCTCTTCTGAATGTTGCGAGTGGAGAGAAGAGGTTTCCTTACAGCGGCTCTTCCATGATATGCAGCCTTATGGAGCTCATGACAAACAGTTTTAGTAGAAACTGGACTATTCAGATGATTATTCAACTCACTTTGGCCGCAGTAGTCCGATGATTTTTTGCCACATTGTGTTTAAATGCACGTCGGTCCCTGTCAGTAAGTTTGCAAGTCTGGCCCAAATTGCTACGGTTGCTAGAGGTTTTGCCCAGTTTCTCGAATTGTGTCATAGTTCTTGATATGGTAGCTCTTGAAAAACCAAACAGTTCAGCAACCTTAGTGATCGATGCTCCTGCCATGCGAGCTCCAACAATTTGCCCTTTTTTGAATTTAGAGAAGTCAAGCATTTAGCTTAAATTTGACTAAATTCTAAAAATAAATAAGCCAAAGACAGTAAATTAGATAAATAAATGTATTTACAATAGGTATAACCTGCAATTACAAAGTTTTAGTTAAAGTTATTAATATAATAGGCCTTTGAAATATAGGAGTGGAATTTGCACCTGTTCCAATTATTTTGTTCAACCCCTGTATATAACATATATATATATATATATATATATGTGTATGTAATATATATATATATACATACACATATATATATATATATATATATATATATATATATATATATATATATATATATATATATATATATATGTGTGTGTGTGTATGTATATGTATGTAATATATATATATATGTGTGTGTGTGTGTGTGTGTGTGTGTGTATGTAAATGTATGTAATATATATATGTGTGTGTGTGTGTGTCTGTGTATGTATATGTTTTTCTAAGAAATGTTGTTTAATAGAACTCAGATCAGAAAGGTGACAGGTAAATCTATGGGAGAGTGTGGTTGTAGTAAAACCAATATATGTAGTGGGTTTATTATTAGTATTAGAAATACAATCTCTGAACCTGCACATAAATTGATATGCTGCATTGTTTTGTTTTTTTGTAGAGGATTTAGTTGTGTTGTTGTAGAGCTATTAGAGACTATGATGTCAATTGTTTGAAATTTTTTATAATATATGATGAGCCTAACTTGTTTATTATTATTGATGGGTTTAACATTTCTACATGTTACGTTTTTGAGTGTTGTTACATCATGTTTGTAATTATTATGTATTTGGAATCCAATAGTATAAGTTAATAGTAAAACCAAACAACCAAATAATCGCATTTATTTACTAATGTCCATGTCCATGAAATGACTGAGATCATTATCTATGATTTATAGAATCACACTTTTCTCCCACACATCAATATTAAACCCACTATTTAAAAAAAATATTATTAGCATGTACCATTCACGTACCTTTTCATGACCCCTAGGTAATATTTATACTCAAATAGATGGTATGGTGATGGGATCTCCTTTAGGCCTCCTTTTTTCTAATTATTATATAGCACATTTAGAAAATAAAATACTTAATGACACTAATAAACCCCCTATATATGTAAGATATATAGTGACATTTTTGTTTTAGCTAAAAATATTGAACAAATTACTGTAGAATAAACAGAAAAAACACATTTTTTTCAATAGATACACTTTCTTCCTTATATATATATATATATATAAGGCTAATAAAAGAAATTAAAAAAAGGCAGACTAATAATAATAATAATAATAATGATATTTCAGGAGAGATTTGCACTCTTCACCAGTCATTGAACAGGAGTAGAGGTTCATCTCTGTTTCCTGTTTAGGATTAGATTTCCAGTTACTTTTAAAGTCTTCTCACTCTGTTCCACTCACAGTAGCCCCTTTGTGCCTTAGTGGCTTTATTGCCTTGCTTGGAGTGAATTGATAAAGATTGATAATTGTTATATATTATTGCGCAATGAGGGAAAATAGAAGCATGATGGAAAAAATGTTGTGTTGCATGTGTAGATTTGTTGTAAAGCCAGTGACTATTATTGGATAGTCAAAATATTATATATATATATATATATATATATATATTTATTATTATGTATATAAATATATACACATATATATTATATTTATGTATATACATTATGTATATATATATATATATATATATATAATTATTATTATGTATATAAATATATACACATATATATTATATTTATGTATATACATTATGTATATATATATATATATATATATATAATTATTATTATGTATATAAATATATACACATATATATTATATTTATGTATATACATTATGTATATATATATATATATATATATATATATATAATTATTATTATGTATATAAATATATACACATATATATTATATTTATGTATATACATTATGTATATATATATATATATATATATAATAATTATTATTATGTATATAAATATATACACATATATATTATATTTATGTATATACATTATGTATATATATATATATATATAATAATTATTATTATGTATATAAATATATACACATATATATTATATTTATGTATATACATTATGTATATATATATATATAATAATAATTATTATTATTATTATTATTATTATGTATATAAATATATACATATATATATTATATTTATGTATATACATTATGTGTATATATATATATATATATTGTTTTTGTACTTTCTTTCATCAGCCTTTCATACCTATAATTTATAAGAAGCATCTGTAGAACTTTTATATATATATATATATATATACACACACACACACACACACACACAAGTTTCATTGAAAATAAATGACAATGTCCTGTAGTTCAGTTTTTATATAATTTCTCTTGTCAGTTGTTTTCAGTGAAACTTGCATAAAAGTATAAAATATTGCTGCCCAAATACACACACACACACACACACATATATATATATATATATATTAAAGGTAATAAATCCATTGATATATAATCCAATCGTAATATCAAATATTAAAACTGATCAGCAAAAAGAGCTCAATGTATTTATTATACAGAGCAAATAAATAGTAGTCAACAATAAAATCCACAATTACCTCATATGGAGTATAGACTTATTTCAACCAACGAAAACTTTGTCAGTCATATTCAGCCTTGGTATACAAACTGAGTTTGTGTCAGAATTAGAAATTTAACTGTGACACCATTTGAAAAATTGATATAGAATTTATCTATTTCAATGTTTCAGTCAGATGAAAGGCATGAGACAGTGGTCAGGGGAGGGTGGAAGTTATTAGCCTGAAAGGGAAGAGGTTTTATAAAATTAAACCTGGATATTAACCTTATTGGGGTTATATGAAGAATGAAGTGTTAATTTAAAACTAAGAGAGGAGCAAAAAGATTTTTTTGAATAAAATTATATAGATAAGTTTAAGTTAGATACAAGTTCCTACTTAAAAACACTCTTCCAAAGATAAATTATACTTAAAAGTAAAATATATTTTATAAATTAAAAATAAGTTATATTTAGAAAATTTATATTAAAATTAAGTAAGATTATATTTAAAAAAAAAAAAAAAAACTTAAAATATCTAGATAAAGACGTGTAAGTGATAAAAGGAAAGAGAGTTCTTAGAATGGGACAATTAGAAGATATAATTAATATGGTGTAAAAATTAGAATTAGTAAAACATTCGACATTTGAAGAGTTAGAGAAATATACTAGCTAATTAAGTAAAATCTATATGATGGAAATTTGAATCTGTATTTATGTCAACATTTTAAAACTAATTCATTCCTTTAATGCAATAGTTTACTTTAATTATTGTATTTTATTCTAATTTTTTCTTGTAGACATAAGTTACACCTATCTCTAAGACTGTTTGGTGTATGTGCAGAACCTATAATCTGCCAATCTATCAGTGTTCCCAAAATCTTTTTGAAAGAGCTGTCAGGTGTTTTGATTTAGGGTTGGTAAAAGAGTGCCTATGGGGATAAAATCTCTGTTTCCTTTCCCCTGCAGAAATTCCAATGAAAACATTATAATTTTCCATATTTTCTTTGGGGGAAATGGTTTCTTGGTATATAACCCTAGTAGATCTGCATTTGCCTTCAACTGGACAACTTTCTTTATATCTACAATTACTGGAGGGGTTTAATACCAGGTTTGTTGTTTATCCCATAGAAATTACTTAAAATATAATTATTATATATATATGTGTGTGTATGTATATATATATATATATATATATATATATATAATTTTAGGTTATTACATCAAAAACATGTTTCACATGTTTTTGATGTAATATTCTAAAATAAAAAATTGCTCTACTTTTGTATTGGGCCCTATTTTAAACTGAATGTTATGAACTTTGGAATTGGATTCTATTCATTTCACATGGAAATATATATATATACATACATACATACATACATATATATATATATATATATATATATATATATATATACATATTTTAAAAGATAAATCCTGCCATTGATATCACCAGTTATTACTAATATTATAATAGAGAACTGAAATTGATATTGCCAAGAAATTTAGCATATTTAAATTGTTTAGAAGCTATCTCTACCTGTCTCTCTTTGTACAGGTGATTTTGTCATCTTTTTATGCAGCAGAAAGAGAGAAATGTATAATAAATAAACTAATTACATCAACATTTTATGGCACAATTTTTTCATTACCTTATATTATCGTAGTTTTTTTTGTACTTGTATCAATTTTCGAATATGAAGAAACAAGGAGTGGCATATTGATCTGAATCTGAACTTTTGAAAAATTCATAAAATTCAATGTGTTGCAGTGATTTACTTAGCTTGTTATAAGGTCATATTTTATTAAGGTCGCAGGGAAATGCCAACTTGTTAAAATGACGTTTAAAACAGTTGAAATTTGATTCATTTTTATACTTGAATTGAAGACAGTAAATTTTGTTTAAAAGGATTTATATCAACTGAACATGAAATTTAATGAAGATGATGTTTTATTATTTTGTAAATTTTACATACAGAGAAAAGTACATGAATCCCCACATTTACTGTATGTATTTATCTTTCAATCTTGGTCTTTTCACGTTAAATTTGCATCGAGGTTCTTACAACATTTCACCTTTCTTGGCAGATCTTTGATTATCACAATGTTCGATACTTAATAATAAATGTGATGAAGACAAATGCTCGAGGACACTAAATGAAATCATGCCCACACAGGCCAGGAAAAAAAAAATTTTAATTTTAAATTTCACCTTCATTACATCCTCAGCATTTCCTGTTATTGCATAATTAAAACCAATATCTTCATTTTTATATTCCCCATTTCTGCACATATATAATTCTATCAACAAAAACATTACTTTTGTTGTCCCTTGAAGTTTTCTTAGAAGATAAAATACATTACACAGAATTTTTTTTTCACTTTTTTACTCATTTTTCTAATATGTGCATATGCATACCAAAACACGAAAACTTGTACACATGTGTATGCATTTTTTTTTTATTATTTCAAAAGTTATTATAGTGGGCACTTCATATTTGAAATAGATGCCCCATTTTTATTTATTAAAGGCTTCTGTTTTAAATGCTAAGTGTCCACTATAGTAATGTTTGAAGTACAGTGTAACCCGGATATAAGATATATTTTCTCTGGTCCCAAATTAGAGCCTGTGTTAATAAAACAAAATAGACCAAACCCGGATATAAGAGAAACCCGGATATAAGATACTTCTTATCTGGTCCCGACAACTCTCTTATATCCGGGTTACACTGTAATAAAAGAAATTGTGGAATTAAAAATAAATCCATTAATTCTTCAGAAAATGTATACTCCGGTAGACTTAAATATTTATGCATACGTTTATACATGTATATATGTTTTTATATATGTCAGTTTCAGTATTTTATACAATTTTGTGTGTGCATTTATGTCTGTACTGCTATTTGCATGCACTTGCATCTATCTACCTATCTGTCTCTTTTTCTCTTTGTCTATCTATGTGTGTGTGTGTGTGTCTGTGTGTGGTGCTGAAAAGTTTTAGGCCTACCTAACTTCCAAAATTTAATCAAATGACTTAATACGAGAACTTTTCAGGAAGGGTATCTTGTTCTAGCCTGAAACTTTCAGCGTGCCTTCATTTGCTTGCACACACACACACACACACACACACACACACACACACACACACACACACATAATGAAATGGATAAATTCTGACAATTATTTAATATATATATACATGTGTGTGTCTGTGTGCATATACAGACACAGGCACATAAAGAATTTATATATTTATATATCTCTCTCTCTCTCTCTCTCTCTATCTATATATATATATATATATATATATATATATATATATATAATAGAAAGGCTTAAACACTAATATTCCATATTCCATAGTCATAAATTATGACCAAGGAATATTAGTGTTTAAGCCTTTTTATTATATCCTTACTCTGTCCTGGACATTGAGTTCTACCTGTATTCTATCCTCTTGGAATTATTTTTATACATATATATATATATATATATATATATATATATATATATATATATATATATATATGTGTGTGTGTGTGTATGTATGTATGTATATATATTTATATATTTTAGATATATGATTGCATATGTATGTGTATATTTACCACTAATATTATATATATATATATATATATATATATATATATATATATATATGTGTGTGTGTGTGTGTGAAATAACACGCAGTAGTAATTAAACAGTACTTGACGTAAAATAACAGCTAAGACATATATGTAAAAGAATTATATAGCTGTTCCTCACCATTTGATTCTACTTAAAGTTTCATGCCCATACCAATCATCAGGCATAAACATTTAGGTAATATTACCTTGCACGAAATTCACAGTTTTTAACCTTTTTCTTATATATCTACACACACACAGACACATATATATATATATATATATATATATATATATATATATATATATAATAGTAGGTAATTGAATGACAAAATAGAAAACTCCTATGTTATGCATTTTCTTCCTCAAAATGACTTCTTCAGACTAATAACTTTATTGATGAAATCATATATATATATACACACACACACACAATTGTATATCTATGTATTTATATTTTTTGTTTAAATTTCTAGGATGAGAAGGTATCATTATATCCACTATTTGTATTTGGGCTATTGTACTCATCTTTGTTGTTAGAGTAATGTTTCAGCTCTTGTGTTGTCCGTCCTTCATCAGGTATAGATCAATCTGGGTAACACACAGTGACTTCTGAACTGAATCCTTCATTTAATCGACAGGGATACATTGTTCTCCTTTAACTGCCCATGTCTCGGGATATCTTACCTAGTTCTTATTTTTAATATTTTTAGTACTGCTCAGTTATTGCTTGTCCTGTTTCTACTGAGTCCATATACACACTGCCCAGCCCCGGGATTGAACTCACTACTATGTCACCAAATTCACAAGCTAATGCATTAATCCACTAGGCTATTGTTCTGGAACTATAAATAACGTAAATAATATATTTATATATAAGGTGTGGTTAAAAAATTTAAATTCAGATTTAAATCTAAGCATCATTGACATTTCTTGATGTTTACTTGTAACTGGCATTTGTATTTTTTTCTCTCATATATATATCTGACTCTATTGGTGAAACTATCATTAGACTGAAAAAGATTACTTCGATATGGTGTAATGGTTAACAAGCTTGTCTTTCTAGGTCAATTACTACTGAGTAGTGATTTTGATTCTCACTGTGTGCTCCACACTTCTGGCCTTGTGCCACATCTAAGTTCCACTTGGAAAATCATTTCATACTTACCTAGCTTTTGCCAGGAAATTTTCAAAATAATAGCTCAAACCTCAAGGGACCATCCACCTAGGCAGTACCTCTTCCTATTATTATGCGGAATCTGAGGTGTGCCGAAAAGGGCAAATTGCCAAGGGGGCTTAAGCAATTTTTTCCACTGTATTGCCGTTGAACACACTTTAAACCTCGACCTTGTGTCCCATTTGGTAATGATGTGGGGGTGCTGAAAAATCCCTCATTAGTCTGAAGAATTTAAGGGAGGAAATGTGTAATGTAGGAATTTTGTCATTCAGTTACCCTCCATATTCACACACGGACACACATATATATGATAACTCTAAGTATGATCATAGGTCTTAATATATGTTAGACTGTACCGCTCCAGTAAGTACCTGACTTCTTATGCTATTCTCTACCTATACAAGAGCCAGATCAGGCCTAAAATGGAGTACTGCTGTCATATATGGGCTTTGAAGACTCGATAAGAGTCCAAAAGCATCTCTGCATTCTTGTGGGTGATAAGTTACTTTCCACCCTACAACCCGTTTCTCTCAGATACAACATTGCAAGCCTGTTACTGCCCTATCACTATTTCCATGGAAAGTGTTCAGATGAACTACATTCCTTTGTTCCACACATTCTAATATTCACGGCCAAGACCCGCCATGCTATGCACATTGTCGTGAACCACCTCATTCTCTTCATATTCCATTGGTGTGATGTAAGTTCCACTTGAGCTGGTTCTCCCCACAAACTACTGCTCCATGGAACTGACTTCCAAGATGTTTTCCCGATCACTACAATCTTAACCTGTTCAAGTCTAGGGTTAGCTGTTATCTTCCCCACGTACCTGCATAAACTGCACCTCTTATTCTGTAACCCTCTACCTCGAGTGGCTCCCGAGCCTTGTACAGGGTGGAAATGTTTATGCATGTCAGTGTATATTTGTTAATGCCTGTGTGCATTTGTAAATGTGTTTATACTTATATTTCTGTTCAGAGATTGGTATGTCTGCCGGGTCAGAAGAAGTTGGCGAACATTAAAAAAGCAGTGAAACTCTTTCTTTGTAATCTCAGCAATTTTTTTCATGTCCATTTTAATTTGTTTATAGGATGGGTTATTATTTTTAGTCAACATTTCCTTGGATTCCACAGATGATGAAAACTTGTAAAATCTAAAGAATGATATTTGAAAATCAAGATAAAAAAATTGCAATAAATAGTACAAAAAAATAAAACAAAGCAACTTGTGCAACTTGAAAATGTTGGGTTCTTATATATAAATCTTTGAGTATTTGTTGTCAGCATATTTGGGAGACATTTTTAATGATATTTTTATATAGATTGCAAAAATAGCATGTCATTAATATCTGCTACTAAGACTGTCAGTCTATCCATCTTCAAGTTTTAGGAATATTATTATTATTATTATTAATATTATTATAAAAAAAATAAAGTAAAATAAAACAATAACATAAAAATGTTGTATAAAATAAATTAAATAAAAATTAAAAGTAATAAAAATGCTCCCAGCATGCAACAAAAACTGTTCCTGCTGGAAATACGGACATCCCGCCAAAAGATGTTAAATTCAATCTCTTCACCACTAACCTTGGTACAGGCAACACGTGTCCAACTTCTCTCTGTGGTATGACTTGTAATACTATGGAGTAAATTCTCCCTTTTATCACATGTACCATAAAACAATTATAACCTAAAAAAATACATACACCAATACACATAAAAATATAAATAAATTGTATGAAATTAATATACAATTTACCAGGCTTTTTCTGTTATTTTTTCTGTTTTATTTCCTGTCAAGTATGATTTTATCTCCACGAGCACAAGGCTAACTTCTGCTATGATGTGAGTGAACCCTTACAAAGTAAAGATTATTTTCAACAAATATGCATATTGTTTTTATCTATCAACATATCATAGTCTCTTGTTTCTCTCTCTTTTCTATATACACATAATTTCCTATCTATATATATATATATATATATTGATCTATCTATATATCTATTTATTCAGTTTATATATGTCTCTTTCTGCATCTGTCACAGTCTGTTCATACCTATTTTATATGTACCTGTCTCATTCTAATCTATCTTTCTATCAATATATCTATCCAGTCAATATAAATATACATGGACTACCAATTGCATTTAAGCATGAAACGGACTGTTGCCACTTGGTGTTGACTTCAGTGTCCACTTTTATGCATATATATATATATATATATATATATATATATATATATATATATATTTCTGCATCTATATTAGTCTTTTACTGTCTTTTATGTTCTTTTCTCTATAACTATTCCACATTTTGTGTGACATAATCTTTATACTCCCTCACAATCTGTACATTTATATACTTGTAAAATCTGTAATATCCACATGGTATAAATATTTATTTACCTTTGGCTGAAATTGTTGTCAATTAGTTTTTGGCGCTTGAATCCAAGTGAAGGTGAAAATTTTGGAAAAAATTATTTTTCAGTTTGCTTTTCTTTTTACTTGAGGTTATCTTCGGCTACTGATTTCCTGAGGAAAATTTTGGCCACAACTGTATAAGGCTCAGAAAGGAGAAGGTTAAAAAAATGTTAGGGAATGATGACCAGTTAAAACCAAGTGAATGTGGATTGCATTTTATATAATCAGAGGAGCATGAATTGTGCAGTTTGTTTATATAAATATATGGAGAGGAAAAGGTATGGTAGCTTGATAGTAGAAGAATAAAATTGTGAATAGAGGGGAATAGATAGATAGATAGATAGATAGAAACGTAGAGACATAGATTATGAGCTGAATATAGCTATCAATAGATAGATAAATATTGATCAGTATATAGGTATAGATATGAACAGAGTGAAATAGATAGATAGATAGAGATAGATAATGAGCAGAATATAGGCATAGGGAGATATGAAGAGAGTGAGATAAATAGATAGATAGATAGATAGCAGAATATAGGTATAGATAGATATGAACAGAGTAAAATAGATTGATAGATAGATAGATAGATAAATAAACAGACTGGGTGCTGAAAAATGATCAAACTGCAATAGATGTGAACAGAATTAGATAGGATGTATATGTAAAAGTTCTCACACTGATAGATATGACAAACTTATATGAAGAGAGTGAAATAGATTACAAGCAGAATATAGGTATAGATATGAATTAAAATGAGATAGGTAGCAGAATATATATAAATGTAAAGTGACTTAGATAGATTGATGATAGAGTGATGGTAAATTTTCAGACTATGATAAATAAATACATATACATATATATGAACAGATTTAGATAAATAGATAGATATGAACGGACTGGGATAGATAGATAGATAATGGACAAACTTAGGAACAGACTGAAGTAGAAATGACTGACATAGTATAGAAATCTTTAACAGCTCAAAGATAACAAAATATCAAAATACTCTATGAATTTTGTTTAAAAGCTAATTTTTTACCACTTAGTTTTTTTTTCTCAAGACACCAAATGTAAGGAAAGTTATTTTTTTTAAGATCTTAATAAAAATATCCTTTTAATCATATTATTTTACCCCCCAGAACTGTGTGTCATGAGTGGGTAAATTTTATTTGTTAAACTTACAAACCTTAGTTATCTCACTTTGAGATAAGCAAGTTATTTTTTTATACTTTTCTCCTCTTAAAGAATTACAATTAAAGGATGTGGATTTGACCAAATTCTAATTAAAAAGAAAATTAGTAAAACACTATAATAAATAAAGGACAACATGCATAGCTTGTTATTTTATTTATTTGACTTATTTTCTAATTATGATTTGTATCTCTCTCTCAGTATATACTTACAGACATATACATAATGTGCACATATTCATACATGTATATATGTTTTGTATGTGTGTATCTATCTGTATGTGTAAGCTGACTTAAACACATTTTCAGATCTATCTTTAATTATATTTATCTATCTCTCTATCGGGATCATATACAGATCAAATGTGAATCAGGATCTGACTGAATGATAGGATAAGGAACAAATAGGAAATGTTTATAAATTTAACATGTTTCGCTTTTATTAGAACTTCATCAGAGAATGAGTTTTTTCCATATCTCATTCTCTGATGAAGCTTTAATAAAAGTGAAACATGTTAGATTCATAAACATTTCCTATTTGTTCTTTATTCTATCCTATCTATCTATCTGTCATATTTTGCTGCTTATAAGATATTCTGATGCATTCGACCCCACCCCAAAATTTTGAAGGAAGAAATGGGAAAAGAAGTTTTTACTTATACTTCATTGTACAATATCCCCAATTTTACTTACTGAATAGCATATTCCAGTCTGAGAACCTGACTAATCATGACAAATTCATCACAGATCAAGAAGAAGTACCAAATTTATGGTAACTATTTAGAACAGTAATTCTCGACCTTTTTAAGCAATGGCACACCTAGGAGCAAATGAAAATATCACAGCATACTTAGCAAAATTTTTAAAAGGTATACATTGAAATGTTATGAAATAAAACCATAGATTTTTAAAAAATACACACACAAATATGAACTTACTTTATTTCAATGTTTCTATTCAACTATTTGTGCAGCTTATTTAATGTGAAACCTGTGCCTGGAGATTTTTTGCAATTTCTTCAATGTTTGGTCAGATATACAATAAACAGACCCTCATTTTTTTTTCAGTAGACGTAGTCTTTTTCACTTCTTATTTTTTATGTTATTTAGTGGCACACTTAAGAGGATGGTGTGGCACACTAGTGTGTTGTGGTGCAGCGGTTAAGAGTCACAGATTTAGAATGTAATAATTAGAAGAGAAGTTAATTGACCTTTGATTTATAGGCTCGTTTTTGTTTATGTTTTATAAGAAAAAAATGCATCTTATAAGCATTAAAACATGGTACTATGTTAATAATAAGTATATGCTCACAGATCCGTATATTACTGTAAGAAAACAAAATAATTCAGTTCTTCTGTCCATCTTGCTTTCCTGTTAGGAAAGATGTCAATAAAGAGAAATAGATTGTTCTTCAATGTCCACTATTCTATTTGAAACCATGCACAACTTTAACTGGTGAGAAAAAAAAAAAAACAATAATGAAAGATGAGAGAGAAGAAGTAAGATCTGAGGCCAGTTTTCATTCTTTTCTAAGTGATGCAGAAATGCCGTTAGAATACCCACATAGATAATTTTATAATCTCTTCTGTTTTTTCCTGTTGAAGTGAACTTTCTTCTTTTACTTGACAATCATATTCTTCTTCAATATCTTTCATAGCTGATTATTTTTTTATTTTCATATTTTAAAAAATTTCCTCTTCCCGCTGATCTTATCTTTCTTTTTTTCCCTCCTTTTTAATGATTTTTGTCTTATTCATATTTTTGCAATAGTTATTGTCTTAAGTTTATTGGCTGTATGATTTAAAAAAATATTTCTCATTTCTTTTTCTTTTCTTTCTTAAATTCTTTTTTCCTTGTCCTTTTTCATCAGAGGGTCTTTAATTTTTATTAACTGAATACTTTTTTTATTTACTTTGTTTTAAATTTTACTTATCTTCTTTTTCATGGTCACATTTTCTCTTTTAATTTTATTTAATTTTATCTTTTTCTTTCCTTTTCTCTTTTCTTTTCTTTTTGCTTTTATTCTCTTGTCTTCCCTTCTTACCTTTATTTCTTCTTCTTCCTTTTCACCTTTACCCCCTTTCTTTCTTTTTTACCTTTATTCTCTTTTCTTCCTTTTTTTTACCTTTATTTCTTCTTTTTATCCTTTAGTCTCTTTTCTTCCTTTTTTTACCTTTACTCCTTTCTTTTCTTTTTACCTTTTTTCTTTCTTTATTCTTCTTTTTCTCTTTCTTCTTTCCTTTTTATATATTTCCTCTTTTTTACCTGTTTCTTTTTCACTTTTATTCCCTGTTCTGTCCTTGTCACCTTTTCTCCCCTTTTCTTTATCTTATTCTCTTTTTTCTTTTTCACTTTCATACTCTTCTCTTTCTTTTCAACTTTATTCTCCTTCCTTTCTTTTTCAGCTTTATTGTTCTTTCAATATCTGTCTATATTTCTGAGATGAGGTATTATGTACATTATTTACATTATTCGGACTATTGTCCTCATCTTTGTCACTTTTACTCTCTTTTTCTTTTCAACTTTATTCTCTTTTTCTTTCATTTTTGCATTAACTTCTTTTTTTTTATTTTTATTCTTCTTTCTTTCATTTTCATCTTTATTCTTTTTTGCTTTTCTCTCCTTTCTTTTTTTACCTCTTCTCTTTTTTATTTCTTTTTCATAGTTATCCACTTTTCTTTCTTTTTTCCTTTTCATGTTTTGCCTTTTTTATTTACTCTTCATTTTCTTTCTTCTCCACTTTCTTTTCTCTCCCTCTTTTTCTCAACATCTTTTCCTCAGTCAAAATAGTCTTTTTACAATATTGTTTGTTCACTATTTCTTCACACCAAGTTTGTCTATTTTTCATTATTTTCTTAAAGTACATTTTTTTTCATAATTTCATTCCTTCTTCTTTTCTTTAACATTTCTTTCTTTATTTCCTTTCATTTTTCTTTTCTCTTTGCCATCCCTTTCTTCTTTTCTCCCTCTTTTTCCTTTTCTCTTTTTTCTTTTCTTTCTACCTTTTTCTTTTCTTTTTTCTTTTCTTTTTTCCTCCATCAATTTCCCTTTGTTTCTCTTTTTTTAATATTTGCTTTTCTCTCTTGCCTTTTTCTACTTCTCATTCACCTTCTTTTCTTTCCTATCATTTTTTATTTTTTCACTTTTCTCTCTTTCTCACCTTTTTCTCTTTTCTTTTTCCTTTTCTGTTTTTACCCTTTTCCAAACTTCTTTTCTTCTTTATTGCCTATTTAATTTCCTAATTCTTTACAAAACCCAAAGAGGGGGAAACTTACATGGCAGGTTAGGTGTGTGGGTAAGTGTGGACCTAAAAGTAAGGGTGGTGGGAGTTCTGGAGACTACTGAGGAAGTCAGTATAGCATTGGTGGGTGGGTATGACAATCACACATGCGCCTGTGCACACATGTACCTAAGAAGTGTGCATATACATGTGTGCAGACATCTGTATGTACGTATCAGCATATGTGTTTACAGAAGGTGGGTTGAAACATTCCGCTTCTTACCATTGAGCCTGGTATACCCAATCACCATTCCATCTTTTTGCCATCATTCCCACCTACTTTACTCTCCTCTTCCTTCTACCCACACCCGCCATGTATTTTCTCTCTAATACTTACCCTCCTCCTCTTTATTTTATTGCGTCTCTTTTTACTTGTTTATTTTTCTTTTCTTCCTCTCTCCCTCTCTTTAATTTTTCTCATCCCTTTCTCTTTCATTATTTATCTTTCTATTCATCTCTCTCTTTCTACAGCCAACTTCCTTTTTTTATTTTGTTTATTCCTTCTTATTTATCTTTTTCCCTTTGTCACTAGATTCTGTCTCTTTCTTCTCTTTTGACTTTCATCTCTTTATCAAATTTACTACTTCTCTAATTAATCTTTTCTTACTATTCAGTTCTCTCTATCTATCCTTTTCTTTGTGTCTTGATATTTACAAAGCTTATATTTGTGTGGCACAGGTTCAGATAGAAGGAATATGATGTAAGTTCAGTCTTCCAAGCAAGGAGGGCCTGCCCTGAAAATCAGCATATAAAGTCCAAATGTTGTACCTGGGCTTGAACACCAACCACTGGCACCAGTGTTAAAAATTTCAATCATGAGGCAGGCCGATTTCTTTCATTTCCCTTTTAAACATCTTTTTAAATTCTCTCTGCATTTCTTTAATTCATTCCTCCTTTCTTTTACCGACTCAAGCTCTTTTTCTTCTTTCTGTAATTTATTTAATGTTTCTTCTTTCTTTCTTTAATCTGTTTCACCTTTCTTTCTTTAATTTATTCAACTTTTCATTCTTTTTCTTTCTTTCACCTATTTAATCTTTTTCATTCTTTCTTTCTTTCTTTCTTTCTTTCTTTTCCAGCATTTCTGTTTTTAATTTTCTTTTTGTTCATTCTCCAATTGATTTTCTTCGCTTATCCCACCACTGCTTTTTACTTCAATTTTTTACTTCAATTTTTCTCTTCATCTCTCTCTATCACCCTGATTTTCCTTCACAGCAGCCACTCTGTGTTCTCTCCCCCCCAACTCCAGTTGCCCACCTTTTAAAACTTCTTCTTGGGAACCTTTCTCACCTTTCTCCTTCTTATTACTCTTTCCTTTCTCATCACTCCTCTTTTTTCTCCTTCCACTCTCACATTCTCTCTTTGAAGAGGATGACATAGACAGTAACAATACTGATGATATGGTTTTCACTGCCCAGGCATCACAAATGCCACCACCATCACCACCACCACCACCTACTCTTTTTGGACACTACCACTACACCTGAAATTCTTAATACTTCAACATCAGATGGTCTTCCCATATTTTTCCACTTCTTATTCGTTTCTCCTTCATTCCAGACCTACCTACCTACCTACCTGCTTACCTATCAGAGCAAAACGTGCTCCATTGCATCCTCGTCTTTTGTGCTTTCCCTCAGACTATCTCAGCCCCACCCTTCCATCCTCTGCCTCGTCGCCTCACTTCGTCTTTCCTTCCCCACCAATCTTTTCTTTTACCTCACTTTTCACATTTTCTCCAAGAAATAACACATCCACACACCACAACTAAATACATATTGCTTTTACTGCAAAAACAGTACCTACCTTGATTACTTTGTTTTTTTTTTTACATATAACTTGTGTATGTGAATATGCCTATGTATTGTGCTTGTAATTGTGTGTACATATGTGTGTGTGTGTAATTGTGTATGTACAAAAGTGAGAAAATGTTTGTATACGTAAGTTGGTATGATGCATTTGCAGTGGATATGACACTATTTTCAAATGTGTTTGTTTGCTATGTATATATTAATAATTATATTGATGCATTTCAAGAGATAGATATGGATAGAATACAGATAGACATGGACAGAATATAAATAGACATAGATAGAATATAGATAGATATGGATAGAATATGAGTACACATAGAATGTAGATAGAATATAAATAGACAGAATATAGATAGATATGAATAGAATATAAATAGACAGATAGAATACAAATAGATATGAATAGAATATAAATAGACATAGATAGAATACAAATAGATATGAATAGAATATAAATAGACATAGATAGAATACAAATAGATATGAATAGAATATAAATAGACCGAATATAGATAGATATGAATAGAATATAAGTAGACATAGAATGTAGATAGATATGAATAGAATATAAGTAGACATAGAATACAGATAGATATGAGTTGAATATAAATAGACAGAATATAGATAGATATGGATAGAATATAAATAGATACAGATAGACTATAAATAAACATAGGTAGAATACAGATAGATATGTATAGAATATAAATAGACTGAATATAGATAGATATGGATAGAATATAAATCGACATAGAATATAGATAGATATGGATAGAATATAAATCGACATAGATAGAATATCGATAGATATGGATATAATTGATTATGTATGTAGATTGGTATTAGTTAGAGAATGTGTAATTTGGATATATTTTTAAGTTATTTGTATAGTCAACATCTATATATTTGTATGTATGATGTCAATAATAAGTAAAAAAAATTGTTGCAAATGTGTTAAGACTTAGGTATATATAATTGTCTTTTTATTTACTTTAAAAAAATTGTATAAATTTCTCTGTGTGTTTAGAGAGATAGGAATATAAATGTTTGTGGATTTATTGCATTTCCATGTCTGTTTAAATTAAATTAACATTAAGATTATTTATTCAGTCCTACTTTTGTTTGGCACAAGATCGCAACAGTGAGGCACTAGGTGGAGAATGGACTCAGTCTACTAGAAATGGTTTGTGAGTTGTGCTTATTAACTATCACTCTGCAGTAGGTGCCTTTATGTATTCACTAATCTTAGCTAGTTTTAGATAAGTCTGCAAAAATAGGGATTGATCTCATGGATCATGTGCAAAACATACTTGATCTACAGCAGGCGACCAGATAAGGTGTATGGAAAAGTTCCCAACAATTTCTTTTAATGAGAGAATGAGAAAAAAAATAAAACAGTCTTCACTCTGTAAAAGGCTCAAGAGCCACTCAGAAAATATTAACAAATGCAGCTAGATGTACCAACACATATATATATAATATATTTGGGCAGCAATCCTTTGTATATACATATTTTCTTGAATGTGCCGAACAAAGAAAAAGTTTTTAAATCTTTTTATACAGTTTTTCTAGTGTTCTTATAATTTTTCTTTCATGAGAACTAAAACTGATTGATTAATGTGTTTTATACTGCTTATCAATTTTTCACAAGTTATTTAAAGCCAGAAAACATTTAGATCAAAATGATTTACTGATACAAGTGCTACTAATTAACCTATAGCTGTAGGGAGAAGAGATGGATTCATACCTTTCCTACAGGTATTTTCACGTAAGTGAATATAACAAACCTGACAGGAATTGGAACTTGGCTTTCCAATTTGCAATTCCAAGCCTTTACCCATTACACCACCTGCATATCCAAGCTTACAGCACCTGATATTCCCAAGCAGTCCCCCGTCTAGGTACTGACCAGGCTTGATGTTGCTTAACTTTGGTGATATGGATGCCAACCTATAAGGACTTAGAATATGTGTATATACATGTATATGGGAACAAATCAATAAATGTTGTATGCATATTTAAATATCTATATGAGGTCTTAATGTAAAAAGTTTACTTTTGTTATAGATATTTATCGTTAGTGATATGTGATGATATATATTTGCACAAATTTTATTGAAAAGTACAGACACATTCGCTGTCTATTAAATTTTGCCATCTGTATTTCTAAATTGCAGATAATCATTTTTAAACATATTTTATTGAAACATTAGACATTCTATTCTGTTAAATATAACCATTGACTTTTCTAAATTTTGAATAATCTTTGCAAAGAGAAGATTATTCACAATTTAGAAAAGACAATTTACTTTTTAATAAAATGTTTAAAAGAACAATTGCAATCTAATTAGTCTAAATTTGTACAAATGTGTGTGTGAGTGTGTATGTGCATATGTTGGTCATTTTCAATGAAACATGTTTCAAATACACATTTATTATATATATATATATATATATATATATGTGTGTGTGTGTGTGTAAATGTATATATATATATATATATATATATATATATATATATCTATCTATCTATGTGTTTGTGGTTTGTGTGTGTGTGTATATATATATATATATGTATATGTATGTATGTGTGTGTGTGTGTATTTATATGAAGAAAGGTGAATGGAAAACTTTTATTTACCAATGAGTTTTGTCCTCTGATGGACTTTATCAAGGTATATTTTATCAAGGTATGCTTACCTTAATATATATATATATATATATATATATATATATATGTGTGTGTGTATGTCTGTGTGTCTATATATATATATATATATATATATATATATATATATATGTGTGTGTGTGTGTGTCTGTGTATATATATATGTGTGTATGTCTATATATACATGTGTCTGTGAGTGTGCATATATATATGTATATATAAATATATGTGTGTGTTCTTTGTGTGTATATATGTGTGTATGTACTTATATGAATAAAGATGAACAGAAATCTTTTATTTACTAATGAGTTTCGTCCTCTGATGGACTTTATCAAGGTATATCTAACGTAATAAAGTTCATCAGAGCCTGAAATGCATTGAAGAAAAGTTTTCCTTTTCTTTTTATTCATATTGTCTTTTTACAAATATAATTCTTTTATATCTGAAGTTTTATACCCAAACACACACACACACACACACACTGAAACACACACATATATGAATTGAAGAAATACAGATTAAAACTGACAGTGATTAAATATGGAATAAATAGGCATATTTTTACAAATTCAACATGTGACCTACCTGACCAATGAAAGGAAACTGTACAGAATTTGAAATACTCAAACATTCTCAGCCTCCCCCTCATTTACCAACATGTTAAATTTATAAACATTTTCTTATTGGCTCATTATTTAATCATATATATATATATATATATATATATATATATTTCAGGTGGCCCGATGATTGCATCTAGCATGAAACAGACTGTCGCCTTTAAGTGTTTACTTCTCTGTTCACTTTTATATTTACACACGCTCTATCTCTGATATTGAGCACTTTATCCCATAAATATAGCACACTTTAAGACTATATTTCTTCATATATATATATATATATTTTTATGATATGTTTAACGTTCTTTTTATAAAACATATGATAAAAATGTCTTTAAATAAATTGTCGGACCTTGTCCAATTCAAAAATATATATATATATATATATATATATATATATATATATATGAAGAAATATAGTTTTAAGATGTGCTATATTTATGGGATAAAGTGCTTCATATCAGAGACTGAGTATATATATATATATATATATATATATATATATGCGTCAGTTATTCATCTATGTTTGATAAAAAAGAACTGATTAGGTCTGTCGGTTTAATTTTCATTATATTTTATAGATACTGCATTGGTTTTGATAATGATTGCGAGAGTCAAAATTTTTCTTCTCCCTTCAAGACATTCGCCATCATATCTATCTACAATTTCTTGTCCTTTAGGGCCCTAAATGAATTTTGTCTCTTTGCTATCTCTTACAAACCCTGCTCTGCCATCCATTCACACAAGCTCATTACGTAGGTTGTGTATTGCTTTCCTCTCTCCCTCTTACGTTCAGTCCATCCTGCGAGTATCAAATTTTCCAAGCCCTCCTTCCTCATTAGCTTCCCCAGAAATTTTAACTATCTCTTCCGGATGTTTGTTACTCTTGTCTTGAGAATTTCATTGTTGCACACATGTTTGGTCCATGGTATTCTCAGCATCCTTCAGTTGCTTCAAATAACTTCTTCATCTTTGAGGAGATTGTACAGTATCTGCTGCCACATAGGAGGACAAATATTACATAACAGTTCAGTACTTTCTTACAATATTTTTCTTAATACTTTGCTTAGCTTTTGGAAGGCATCTTTCACTATCTACATGTACATTTAGATTTTCATGTTGCACTTTCTGTCCTCTGTTAATATGCTTCTTAGATATCTAAATTGTTGCACCTGTTTGATTTTGGTATCTCCAATCTGTAATTTGCATGTTGGGCTGTTCCTTTTGAGAGCAACCATGCATGCAGTCTTCTTGCAATTGGTATTTAATCCTTTCTTATCACTTGCCTTCACTACATTCTGTAGAAGTACTTGTAGTTTTCTTTCTGTGTCTGCTATCAGCACTGTGTCATCTGCATAACTTATGTTAAGATTGTGACCACTGATAATGAATCCTGGTAGGATTTCTAATTCTCTCAGAATGGCCTGACTGTATAGGTTGAAAAGGTCTGGTGAGAAGATGCATCCTTGTCTTATACCTCTTTATTTTGTATAGTTAGCTTGAATTCATTTTCTATTTGTATGCAGGCAGTTTGCTGCCAGTATAAGTTCTGGATTATTCTAATATTCTTCTCGAATATGTCAAGCTTACTTAACAGTTCAAGTAGTTCTTTGTGATGTACTTTATCAAACACTTTTGCATAATCTAAAAAAATAAGTGTAAAACCTTTTGCATTTGTTTTTCTTTTAATGCTATCATTCTGAGCGTAAATATTGCCTTCCTTGTTCCAGTGTCTGCACTGTTCTTGTCTTATTTCCAGTTTGATTCTGCTGCACACTCTATCAAGATTCAGATGAGAAATTTTGTTAGATGGCTTATTAGACTGATTGTTTGATAGAGTTCGCATTGATTTGCACCTGGCTTTTTAGGCAGTGTTTTAAATATGGATCTACTTAGATCTTCCGATACATCGCTATATTGTATATTTTGTTTATTATGTTTGTAATTGTGTCAGTGCCAAAATCATCTAAGGCTGCTAGCATCTCTATTACAATTCCATTTTGCCCCTCTACTTTGTTTCTCTACAATTTGGTCATTTGCTGATTCCACTTCAGATTTCAATATTTCTGGTCTTTTGTCATCTCTCTGAATTGTTGGCTGTTCTCTTTCGTTCGATAGAATTCGTTTCATCTCTGAATTATTTCTTCTTTCTCTAATATCAGCGTCTTTGGATTTTATTCATTTATTGTTCTCTTAATTCTCTTATTTTTTTTATGCAATACACATTATTTCTTTTTCTGCACATTTTTCATTGAACCATTCCTCTTTAGCATGCCTGCATTTGTTCCTAAGTTCTAAATGCAGTGTCCTATATTCTGTGCTGTAACCAAAGCAGATGTCCACTGAAAATAACGGTCATGGTTATAAAATCTGTTAGATGAATAAATAAATAAAATAAAAAAAAATAAAATTACTTCTTCAGAAATACATATACAGAGAGCGATGAGTAAATTTTCGCCATTTATTTTTAATTTCATGCATTCACTTTGTTTTTGATTTTGTCAACTGCACAGTATGATAGGGTCAGTTGGGAAATATATGTAAGGAAAAGAATAGAAATTTGGATAGAGCATGCTCTACTGCAATGCATTCACACAGAAAGCTTCAGTGTAAACATTTCAGAGTGTTTGGGTCTCAATCTGAGGACAGTGCAGTGGATTCAAAAAGAGTTGGGTGAGTCTAATGGTGATTACGAAGGCACAGCAACTTGGCAAATTCACACTGATCATTCTGATAAGAACTCCCAAATTTATTGGTGAGATTCAGGCCATGATTGACAATGATCCCTCCAAGTCAATCAAGTCCCTAAGCAGGGACACAGGAGTGTCCGAGTTTCATATCAGACAGGTAGTGCATGAAGACATTTAATATTTATCATACAAGATGAGAAAGGACTAATTTTTATCCCAAACCATGAAGGACAAGTGGAACGACCACATTACGATGCTTTTGAACAAACTCAAGCATCCTCCCCAACCAAACATACTTTGGATTTTCTCAGACGAGAAAAATTTTCTACCAGGATTAGATGGTGAACAGACAGAACAACTGTTAGCTTGCTGTGTCCGTAAAAGTTGTACCGAGAGTGATGAAAAGCAAATATCCAGTCAACATCATGATGCTTGGAATGATGACAATATTATGCTTCCATTCATCTTCCCACAGGGCCTCAGACTCAACATGGAGGCCTGCATCAAGTACCTTGAGGAGGTAGTGCTGCTCTAGGTCAAGAGGGTGGCTGCTGTAAGACCCTATGTCTAGCAACAGGACTCTGCACCATACCACTCAAGCAGGAGAACCCAATCATGGCTGTCAGACAATTTCTGTGACCACATCAACCCTTACCACTCTGGCAACCTAACTTCCTACACTGCAGCCCCTTTGATTATTATGTATGGGGTAGAGTCGAGCGAGAGACCAACAAAACTCTTTGTAACACCAAAGATGAACTGAAGGCAAGGATTATAGCAGCATTCACCAACTGAAACAAGGAGACCATCCGGAAGAGTTGCAGGAGATTCTGAAGTTGTTTTTGAGGTCATGGTTACAAAAAGTCATTAGATCTTATGTGCTTTGACCTCTTGGCTACAGAGTGCACTGATGACCAAGCAAACTAAATAGTGCTTTTAAACATAGATTTTTTGCTGTCTCTTGAAATCGACATATCTGCTCAATTTCATATCCTACAGTAAACAAAACAAATTGTAAAGAAAAGAATGGATTGTTTTATTTATTAATCCAACAGATTTTTATTACTTAAACATTATTTTTTGTGGATATTTAGATTTCAGATGTTTTGTTTATTTATTAAACGGTATATTTATTTATTTTCACCAGCCTGAAGATAAGATTTCTCAAATATTCAGACCAGTTGACGAAAATAAATATACAGTTTAATAAATAAATAAATGAAGTGTCTACTCAAATATGAGTATCCAGTAAAAATAATGTAATATATATATATATATTATATCATATCATATCTTGTGTTAGTGTATATGATAAAAACTTAAATAATATGCATATCTACTTAGATATAGAATACAGACTCACCTGAGTTATCAGCCTGTAAATTGAATGGCTGGCGATTGTATTTGAGGCAACTACAGATCACTGCATCTCATTCTAGCCTTGTAGCTGTTTCATTTGAGCTATAAAAGTTCCTTCATTATAATAACAGCATATTGAATACTGTGAAATATTTGTACAGTTGTTTTTTCCTTAAATGTGTATCTTAGATGCTAGTAAATATATACATAAATACATTATATATATATATATATATATATATATATATATATATATATATAATGTGAAGGTATATATATATAGGAAATTCAGCAGCCGTGGCGGCTAGAAACATTCACTCAGTTTATGGAGAGGAATGTGTGAATGAAAGAACTTGCAGAAGATGGTTTGCAAAATTCAGAGGTGGAGATTTCACCCTTGAAGATGAAGATCGAACCGGACGTCCAGTTGAGTTTGATGAAAAGCTTCTTGAAGCAGCCCTTGAAGAAAATCCTGCTTTATCAGTTGAGGAATTGGCAGTGGTTCTCAGTTCAAATCCATACAACTGTTCATCGTCATCTTCAACAACTTGGAAAAGTTCCTAAACTTGGAAAATAGGTGCCTCATGTATTGTCTGAAAACAACCTCAAATCCCAAGTTGACATCTGCTTTTCTCTCCATTCTCACAAACTTGTTTCACCTTTTTTGGATAGACTTGTGACTGGCGACGAAAAATGGATCTTTTATC
>OZ038493.1:33775693-33778193 GCA_964036315.1 Acanthosepion esculentum | reverse complement strand
TCTACTAACATTTCTCTCTCTCTCTCTCTATCGGATATGAAACTGAGAAAATATGGGATTTTGAGAAAAATAGAGAAGTCTGCTTTTCTTACAAGGGAAAATAGAGCCTTGCTGTACTGTGATGTTCATCGTCGGTGAATAGAGAAGTACACTGGCTCAAATGCAGGTTTCTCCTACAAAGGGGGATGCAAGTTTGATTCCTGCTGGAGAGCACATTTTCTTGATTAAGATTTCTCAAATACACAGGACTGTATGTAATACGTGCTGTTTAAAGTAAAAATAAATATAGGGCGTCTATTTCAAATATGACTATCTGCTTTAATAATATGTGAAGAAATGAAAGTGTTGGATTAAGAATAAATTCAATAATTCATTAGAAATACATACATATATATATATATATATATATATATATATATATATAAACATAAACACATATGGTGTTTGGCTGAGTGGTTAGAATATTCGACTTCTGTTCATGATACCCGATTTGAATCTCTCCGTAGACAATTTATCCTTGATTCTCACATGCAGCACCTTTGGAAATGCCAGAAAACCAAGTCATATGTTAACCCAAGTCTTCTGGGTGAAATTGAGTCGGCGGAAACATTCAGAAGATTGTGTTAGCACGAAGTCACAAGTCTTTGTGACTGAGGGTTTGAGCATGCTGGTGTTGATCAAAAAATTGTTCATGCCAGGTTATGCATTTATTCCTGGAAGCTATAACTAATGTTTACTCAGCAGAGTTGCAGTCTAAATCTAAATCACAGATGGACGCTGTGAATTGAGCGGGCATATGTAATAGGGATTTTCTAGCTGCTCTGGCAGACAAAGTAATGAGTAATCAGCCATTATTCATTTTATATATATATATATATATATAATAATAATAATAATAATAGCTAGCCACTCATATTCAAGGATATCCATCTGTTAGGGTGGCTAGTCAGTCCCTATTGAAGATGCTTGCTCAGGCACATTTGTGTTTGTTCAACACTCCCAGAACCAACCTGTGGTTTATACTGCAGATCTTATTTACAGTTTCTGGGAGAGAGCATGTTATCTCGCATGATCAAGAATCTGAACAAGGCCAGCACACTCAAACCCTCGATCACAATGTCTTGTGACTTTGTGCTAGCACAGCTATCGATGGCCCCCAAGGGTTCTGTCTACCCAATTTCACTCACAAGGCTTGGGTCAACCCATGGCATGGTTTTCAGACACTTTCTAAAGGTGCTGCATGCTAGGATCACATTCCTACAGACCAATAACATCAGGAAGTTTCCTTCCTGACAAATCAAATGTGGTGAGATTTGAACCCGTGTCTCATGGTCAGAAATATATACATATATATATATATATATATATATATATAATATTGGTGGTAAATATACACATACATATGCAATCATATATCTAAAATATATAAATATATATATATACATACATACATACACATACATATATATATGTATAAAAAATAATTCCAAGAGGATAGAATCCAGGTAGAACTCAATGTCCAGGACAGAGTAAGGATATAATAAAAAGGCTTAAACACTAATATTCCATGGTCATAATTTATGATTCCAATGGAATAAATTATGACCATGGAATATTAGTGTTTTAGCCTTTTTATTATATATATGTGTGATATTGTTAATGTATATAAAATAAGTACTTTAAAATATGTGAACATAAATATTAACTTATCTTCAAATGTTTCTTTACACTCATACTTATAGGGAGTGCTACACACATATTCATTCTATAGGTGAGTAGATACATGTTTAAAACTTTATATGTTTGTATATACACATGTACAGGCTCTTGTGTTTGTGTATATATATATATATATATATATATATATATATATATATATATATATATATATATATGTGTATAAATAATACCAAAAAGTAATTGGTAGGGATTATTCCAAAGAGGACTTTTTAGTCTATATGAGAGCTCAATGTATGATACAGAGCAAATTATAAGAATAATTAGAAATACAATATATATGTGTGTGTGTGTGTGTGTGAGTGTGTGTGTGTGCATTAACCCAAGCCTTGTTAGTAAAATTGGATAAAGAGAACTGATTGGTAGCTGTTGATGGTTATTGCTAAGCACAAAGAAACATGTCAATAAACTATAACTAATGTCTGTTCAATATAGTTGCAGTATAAACCACACATGGACTCTGTGGATTTACCGTGCATCTGTAATAGGGATTTTCTAGCTACCCTGGCAGACAGATCTGACTGGAAACAAGTAACCAGCAATTATTCATATATATATATATATATATATATATATATATATATTCTAAATAATTAAAAGGTTTTTATGTTATTGATTATTACTGTTTAATGTCATATGAACAAATCCATTAATTGCTTAAAATAATTTTGTTTATATTTCAGGTAAGAAAATGATGTGAGCAGATATAACTTTGAAAAGGTCCTAACAAGTGATGTGTGTTTCTTAAAAAGGTAACTGAGCC
>OZ038493.1:33698193-33770693 GCA_964036315.1 Acanthosepion esculentum | reverse complement strand
TCTTCTTTAATGCCAGTTCGACTTTCCTGCGCAGCTATTCGTCTTTGTGGCAGTTACTTATGTGCACTGTATGCAACATCCTATGATCCGAAAGATGTTTTGCCTTTAAATAATCCAAAAAGGGTTGATAAACTATAAAAAACAAATCAGCCAACCCCTGTGTAGTACTAGGCCACAGCCTCACCATACTAGGTTTTGCTACTGCAGTTTTCATGTGTAGGTTTTTATGTGGTGGAGTTGCCAGTCCTACACCCAACTAACATTGAATTTAGAGTTATCCTTCTCCTAGACTGGTTGCCAGCCATGGTTAGTGAGACCAGTCTTCCCTACTGTTTATGCATAGATGGTAGGTGAAAAGAGATGGATTTATACTTTTCCCAAGAGTATTTGTCTGAAAGTGAATGCAGTGAGCTTGGCAGAAAATTGAACTTAACATGCTTATCCCCCATTCCATGGAGATAACACTTAAGCCCATATCTATGACCTTAAATAACCTTGAGCCTAAATTTTATATACCATCATAAAATAATCATTTCATTTGGTTAATATTTCGATATTATCAACATGTTTGAACTACTGGTCAGCTAAGAAATGTTGCAGAAAGTGAAAGAAGTGATCAGGTAGGTATGACTCCATCTCTGCTACTTAGTTAAATAGTAGGGCAGACTGGGCTAAACAGTCTTGGTTGGCAACCATCCTATGAGAAAGACAACTCTGAATTCAAAATGGGGCTTGTTACAGAAACCACATTACCAATTAGTGCATTGAGTCCATATCCCAATACTCCTCAGTGGAGTCTACAGAATTTGATTACTCTCTCTCTCTCTCTTTACATATATATATATATATATATACATATATATATATATATACATATATATATATATATATATATATATATATATATATATATATATATACTTGCTTCCCAAATACATCTGGGAAATTAAAAACAAAACACAAATCACACCAAAAATATCATGGAAAATAAGGAAAAGATCATCGGCCTACAACAATTAATCTAATACCTGCAAACTTTGTTTGGAGGAAAAATAGCTATTATTACCTTCCCAGACCAAAATGAATTACTAAATAAACGATCTGAGCTCATCTCGAAATGCAGACATGAAAACAAATTTTTACTACGTTACTTAAAAATCGAAAACTGAAATTAATAAATACAAATAAACAAAATAATATAAAAAACAAGTAAAATAAATTAACCCTAACAAATAATAAACAAATTAAGAAACCACTCCCGTTAGAATAGACTAAATAGAATAAATAAAAATAAAATACATAAAAAACAAGTAAAAACAATCGACCCAAATAAGTAAATAATAATAAACAAATTAACAAACCAATCCCACTAAAATAACCATCAGAATAGACTACAACAACCAGTCCAAAAATTGGACATAAAAATAGCTATGACTGATATATAATATATATATATATATATAAACACCACTACGTTACTCAAAAATTAATAACCAAATAGAATAAATAAAAATATACAAAATAAAAAATAAGTAAATAAAAACTAATAAAAATTAATCCAAATAAATAAATAAATGAACAAATTAATAAATCACCCCCATTAAAATAACAGTTAGAACTAATAAAAATAAGCATAAATATGCAAAAACAAGTAAAAATATAAAAATAAAAATAAACAATTCAAATAAATAAATTAAAAACTGTCCACCCGCCAAAATAACAGAATAGACTACAGCAAGCAATTTAAACATTGGATGAATAAATAGCTTTAATTATCTTCCCAGACCAAAACAAACTATTAAATAAGCAACCTAAGCAAATCCCCACCCATATTTGTTACCATGTTAATAAAACATCAAAAAACAAAAAGAATAAATAATACAAAATGAAAATGAAAAACAAGTAAAATAAATTAACCCAAACAAACAAATAAATAAATAAACAAACAAGCCACTCCCACAAAAATTACCACCAGAATAGATGCACCACTGACCCATATATATAAATAGCTGAGGAAAAATCCAGCATTCGCCACCTGATGATTGCGTCCAGTATGAAACAGCCTGTCGCCTTCATTGACTTCAGTGTTCACTTTTATATTTATATTTACATACGCTCTATCTCTGATATTGAGCACTTTATCCCATAAATATAGCATACCTTAAAACTATATTTCTTCATATATATATATATATATATATCGGGTTGTTGGGTAAATTGTCACCATTTTATATTTTTAATTTTACACATGCACATTGTTCACTTTTGATTTTGTCAACTGCACTGTATAGTAGGGTCACTTGGACACCCTTTGTGAGAAAAAAAAGCACCATGATACAATTTACTCCACCAGAAATTTGAAAAGGCAGGCTGTACTGCTTAGTATTTGCACCAGAAGCTCTAATACAAACATTTCAGAGTTTTTGGGTGTCAATCTGAAGACAGTGCAGGAGATTTAGAAAGAATTGGATGAGTCTAATGGTGATTACGAAAGTGTTTGGAGTGATCACTAGCGATGGTGATATTATACCTCCATTCATCTTCCCACAGGACCTCAGATTCAACATGGAGGCCTACGTCAAGTGCCGTGAGGAGGTAATACTGCCCTGGGTCAAGAGTGGGGCTACTGGAAGAACCTATGTCTCACAACAGGACTCTGCACCGTGTCACACAAGCAGGAGAACCCAGTCATGGCTGTCAGACAATTTCTGCAACCACATCACTCCTTATATCTAGCCACCTAACACCCCAGACTGCAACCCTTTTGATTATTATGTATGGGGTGCAGTTGAGTAAGAGGCTGACAAAACTCCTTATAACAACAAAGATGAACTGCAGGTAAAGATTGTGGCAGAATTCAGCAACTTAAACAAGGAAACCATCCAGAAAAGTTACAGATTCTAAAGTCATTTGGAGGCTGTGGCTGAAGTCAATGGTAATTTTACTGAATAAATTTACTCTTTAGTATTTCAAGATATCTTTATGTAATTTTGGTAAATATATCAGGTAAAATGAGATGTCAGTATTATTTTCATTTTTGCATATTTAGACAAGAATTCATTGATCACACACACACACTATATATATATATATATATATAGGCGGCATCCGTCTGTCTCGAGAGACGATGGAGTAGTGTGGTGAGCTACGAGCCTGGGCGGGATATATGGAGAACTAAGGCTGCCCAGACATCTAGTTCCTCCTCTCAGCCTTTCTAGCAGAGTCCAAAGGAGAGGATAAACCAATACAGTTTGGTACCAACGCGGCTGCAGGAGTTGCCAGAAGGTAGCACAAAGTGCCGTCCATCCGCCTTTGGGGCTCCACTCCAGGTTTGAATTCAGAGTTGTGCTTCTCCTAGACCAGTTGCCATCCAAGGATATAGAACCCAGTCTGTCCTGCTATTTGCCCATAGCTGGAGGGAGAAGAAGAGGATTCACACCTTTCCTAAGGGTATTAACACCTAAGTGAATGTAATAGATTCGACTGGAATTCGAACTTGGCTCTCAGATTCCTCAATCCAAGCAGCTATCTATTACTCCACCGTGCCTTATATATATATATATATATATATATATATATATATATATATATATATATATATAATGTCTGTGTGTGTGTGAGAAAGCATATTGGAGTAGTGGATAGCAGCTCGGATTGAGGAATCGGAGAGCCGAGTTGGAATTCCAATCAAATTCATTACATTCACTTATGTGCTAATACCCTTGGGAAAGGTATTAATCCTCTTCTTCTCCCTCCAGCTATGGATAAATAGCAGGATAGACTGGGTTCTATAGCTTTGGATGGCAACTGGTCTAGGAGAAGGATAACAGTTCAAAACCAGCAGAGGATTGTTTGAGGATCTTGTGGCACTTTGTGCACCAAGTTTCTGTATTTGGCTCTTCAGAAAGTGTGGTTGGTTCTGAACAAAGCCTTCACCACTATAATCAAATCAAATATGCTGGTGTCTGGCTGTCGGTTCCTAGGAACTGAGTTGCTTGAGCCTTATATGTCAAATACAATGGGAGAGTCTACCATATATATATATATGTAACAACTAACCGAAAAACTAACAACACCAAAAACAAAACCTCCTTGAAAACGGCTAACAAGTGCCCGAAAGTGCTTGGGACAATGAAAATTAAGGAAAAATTTCTGTACTCCCTTACTCCGAGAAAATGTGAAAACATAAGGGTGCTGGGAAAACTAAATAAAAATTAATTAAATCCTCCTTGTCTGCAGGATTGATATCTAGATACGTAGCAGGAGCACCAGCTCATATGTGGCAGGAATTTTCTAAGAAAGAATGATACTTGTATAATTAATTTGAAGGGATTTTAATTTTGATATGTATACTTATCGTGCTTTGGACATCTTTTGATAATAATTTAATTAATGACCTTCAAAATTTTTCACCTACAAACCTCTCAAAGCATACCAGTTGAAAATACCTGTCTAGAGGATTTTTTCCACTTTGTCATTTATTTGCCTACATTTTTCGTGTATAAATGTTGAATATTAATTCTAAATATTATTATTTATTTATTTCCATAAGAAGCTAAGTTGATGCTTTCAGTCAAATGCTAAATATTCACCTTGTAATGTATATCATTCCTGAAGAATTTACTATCCCTAAATCAGCGGTTCTAAACATCATTCCAAAGTACAAGAGAATAACTGTCATCCAGGGCAGAATGTAACCTTTCAAGAAGTCTTGAAAATAACCCAAATATTATAACCATGGATCTCAGGAATAATTTGGAAGCCACAAGAGTGAAAGAAACAAGAAGTAATATTATTAGATGTCTGCTCAGCATTGGGGGGGGGCTACGAGCATGCTGACCTCGTAAGACTCCTTTCGTAAATCTTCTTCTTTATGTGCTGTGTCCTCTCAGGATGTAGGTCATCATGACTCTCCACAATTTCCTGTCCCCTGTAGCTCTTAATAAATTTTGTCTTTCTGTTATTTCTCCTAAGCCCTGTTCCACCATCCATTTACTGAATCTCATTAATTATCATATGTGTTGTTTTCTTTAATCCCTCTCACCCACTGTATGTCCCATGAGTACTAGATTTTCCAAGCCCTCCTTCCTCATTATATGCCCCAGAAACCTCAACAGTCTCTTCCTGCTCACTTCTTGTTCTATATTTTGGAACTGGATACACTGATTTAATTTTCTAACATACCATGTCCCAGTAATAATATTTTTTTGATGCAAACAATTGCAAACTCTCACTCATGTCTCCCTTATCAGATGAGGGGTCAGTCCCAAGCCAGGTTTCCCCCCTTTACTCCATCTTTTGCAAATAAAAATTTTGAAAAGCTTATCTCATTCTAGGACAATATATATATATATATATATATATTTAAATATATTTGAGACGGTACAAAAGCGTATCAGGGGATAAAAAAACCAATTTTTTATTAATGGCCATGTTAGATTTAAAATAAATACCAGTTAACCGGTTTCGTCTCCTCTCATCATAACTGTTTAATGGGGAATAGAAAATTATGAGAAAAACTATTTGCTATGGGTGACATGAATGAAGGACAGGGAAGAGAAAAAATAAAATACAAGTGTAAAAATTACACGTGTATAAAATAGTAATACCACTCAAGATGCTAGAGACACAGCACAGCAAGCCCAAGCAAACAGTCTCTTTGTTTGCAAAGAGACGGTCGCCTGGACCTGATGTACAAAGTCTCCAACACCCTGAGATGGAATACTGAGTGTGACCTGGCCAAAACGGAAAACCAGGACACACTAAAATCCAACGCGCAAGTAGGATTATTTATTAGATGATCTGCAATAGACGACCCATACGTATTTCGAATGGAATCGCCCGACGAAAAATTATTGTTTAATATTTTCGCAGGTACGTGTTGTTTTATTCTAGCGTCCAAGCGCTGTGTCATTCTACCTATGTAGTCGCATCCACAACTACATTTAAAACAATAAATAACTGAATTAATATGGTGGGGAGGTAGAACGTCTTTACACGCAGATGAAAGGACCGACCTAGTTTGAAAAACAACACGGACGTTCGCTGCAATATAACATTCTCGTGAACTACATGAAATCTGTATATATATATATATATGACATAAGATAATGATATATATTTTTATATATCAGGAATAGTATTAAGGAGATTGTAAGACAAAATGGAAAAAGTTTATTTGTGACACATTTCATCCATTAGGACTCCATCGGACTGGGTTTGTTGATGTTGCTGTGACTACACATGTGCATGAATGAGAGATGCTGGCAGTTTCAAAATTTTTTGAAAGAATATTTTTAGAAATCTAGCCAAATTCATCTATAATCGTGTTTTCCACCATCTTTTTTTTAAATATCCCACATTTTGATAACAGAAAATCTGCCAAGAATGGTGAAATGTTGTAAAAACCTGGATGTAAATGCCTGAACTTGTGATTAAAGCACTTTCTAGACACTTAATTCTTAGTGAATTATTTTCTCTTTTAATATGGAGGTCATTATCAAAATTGTGTTCAGTTTCATTACAGTGAACAACCAATACATTTTGTATGTTGTTTTTTAATATGTCTCTTTTGCGTACATATTGTCTTTTGTTTAAACTTCTTGAGGTTTCTCCAATATATTCTTTCTGGCAATCCTTGCGGTTGATAGAATAAATTCCTCCTTCAAGTTTTGGCTTGTTGTTTTGTATTTCTTAAGTCTTTTATTGTTTTAGATGTAGTTTTGACAAATTTTATGTTGAGTTTAGATAAATTCTTTTCGGTTGTAATTGTGATATAATTAGTGGATAGAATAATATATAATTTTGATTTGTTGGGTTTTCAAGAATCACAGCTTTTCTATTTTGGAATATTTTATGAGCCTTTTTGTTTTGCATTGAATATGAAACATTTAGGTTATTGAAGTTTGTTGAGAGTATTTTCAGTATATTTCATGTAAATATTGAGGGCTGAAAATTCTGAGTGCTCTTAAATAGAATCCAATGATCATTCCAGATTAGCAATGAAAGAACAGAATTCAGGAAGAGAGAAGATGGTGATTGGCATTGCATTTAAATTTTTGAAGATTGTAAGTGTCAGGGAAGCAAGAAATCAGAAGGGAGTTCCACAAGCGAGAGTGTGAAAAAAATAAATTATTATGATAGAACTAATGGTTGCATCTAGCTATTTCATCAGTAAAATGGTGAGACCTAGTTGTCAATCTAGTAACATGCTTAAATTCATGCAGTTGAGGGACCAGCGAGAACATCAGAACAATTACCATGAAAAGACAGAGGGAAGTCACGTCATATCAGTGTGAAAGTGACTGCAGTCAAAATGCCAGGTTAGAACCCATAATATTGCAGATTCTTCTCTGAATTTTGTCAAGAATCTTGTGATATATGGATCACCAGATCAGATAGAACAGCAATATTCAATGTATGGACAAATTGTTAGTTTGTAAATATGCAAGATGGATTCTGACAAGAAAAATTTTCTTGCACGACACAGTGAATCAACCTGTCAGTCTTAAGTAAATAGTTGTGTCATCAAGATAAATTCCTAGTTGGGAACTGATGACATCAGGATGGTTGTTGATCAAGATAAGAAACAACATATGGTCCAAGGACAGGATCCCTGAGGACCACCACATTAATGTGAAATGAAAGTAGAAGTAGGTTTATTCGACATGACAAGATTATTACAAGATTTGTTAGGAATGACTGTATTAAGCCAAATATTAATCCAGAGGCATCAAAGCACTCAGGCTTGTGGAGAAGGCCAGCATGCCAAACCCTGTTAAAGCCACAGTCCGAGTTTCGACATTCTTATTTAAAGTTTGATAAACAAATTCAGTGATAGCTGTTAACACATTGCTGGAGAAATAGAAGCCATATAGTTTATCTGTAATAAGGCTGTGTGGAGTGAGATGCTTAACCAATCTGACATTGATTAGAACCTCTAGTACTTTGCCAAAAAGTTGTAAAAGATTAATAATGCGATAATTTGAGGGGTTACCTAGCATTCTTAAAGACAGGAACTACAGAGGAGGATTTCCAACAAGCTGGAAAGCAAGAAGCAGTGAGGAATTTATTATACATATATATATATATATGTGCAAATATATATATATATATATATATAAAAGGGAACATTGAAGTCAACACTTAGCCTGTCGCCTCTATGTGTTGACTTCAATGTTCACTTTTATATTTACACACGTTCTATCTCTGATATTGAGCACATTATCCCATAAATATAGCACACCTTGAGAGTATATTTCTTCATATATATATATATATGCTTAAATGTTGAATGTAAAAGAAATGTTTGGGGTGTTGCATAGGGATAGCATCTCCAACAGAGGAACAGTTATACTGCTTTGAAAGTAATTCATCTATTTTGGTTTTTACCCACTGTTCAACTCACACCTGTGATTCCAAATAGCTGTTTGCATACAATATCAGTCACACCCCAGTATACTGCTTCAACTGACAGACAAACTAAGTAAGGGTAGTTAATGGGTCCAAACCCTCAACAATTTTGGGTTTGTCAGTCCTATTGCATGTGATGACGAATTCCCAGTGGAATTGGTAGATTAGATCTACAGATGCAATGGCCATGAAGGCAGTGTCAGCAAGTACTGCAGAGTACATCAGAGAATGACATATAAGTGTCCTGATCATCTACTGCAGCCTCTAAGTTTCTGGTTGTAGCAATTCATCATGCCACCAGAAAAAAAACTTACCAGGTCGAGAGATTAGAATCACTCTGAAGCAACAATTTACCCACTATAAATTCTTCCCATACAGGTCTGTTACGAAAATGCATCCACTTATGGATTGAAAGACAAAATCTTCTTCAGACTCGAATTACAAGATATATACATTATTTACACTCAGACTATTATCATCATCTTTTTTTTATTATCACAACATTTTGGCTGTTGTGTGCTCCGGCCTTCTCAGGGAGTAGATTGTTCTCATCCCACTGTCCATGTTTAAGGATATCTTGTTTTGTTACAAAAGCAGCAAATAGTTTGAGTGTAAATAATGTATATAATGATAATTCCTCAACTTAGATATAAAAAGAGAAATATATATATATATATATATATATATATATATATATATATATATATATATGTACGCACACACACTAACATACACATGTACACATACATATGTGTACTCCCTCTCTATATATTTATAGGAGGCACGGTGGAGTAATGGATAACGGCTTGGATTGAGGAATCGGAGAGCCGAGTTCGAATTCCAGTCGAATCCATTACATTCACTTACGTGCTAATACCCTTGGGAAAGGTGTGAATCCTCTTCTTCTCCTTCCAACTATGGGTAAATAGCAGGACAGCCTGGGTTCTATAACCTTGGATGGCAACTGGTCTAGGAGAAGGACAACTCTGAATTCAAAACCTGCGGAGGGTCGTTTGGGGACCTTGTGGCATCCGTTGCACCAGGTCCCTGTATTCGTCCCTCCAAAAAGTGTGGATGGCCCTGCACAAAGCCTTCGCCACTATAATCAAATCCTGTGCGGGTGTCGGGCTTTCAGTTTCTGGGACCTGATCTGTCTGACCCTCATACGTCGAGTTCGACGGGAGAGTCCATCATATTTATATATATATATGTATATATATATATATATATATATATATATATATATATATATATAATATGCACATTTCATTACAAACGACTGACAAGGTGCTTTTATTTAGTTTTTTATACAATTTCTCATGTGATCTAATAATTTTTTTCCTTCCGGATGATAAATTATATAAAAACTGTCCAAATGTTCTTTTTATCTGAGCACTTTCGGCTATACATTTAGCCATTTTCAAGGATTATATTTCAACTGTTAAAATAAGAAATAGTTTGTTATATGTATGTTTTATAAAATGTTTCATTTTTTGTTTCAAAACACGGTCAAGATATTATGTCCATGTTCAGACACTTTTTATATAATTTATCATCCGAAAAGAAAAAAATTATTAGATCGCATGAGAAATTGTATAAAAAACTAAATAAAAGCACCTTGTCAGTCGTTTTTAATGAAATGTGCATGAAAGAAGGATTGCTGCCTAAATACACAAATATATATATGTATATATATATATATATATAAACATGTTTTATTGAATATGACAGACAAGGAAAATTTGATGAATTTTTTTAATTGAGTTTTTCTAACATTCTTAAATTTAAACATTTGGTGTGGTTAAGGGTATGTAAAAATTGTCCTTAGTATCTACTGTTCCAAGCACTATATATATATATATATATATATATATATATATATAAATATAAATATAAAATTAAACATTGAAGTCAGCACTCAGAGGTGAAATTCTGTTTCATGCTGGACGCAATAGTCAGGCCGCCTGACGATTGCGTCCAGCATGAAACAGCCTGTCGCCTCTGAAGTGTTGACTTCAATGTTCACTTTTATATTTATATTTACATATGCTCTATCTCTGATATTGAGCACTTTATCTCATAAATATAACACACCTTAAAACTATATTTCTTCATATATATATATATATATATATAATGAATAATGACAAAGGAAAAACAATACTTTATAAATGCATTTTGTCTTCTGGATAGAATTTCTTTTCTTTTGTCTTTATTCATATTGTCATTTTACAGATATATTTTATTTATGTCTGAATGTTTACATACATACATACATGCACACACACACACACACACACATATATATATATATGTGCTTGTTTTTTATATCTCTTCCTCCTACACATATATAATTCTATCAACAAAAACATTATTTTTGTTCAATGAACTCCTTCTAAAGAATGAAACATGTTAAACAGAATTTTCCCCACATGGTCATTCATTTGCCTAAAATTGTTCTGATTTATAGAAATTTATAAATCATAATCTCTCATTCATGAATATAGTGAATGTGCATACTCTCATTTATATATAGTGTAAATAATATATAATGAGAGAGAGAGAGAGATCTTTTCATATATCTTATGTAGGAATTAATTCAGTTGATATAAATTCTTTATATATTCCCTGATCTGCCCTGAAATTGAACACAGATTCTTTGAGTCATGATAGTTCTTCAATTTGCATGAAACAGCCTGTCGCCTCTGAAGTGTTGACTTCAATGTTCACTTTTATATTTATATTTACATATGCTCTATCTCTGATATTGAGCACTTTATCTCATAAATATAACACACCTTAAAACTATATTTCTTCATATATATATATATATATATATATATAATGAATAATGACAAAGGAAAAACAATACTTTATAAATGCATTTTGTCTTCTGGATAGAATTTCTTTTCTTTTGTCTTTATTCATATTGTCATTTTACAGATATATTTTATTTATGTCTGAATGTTTACATACATACATACATGCACACACACACACACACACACATATATATATATATATGTGCTTGTTTTTTATATCTCTTCCTCCTACACATATATAATTCTATCAACAAAAACATTATTTTTGTTCAATGAACTCCTTCTAAAGAATGAAACATGTTAAACAGAATTTTCCCCACATGGTCATTCATTTGCCTAAAATTGTTCTGATTTATAGAAATTTATAAATCATAATCTCTCATTCATGAATATAGTGAATGTGCATACTCTCATTTATATATAGTGTAAATAATATATAATGAGAGAGAGAGAGAGATCTTTTCATATATCTTATGTAGGAATTAATTCAGTTGATATAAATTCTTTATATATTCCCTGATCTGCCCTGAAATTGAACACAGATTCTTTGAGTCATGATAGTTCTTCAATTTGAGAAACAATGCCCAGCACATTTGCAAATGTGTTGTGTTGGTATATGTTGGCAGTTCGGCATTTCTCAATGCAAGAGACAAATCATTTTGCAAACAGTCATCAGTCATCACTGAAACCTTTTACACTTTAGAGAAAAACCACGAAATATGCTTAACTGTAAATAAAACTGAAAAGTCAAAATTTTCTTCTCCCACATGAGTAAAGTTCCTTTCTTTATTTTTTTTCTGATCTCGCTTTAAGTAACCACATCTGTTGCGAGAATATGATCTGTAGAAGCGACACAACTTGTTTTCTTGTCTTCGTGTACCAATATGATTTTCTTCTTATACTCAAACTATCTTTTGAAAGTGTCTGTAAATTACCACTTGCATGACAGTAACATGAATCTATCCACTTCAAAGATACTTTGCTTAAGAGATCTAACTTCTTTGAATTAGCACATGTTTTAGAGGAACTTATTGAAGCATTTCATGAAAAATAGGTGAATTGCTTTTTTGAAATGATTTTAATGAGAATTAACTGTAACTTCAGGCTTCATCAAACAGAAATGAGACTTTTATCCTAGAGTTAGGATAATTCGAGAGTGTTCTCTATTTGTTTTATTTTTTATTAGAGGTATTAAGTCAGAACAAAAATTTCTAGCGATTTTAAGTGGATTTTAAAGACAATATTTAGATATTTGTATATAGATATAATCAAGCACATATATGCTATTTTGTTCTAGTTTTCACCATCTTCGAAGCAGATTCATGATTCCCTGTTCTGTGAATTTGTCATCATTCTGAGTAGTGAACTAGTTCTGAGTGGCTTTTACAAGGCTTCCAGAGAATTGAAATTCTTCTCATTATGAGAATTTTGTCAGAATGAAAATGAGTGGAAATCCGAATGTGCAAAGTTCAGGTGGCTATACCAATTTTAGTTGGATATTCCAACGAAGCTGTACCAATTTTTGCTGGGTCTGCAAAAATATATATATATATATATATATATATAAATATATATATATATATATATATATATATATATATATATGCAATAAAAAAGAAGACTGAACATAAATAGACAGGATATATATATATAATAAATTTCAGTCACACCATCTCTTGAAAAACACTATGAACTTTTTGAGATCAAATGTTGTTGCAATTATTCATTGAATCTTTCAGACTAATATCCTCATCTTTATTAGTTTTTCATAACATTTTGATTGCTATGACATGTGACCTTCATACTGAGATCAAATGTTCAGTCATCTTTGAGTGGACCCAAAACGTTTTACCAATTGGAATGACGGGTATTCCCTCAGAAAATTGGAATACTTTTTTTCTTTTTTTTTTTAACCTTTTCACCCCAAGCAAGGCTGGAAGCCACTAGCACGCAAGGGGTTACAGAAGGTTTTGAGGATGGGAGTGGTAAAGGAGAGGATGTGGAGAAAGATAGTGAATCGATCAAGGCAAGGGGGTTACAGAAGATTTGGAGCGAGAGCGGATAGGAATGAAAGGGGAAAGAATGTGGAGAAGAGAAGTGGATAGATCAAGGCAACTGGAGATGTTGATTGACGTTACACTTAAATAGTTGGAGATTATATTTGTCAGGGAAACAGGAATAAGGAAGGGAGTTCCACAGGCAAGATGTGCAAGACATGAATCTATTGGAGTAGAAGAGACGTCTGCTGCTATATATGGGCAGGAGCTGTACAGTCTTCCCTTTCCAGTTCCAAAAGAGTCCAAAAACATCTCCACATCCTTGCTGGTGACAAATTATTTTCTACCCTGCTATCCCTTTCCCACCAATGAAACATCACAATCCCCTCGCTACTTTATTGCTATTTCCATGGAAAGTGTTCAACCGAAATACATTCCTTAGTACCACCAATTCTAACTTTCATGGCTAAGCTCCACCCTGCCATGCACATTGTAATGAATTACCCTCATTCCCTTCATATTCCATTGATGAGATAAAAGTTTCACTCAAGTAGCTTCTTCCCATGAACCACTGCTTTCTTAAACAGCCTCCCAAGATTATGCTTCCCCAATCACTACAATGTTAACCTGTTCAAGTCAAGGATTAATCATTATCTTCCCTATATAAGTGCATAATCTGTGCCTCTTACTCTGTAACCTTCTATCTACCCTAAGTGGCCTTTGGGCCTTGTACAAAGTGAACATCATTGTAAAAAAAAGCCAAAAAAATTTACTCTTTTGGTCCAATATCCTTATTTTGATTGTTTTTATTACAAGATTTTGGCTGCTATGACAGCTGACCATATCTCTGAGATCAAATATTGTTGTTATATATTATTTCCTCATTTTTTGAGTTTTTATTACAACATAGTGGAACGTAATAAAAAATATTTATTTCTCTAAAATATAGCTCTTCGCAATATGGTATTACTTGAAAAATGAGCTCATTATTTAATGAATATAATATGAATGAATAATTTAATTATTAATTCTTTACACCTAAGATTCCTTATTAAACATTCTAATTATATATATATATATATATATATATAGAGAGAGAGAGTGTTATGCCACTTAAGTTACAGTCAAAGGTGTGATTGATACATAGATGCATAGGCAGGTGACATTGTGTGAATAACAAGTTGATATACCTTGTTTATATACAGGTGTGTACAGAATGTCCCTGGTACAAAATTATACTTGTGATTATCTGATTGAAAATCAGGTATGTCGATTTGAACAAATAATATGTGCAAACTTTACTGATATGTTGGTGTGCAGGTGTGAGTGACCAGTATATGAAAAATGTAGATTAATTCTTTTTTTCGTGTAGATGTGTTGCTACATAGATCTGATATCCGCTGTGTATGTGATTTGTCCTTCAGTTAACTGCTGCCAGAATACACATGTGTTCATAACATACATTTTTCTTTCTCTATTCCTCATTTTATTTTCTGTCAACATTTTTTTTAAAATAACAGGAATAAACCCTGAATCATTAACAAAATCAGCTTCACTTTCTTATTTGTTAATAGCTTATTGATTAACATCAGTTTTGGTTATCATATCAGTCAGCTATGTGCCATGTGTGATACACTCTTAGGCGATCATGTATCTTTCAATACATGACTGACAAGGCAGATTTTTTCCCGCAGTAGGTTGCCATTTTTTTCTGCAGTAGACCAGTTGCCATCGAAGCTATAGAACCCAGTCTGTCCTGCTATTTACCCATAGCCTCACTTGAGAAGAAGAGGATTCATACCTTTCCCAAGGCTATTAGCACGTAAGTGAATGTAATGGTGCTGACTGGAATTCAAACTCTGCTCTCTGATTCCTCAATCCAAGATGCTAATCATTATTATGCCGTAAATCTTATATGTACTTGTAAAATAAACAAGATCAACCATAAATGATTTAATGATTTTAAGGTTGCTATCCAGTCGAGTTTGATCATTAAAAATTTAAATGCAATGTCATTCATTGTCTTCTGTCTTAATTTCTGTTTTCACTCCTTAATAATGTTTTTTTTTTCTTATATTCTTTCAGACTTAGTAACCTCCTGCATCTTAGAGGCTTTGCTACCTTGCTTGGGAGGAAATGATTACAAAAAAAAATAAAAGATACTCAAATAAAAGACCCAATGTTTCCTTCCAAACATTAGAATTTCAAAAATTTGTAATAAATGCACAAAGAACCTGAAAATATAGATGAATCTCCAGAAATATTTGATGTACCATCCAATGACTTTTTTTTAATATCCAATGACATTTTTTTAATATCCAATGACATTTTTTAATGTCCAATGACTTTAAAAAAAATATCCAATGACTTTTTCTTAATATCCAATGACTTATTTAATATCCAATGACTTTTTCTTCATATTTTCTGCTGATGTTTGGTAGGCAATGGCAACCTGTCTAGTGTCATCTATATTACAACAGGTCTTACAAATATATATCTCCTAAAAAATGAGTTTGTTAGTTCTTAACAACTGATTAACAAACATTTGAATGATTTGAATTGCAAAAGTAGTGGATACATGTTACTTGCAACCCAGGATATGGGACGCAATTTAAAATCTATTCAGAAGATACAGATTTCTGAGGCAAACTTTTGACTGTATTTGATGCCATAAAAACCCAATTTTTATTCAGGGCATATAAGACTCACTTCTGTGAGGGCATAAAAGACCCATTTTTACAAAGGCATAAATGATCCACTTTTTTGATGGGCGTAAAAGATGGACTTTTTGATGACATATAAGAAACACTTTTTAAGGGCATAAAATAGCCAAATGTTATGTAAGACCCAATTTTTTTGATGGCATGTAAAATTCAATTTTTCTCTTGAAAGTTGAGGGTTATCCCTTGTTTCCTGTTTAGGATTGGATTTCTGGTTCCTTCTAAAATCTTTGCATTTTCTTTCACTCCCAGTAACCCCTTGCCTCTTAATGGCGTTATCAACCCTTGCTTGGATTGAATTTATTAAAAAAAGAATTTGGAAGAGAAATGAATGAAAAGATACTTGTTTTGAATTACCATATTTATTGGTGCACATATGCATTAGGTGCATCCAGATTTTGGCATAGAATATTTAGGGAAAAAATGCATACATCACAACCAAAAAATCAAAATTATAATCTTACCTTTATGTGACATTCTAACTTACCATGAAGAAACACAGTTTTAGCACAAATTATACTACTGATACATTTATTTTTAAATAGAAGTGATGTAAGGTTTAATTACAAGAACATTTTTTGGGGAAAATTCATTTAGTTAATTTCAACATGTAATTATTGAAAATTGTTTTAGTTATTTTTCAAGAAGCAACATCTGCACTTACAGGGAATTCATAATAGCTACAAAGAAATCTACTGGTATTGGTGAACACTGGTATATATAATATATTACTTGTTGGTAAATGAAGTCTCATACCATAGATGCAGAAAAAGCAAATTCGAAAATATCTGTATATCAACAAAAGCACACACAAAGCAAGCAGCAATATACCAGTCCCTGTAAATATTTCTGTAAAATCTGGTATTTCTACAAAACAAGCATCAAAATATTGTGCAATTCCATAAATTTCTTAATTTCTTTTTCCTAGTTGAATTTTTCAGGGATATTTTTACCTGCTTTGTAGGATTAAACATGAATTCTAAGGGTCTATAGTTGGGCCTTAGTAGGAATTTCTTTCCAATCAGAAACTGATGATCTCTATTTGTTATCCATATTATGGCCAATGCTTCTTTCTCAATACTTGCGTAGTTCAGTTTGGCTTTTAACAATTTCATCAAAAGATACATAATAAGATGATCCTCCTGAGCTAATATTCCCAAAATCGAGTGTTCACTTGTGCCATTTGTTACTACTAACTCCTTTCTAGGGTCGAATATTTTTTACTACTGGCTTCTTTGCCAGAACAGCTTCTAAATTTTTAAATGCCATCTGTTGTTCTTTTGTCCAAATAAATTCCACATTCTTTTTTCTTAAAGCAACAAAAGGTTCTGTCAATTCAGAGTATCGCTCTATATATCATCTGTAGAAATTTACAAGTCCTGAGAAAGATTCCAATTCTTTTTTGTTCTTAGGTATTTCAACTTTTAATATTTTGTCAATTAACGATTGGCCTGGTAATGCCTTCATTAGATATGGAATCCCAAAAATGATATTTTCTTAGTATTGTGCACACATTTTTTCCATTAATTGTTAATTCAGCATTTTTTAACATTTAATACTTTACTGGTTTACTGTTTTAATTCTTCATCATTAATAGCACCAACACAAATGCCATCTTGGTAGCATATTGTATTTTTTTATATCACTACCAATAACTTGTTTTATAGCCCTTTGAAAAAAAATTGTTCTTGCAGTTTTTATTCCATGTGGCATTCTTTTCCATCGTAATAAGCCTGTTGGTGTCTTTATTTTTGAGACTTCATTAAAATCTTCATCAATATATTATGGTATGCAAACTTTAGATCAGTTTTAGAGAATGCTTTCCTACCCGCAAGGGAGTTCAAAGCCCATTTTACATTGTGGATAGGATATAAGTCTGCAAATATTTTGTGGTTACCACAATACACAGATCCCCATCCATCTTTCTTAAATTAGGGAGACCCATTTGCTCCCACCTGGCAGAACTTGTTCAAATAGATCTTGTTCCAGTGAGTTTTTTTAGTTTTTCCACAACTATTGGTAGTAGATGGGCTGGGACTTTTCGTGCTTGAAAATATGAGGGGGAAACATTTTCCTTTTATGTTAACTTTGCTTTAGAGTTTTTTAACTTTCTTGTTTCTTCTGCTTTGTATTAGTTTACGAATTTTGTCAAATTTATGTTCAGTACATCATTTTCTATTAGATCTTGATTCTTTTCAGTTTGCCACAATAATTGGTAATACACCAAACTTATTTTTTAGTTCTACCTAGGCTTCAAAATAGACTAACATTTTTAGAACTGAAGCATTGAACTGATTCAATTGGATATGGCATTTCTTTAATCTTGGTTTTACTCATTTCTTCCAGAAACTTTGGGTATCAACGTCATGTAACTTCCTGTATCTAGTTGCATGTTCAGTAAAACATTATTGGTTCGAGTTTTTAATTACCCTTTTTCAATTTTTTTCAATGAAAAGATGTCCATACATATTTCCTCTTCATTTTGTTGGACTGTCTCTTCATTTTTCTTTTTGGATTTACACATGCATTTAAAAGGATTCATTTTGAAACACTTTTCACATTTTTATCTTTGTTTTTCTCTTTGATCTTGATATCCACAAAAAGTACACTTTATTTTATCTTTCTTCTTTATAGCAGATGTGTCCATTTCTATTTCCAGATCCATAACGTTTGTTCTATTAAATATTCCAATTAATTCTTGTTGCTGAACAAATTCAACACACTGTCCTAGTGACAACTTTTCCAATTGTAAATGCATTAAAATCATTTGCCGATACTCCCATTTTGAAGGCCGTTTACCAGTTTCAATTTTGAATCAAATCCTCTTCGATTGAATGGTTTTCTGATCCCAGTTTCTCAGATTCACAATATTTAGTGGCTTGTTTTAAACTAGGAACATATTCAATAATTGGTTCATTCATTTTTTGAGAAATATTCATAAATTTAGCTCTCTCTGCACTCACTAGTTTTTTTTTGTGTGTTATGTTTTTCCCTATTAGTTGACTTATATCGTCAAACATCATATACTCAAACTGACTTGGGTGTGCAATTGTTAATACTTTTATAATGGCCTCACAGCCAGCAGTTGCCAAGAAGAGATCAGTTATTTGGTTTTCTCCTCCAACTGATTTGAAATCCTTTTGCTTTTTGTTCTAGCTTTTGGCTGTTAGTATCCTAAGCCACGCTTGTGTGTATTCAAAATTATCACGTGATAATTGTTCGTTCAGTTTGTTTGATATTGGTGATGTTATTGCAGTGTAGTATTAGTGACTCATGGGAAGTAGTATGCACTTAATTGCCTCATGGGTAATAGCTGTAGCTATTTATAGTCTTTGTGACTTCATATGTAAATGAGTCACCTCAAAGAGAACAGACAATAAAAAGAACAAGATTCAATGAGACAGAAGATTACAATTGCTGTTGCATTTAAATTTTTGAAGATCCTAATTAACAGGAAAGCAAGAAGCCAAAAGAGAGTTCCGTAGGTGAGAAGTGTAGGAGAAGAAACTATGAACATAGAATTTACATCTAGCAATTTCAGTATTAAAACCATGAGATCTAGCTGACAATCTACAACTGTACTTGAATTCATGAGAGTCAAGGTGACAAAGAGGAAAGCTCCTCAAAATAATTACCATGAAAATATTTCAAGATCAAGGAAGCAATACTATGTTGGTGAGAAAGCATACATGCAGCTGGAGACTCTGCTTGTGAATCCAAATTCCTACTGAAACTCTTACTACGGATTTGCATGTCTGAATGAAGACAACTGCTACATTTTGTTAAGATGCAGCAGGTTTGTTTGATGGAACCTGTGCAATCATCTGGGTGAATGCTGCAATAGGTACAGGTACAGTGGAAAGTGGCTGAACCCAAGAAGCTAGATTAGGACCAATAACATTGCAGATTCTTCTTTGGTTTTTATTAAGAATTGTTTTTTTGTTAAGAATCTCATGCAAATGTGGATAGTAATATGAAGGAGATAGTAGCCATTTGATTGATGCCATGTACCATGATAAAATAGAAAAATTTCATATGGTAGATCATTTCCTGTCATGACAGGGTCCAAGTGTTAAACTAGAAGCTGAAGAGTGAGGAAATTCAAGGAGGCTGCATTCAGATCAATGTGGATTGCAGTGCATTGTGGATTTCTTAGATGATTAAAGAAAGGATTGGAGAGCAATGTCACATCTGTGTCTATGTTAGAAGATTCACTGTAAGCAATGAATTTAATATACTTTTTTTCTGTTTTATGGATGTGCAGTTGTGTCACGATTATCAGAAAGCTCAATCAGTATGACAACTTAAAGTTCTGACCAAGACTGTTTTGTTTACTTCACACTAATGATCTTGGAGATGGCATGAATCAGTCTTCCCCCAACTATGGGTTAAGTAGCAGAGCAGAGTGAAATCTCTGGCCTTGGATAGGGTAGCCTTTGTGGGGAAACTACCATTTGATCTGGCATGTTTTACCACTCAGCCATGAAGGACTAAATTGAATGTTCAAGCCAATAGACATAATGCATACTGTTTAATAAATAAAAATAGGGCATTTTTCAAATATGAGTATTCATTATAATAAAGTTGGAAATAATAAAATTTTTGAGGTAACAAAATGTTTGAAGCAATAAAAATGTATGATAAAATATGAATCTAATAGTTCTTTAAAAATTGCTTTGTTTACATTTTGGATATGAAACTCTGCAGATGTGAAAAATAATCTATGTGAAGAGAATGTGCTTTTCTTAAATAGGGTAAAAAGAGCTTTGCTTACTGTGAAGCTCTCTGTGGCCAAGTGGTAAAGCATGCCAAATTATAAACAAATATAGTAATCAAACTTAGATGAATAAACATTGAAAAATTCTTAGTAAACTCATTATTAATTTGAACATGTTTTTTTGGAATCATTTTCCTGTCTTATGATATTAAAACAAGTTCTGAAATCAAATTTTTGCGATGTAGAATCGTCTTGCAAAAAATTGTCATCTTGTATCCAAATATTGCTTGACCTTGTTGCATTAAGATCACACCTCAAGCATTCAACTGTTTCTGTAAGTGTCAAAACAAAAAAAAAGAAAGAAATGATAGGAATATATTCTTAAATCAAATTGTTGACATGTAGAACTCTTGTAAATGTCGTAGACCCAACACCAAGTCTCAGCCAATGTATTTTAGTCAGAATGGGGAAAGTTTGTATTGATTAACCTTTGACTGCATATAGACAGATTATTTTGGGTCCATGGCAATAAATGAAGGAAATAAATGTTTAAAAACAGCAAATGATATTATATAATTGATCATTTACAAAAAAAAAGAAAATAGAAATATACCATGTTTATTAACTAACAAGTTCAACGTCGTTCTAATGATGCTTTCAGAAATATCATTTGTTAGTTTTAGGGAAATATGTCTTTTTGTTGTTTGTTTGTTTTATTTGTGCTGCTATTTCTTTTTAGTGTTTGTAAGTTTGGACTTAAAAGCCTCTTAATGTCATTCTCTATTTTCAGAAAGTAATGGATAAATATCTATATATAGCTGTATGTATACAAATTAAGTACATAGTTGAATGGATATAGATTTGCATATATCTCAAGTATATCTGTCTTCTTGGGTGCAGATAACTGCAGTTCTATTTACTCATATGGATATATTTCTGTACATAATATATCAAGAAAGTGTGTAAAAATCTGAAAAATGTATATACAGGGTGTGTCAAAAATACTTTTACAAACTTTGGGAGCAAGTTCCACACACCAAAACAAGGACAAATAGCCATATAAACATCGGTAGTTTGTGCAATAAACCATCGGCAAAAGTTCTCCCAAGGTGAGTGATAAAGAGCAAAAGACCCTGCACATGTTGTAAATGATATGGATACAAGAGATGGTCTTGAAGTACCCTCCATAAAGTACTATGGGATATATGACATGCTAGGGCCCTTGATGCATGCTGATACCTGGATCATCTCCGACAGTCTGTAGAATGTATTCTTCATGGTCAGGCATCTGAACGGATCTCAGTCTTCCTTGATCCATAGTTTGGGGTGTCATGGATCCTGTCTCAGCAATGCAATGATAAACAGTAGCAAAGGTTGGATGACTTGGCTGCCTTCGGTCTGGAAACACAATCTGATATAGCCATGTAGCCTCATCTTAATTACCATTCATGTGGCCATATGTAAAAATCATTGCTGCCTGTTTACATTATGAATATCCTGCCATTGTTAAATGGAACACTTGTCAGTTAATTCACTGCCATACATGTTAAACGTTGAAGACAGACTAGCCACAAATGTACATGAATGACAAATGTAACCTAGTCTATATGGCAACACATTTGCAGACATATGTTTATATGGACCTTTCTCCTTGTTTTGGTGTGATGAACCTGCCCCCAAAGATTGTAAAAGTATTTTTGATACACCCTGTATCTATGTGTGTGTATCTTTGCAGGTTTTCTTAATGTGCTTAGCCCATATGTTTATTTAAGTAGGTATATACCAAAGCTGTGAAGATAGAAATAATTAAATGCCAGTGTATTTATGCATTGTTAATAATATGTGTGATTAAGTGAATATTAGAATTCCTTATGTATCCTCATACTACATATTGTTTGATCTTACATGCTATGAAGTTTCTGTATGTTTATATATATTAAACTCACTGTAGTCTCACACAGAATATAGTGAGAAGAAAAGGAAGAGATGGTAAGATTATTAATTTTTTAGTGGTGATACAACTTTATATTATCACCTGGTCAAGCCATTAGCCTCCATGGTTAAATTGATGAAGGTGTCATCTCTGTAAGATGAGATTCCAAAATGAGGGTTACAAGATCAATCCCCATCAAAGCTTCATTTTTCTGGGTTCATGCATTAGAGGAAAGTTATGATACAATTCAAGGAAAAGTAGTCAAAAAATATTTCAGTTAAGAAACCAGATGTCTATTGGGAGAAATATCTATCTATCTGAAAACTTTTTCATCTCTCACAGTCTGTTCATATCTATTTTTTCTTATCTATCTCTAATTATCTGTGGCTGTTCAGATTTCTCTATCTATCTACCAATCTATCTGTGTTTGTTCATATCTATCTATCTGTCTATCTATCTATCTATCTATCTATCTATCTATCTATATATATATATATATATATATATATATATATATATATATATATATATATATATATATATATAACTATTTATTCAAAAAAACTATAACATAAATATGTTATAAAATTACTACAAAAGTAGCCATTTTGTTTCAACACTTCTGGTGCCTTATCAAGTGAAATCACATGATAAGACACCAGAAGTGTTGAAACAAAATGGCTATTTTTGTAGTGATTTTATAACATATTTATGTTATAATTTTTGAATAAATAATTATATTTGCTCTATTCTGTATTGAGCACTATTTTAAGAATAGTATTTGTTGGTTATTGGAATTTATTGCGTATACACCAATCCTATACTTGGGTATATATATATATATATATATATATATATATATATATATATATATATACAGAGAGAAACCGCAAACATTTTTGGTTATAACCTAAAACATTTACAGTTTATCTCTTTTTTTAAAATATACATTTTGCTCTTGTTGGAACAACTATAACCTTTTCCCTATATATATATATATATATATATATATATATATATATATATATATTCACTTAAGTTCAAAAGTTTGAGTCCCCACTTGGTATTTTTTTAAATTGGCCCAAAAACAGTTGTTTTGTACTTTAAATAAGAAAAAATTATTATACATGGTTACAAAATCTAAGACATGATTTTTTATTAGAAATTTTATTATGACAAAAAGCATTTTATAAATAAATTTTGCTCTCGTCAAAATATCCTCCTTTAGCCTTGATTGCCGCAGCACAAGTTTTTGACATTCATTCCAAAAGTATATTAAAGAACAAATTTGATAATTGATTCCATTCTTTTTACAATAACTCTAAGAGCTCTCTTTCATTTTTATTCACTATTCTGTCAAGTTCATCCCATGCTAATTTTTTTTTAACTGTAGTATATATATATATATATATATGTGTGTGTGTGTTGTCTGGCTATCTCAGACTACTTACATCTATACCAAGTCAGGACCATAACATTGCATATTCTTTTTTGCCGACTGTCCTAGCAGTAGACCTAGCAATTGATTCAATATAATCTTTCCACTTGATATCAGCATTAATGTGAAAATGCACAGTAAGTCACTTTCTAGTCGTGCTGATGATTAATAGAGAGCTGTTTCGTTTTGGATGTGTTAAAATTAACAAGCCATACCTTACCCTAATTAACAGCAGATTGTTGGTCATTTTTTAGATCAGCTACCAATTTGACCTTATCAAACTGATCAAACTTACTATTAAAACATGAGTAAATAATTGTGTTGTCAGCATGGATACTGAGTTGGGAAGTGTTGCCATCAGGAAGGTCGTTGATGAAAATAAGTTCATGAGAACAATTACCATGAAAGTATTTACAGAAAAGGCACTGGGAAGCTACATTACAGCAGTAAAAAGTGACTGAAACTGAGATGCCAGGTCATGACCAATAATATTGCAGATTATTCTTAGGATTTTATCAAGAATCTAAATATGTAACAGTAACAACAGATCATATGTGGCAGCAATATTCAAAACATGGTTGAATGGTAAACTTATATATATGTAATATATATTTTGGAAACAAAAATTGTCTAGCACAACACAATGAACCAACTTTCCTAGCAGCGGACTGAGTGATTGATTCAATATAATCTTTTCACTTCATGTCAGCAGAGAATGTTAGCCCAAGAAGGTTCCATGATTCTCTCTCCTGGAGGTTAGCATCAGCCATACTGATGGAAGGCAGAAAGGGAACTCTCTCAGATGACTAATAGAGAGATGTTACATTTTGGAAGCATTAAAATTAATAAGCTATTCCTTGCCCCAGTTAGCAAACAGATTGTAAGTCATTTTTGAGATCAGCTGCTAATTTGACCTTATCGAACTGATCAGACTTACTATTAAGACAGGAGTAAATAGATATGTCATCAGCATAGATACTGTGGTAATTCTCTGGTAGTTTGAAAAGAGTGAATCAATAAATCCATACCCTAATAGTTATTAGTTGAACTGTGTTCTGAAATAGAATTTTCGATCTATGTGATTAATATTCAACATTGAATTAAGTGCTTTCACAAGGAAGGAGAATATGTTGAAAAATAGATATTGGTTTGAAAATAAATTCTTTTTCATCATTAGGCTTCAGACTTAGTGATATACCTATGTATAATTTTGTCATATTGAGTTTCAAAAGATAGGTACAGATAATGTTGATATACCTGTACAAAATTGAATACCACTGACACAGATTGAGTATGTTTACATAGTTATATTGAAATAAGCAAGCACACACACACACACACACACACACACACACACACATATATATATATATATATATATATATATATATATATATATATTTATAACCAATTGCAGTTTGACTGGTGGTGGGTTGTATTAAAAAGTGCTCTTGAGGTCGGATGTATTAAAAAGTAACAATCTGATAAATTGAACGTGCAGTGCTTTAAATATTATATATTAAAAGTTAGGAATTACTTACAGACCCACTACAATGCTAGCATCTACCTCCTGATGAAACCTTGATGGTTGAAACCATAGTAGCAGGTGTGTAAGTAATTCCTAACTTTTAATATATATATATATATATATATATATATATATATATATATTATAAAATGTGATTATTAGATATTATGAAATATATATATATATATATATATATATATATATATATATATATATAATGCCTGTCTACTATGGTATCTAGTCAATCCCTGTTGCAGACGCTTGCTCAGGCACATCTGTGTTGGCTCAACTTCCACAGAGCCAACCTGTGATTTATACTACAACTATGTTAAGCAGACCTTAGTTACAGTTTCTGGGAGAGAGTGAGTTATCTAGCATGATCATTAGTCTGAACAAGGCCAGCATGCTCAGACCCTCAGTAACAATGACTTTCGACTTTGTTCTAGCAAAAACGTCCCAAATTTATTCACAAGGCTTGTGTCGACCCATGGTTTAGTTCTCAGGCACTTTCCAAAGGCACCACACACTGGGACTACCCCCCACAAACTGATAACATCAAGAAGTTACCTTCTTGACAAATCGACTATGATTTGAAACTGGGTCTCATGGTCAGAAAGCAAATGTTCTAACCTCTCAGCCATGTATTCACATATAATATATATATATATATATATATATACTTTATGTTTTAAATTGATAAAAATATGTATGTGGAATGTGTTATGTCACATTATGCTTTCATATTTCTTATTTTATTTTTTTTCATTAAAAGCATCAATACAAAATTCTCCAAATCATGAAAAGAAATTTGTTACTATTTTTGTTGATTTTGGTACCTATTTACTATTTTACCAAACTGCACCCATTTGACTACAAAATGACAGCAGACAAGTCTTCAATACCACCATCGCGTGATTGACTTTATTAAGAAAAGTTGCACTGAATGCTTTTGACTTTAATTGGTTATTAATAACTTCCTCAACAAGTCTTTTTGGAAGAAGGTACCTTGAAAAGACATGATCGTTATTGGAAGTTTAGCTTTGGCAATTAAGTCCCATGAAATGCTTTCAAGGAGAGATGTGGTAAGGGAATTCTGGGAAAAATTCATTGTAATTAAATTCTGGTGAATGGTGTTTTAATATTTTCAGTTTGATTTCTTTGTTTGTGAAATTTCTTTGTTGAAATTGCGAAATTGAGATCCATAAGGTCTACACTTACTAATCTGTGTGTGTGTGTGTGTGTCTGTCTGTTTCTCTCTCTCTCTCTCTCTCTCTCTCTATATATATATATATATATATATATATATATATTCAAAATTCTCACTTGATCAATTTGAACAAGAACTCTATCATCGCGACATCACATGGTCCAAAACATATATTCAACTGTCAATAAATAGCATATTAAAAAAAAAAGTGTGCTTCTATTTCATCTTAGTATTTGTCTATATATAAGCAAATTGTACCCTCAACTCAAATATAAGCATCTTATTATTCAAGGAATTGATAGTAAGTGAATGTCTCATTAAGTCCAGTTAGCAAAGTGATTTTGCCATTAATCACATTAACATTGCTGTTTAATTCTTTGTTTCTTTATGATATAATATATATATATATATATATATGTAAAATAGGTGTGTGTCAAAATATAGAAATTTGAAAAACACACACACGCATACACACATATATATATGTGTGTGTGCATATGTGTTTGTGTGTGTGGGGGGGGCATATGGGCCAGTGGTTAGAACATTCATTTTCTGACCATGATACACAGGTTTGAATCTCAACATGTTCATTTTTCAAGAAGATGACTTCTTGATGTTATCTGGCGGAGGCGATCCCAGCACCTTTGGAAAGTGTCTGAAAACCATACCATGGGTTGACCCAATCCTTGTTAGTGAAATTGGGTAGATGGAACCCTTGGGAGTTCTCGATGGTTGTGCTAGCACGAAGTCACTAGTCATCATGACTGAGGATTTGAGCATGCTGGCCTTGCTCAGACTGCTAATCACACTAGATAACGCTCTCTCTCCCGGAAACTGTAACTAAGGTCACTCAGCATAGTTGTAGTATAAACCACAGATGGGCTCTGTGGGTTAGGAACAAACACATATGTGCTTGAGTGGGCATCTGCAATGAAGGTTAGCTAGCTGCCCTAGCAGACCAGCATCCTTGGATGCGAGTGGTCAGCCATTATGTTTGTATGTGCGTATATATGTATGTATATATTTATGTACGTGTGTATATGTATGTATGTATATATATATATATATATATATATATATATATATATATATATATATATATATATATGCATGCATGTGTTTTCATATGTATGTATGTGTGTTTGTAATCTGATGGTTATGAAGTCGATGTGCATAAAACAGAAAATCTTTTAGTGATGCATTATGTTCTCAGATGAATAACAGACTTGAAATATGTTGATATCTAAAATGTAAATTGAGCAGAGCATCTGCTACTTGGATAAAAGAAAATTATTTGTTACCTTTCCAATGTATTGTATTCCACTATTTTTTTCCTTTTTTCTAAATGCAATAATCACTTAAGGATATAAGTGATCATGACTCTCCATAGTTTCTTTTCCTTTGTTATCTCCAAAATGCCATGACTTATTCAGAAAGATAGTGAAATGGTTTTCTGTTAACTTGTCCATGGTTTTAGATTTAAAGTGATCCTTCTCTTAAATTGATTCCACTTTTATGCTGATCTTTTTTTCACTGCCTGTTTATCCCTACAGTACACGTATCCTTTGATTAATGCGTTTTCGATTAGTGCACTAAAATTTCTTTTATATACTAAAATTCTGTTAGTGCATACATAATACTCATTAGTGCACTAAAACATCCTTCAGTTTAACCATAGTAATTGAAAATTGATTTTTTATAGTTACCAATGTACATATTAGCTGCACTAATTGATGGATTGCTGTATTTTAGTCTCTGGGTAATTGAATGACAAAGTGCGAAAAATTCTATGTAACGCATTTTGTTGTCTAAAAGGTCTTCATCAAACCAAAGTAATGTTCTTATAATAAGCTTACTTTCATCTGAAATCCTCTTAGAGGATGAAATGCATTAAATAGAATTTTTTCCATGTTGTCAGTTAATTACCCAACCGCTAAAATACCGTAGAGACATCATTTTGATATGTGCAAATTTATATATCATCTCCCTTTTTAGTGGTTAAAACAAAAACAGAAGCTATTTTATAAAGAGGAATTTTTAGTTTCTGTCAAATTTTGACATAAGAGTTATAATATTGACATTAATTGTATTTTTCATATAGATTATAAAGTTTAGATAATTGGCCTTTTTTTTTTTATTAAAAACAGAATATCTGTACTTTGTTGAATTCTTTGTCTGTATACAGTGTCTGGTGAATTTAATTAGCAATCTTCTTTGGACTTTATTTTATAGTTTTCATTGCATATGGAATCATTGGTCTCTTGTATTTTGTATGAAACGATACAAAGTTACCTGCCCTTAGCTTCAGGGCCCATTGGCCTGGAACTATCTTGCAGTTAGTCAAAGAGTTATTATTTGATTACATTAGCAGATCATTTTGACAAGTGGTGAACACCGTTTGTCAGATGCTCTCTCTAAATTTCCGTCTGCCCTAGGAACATCGAAGGACAATTGTAGAAAATCTTTTGAAAGTTATGACTATTTGTATTGCCAGCACCTGTCAGTGGTTGTCCGATATGGATGCTTGTACCACATAAGAATCTGATGGTTATGAAGTCGATGTGCGTAAAAGCCAACAAAAAGAACGCGGTAGGGATCTACGTTTGAAGGGTTATGGCATTATTGTATCTGCTTTGCCAACCAGCCCTTCAAGATAACTAAACACTTATGTCGCCCTCGTCCATCACTGGCTTCGAGATATACATTGAGATAAGCCATGTGGTTCCCTTGGGAAAGGGATACTCTTGTAGCTTTTAGCAAGTTGGGTAAAACCTTACAGTACAGATCGTATATAATTTTGAGAATCTGTCATTCAATGAGAATAAGTCTTTCATAACAATGCTCTTCTATTGAGTTTTATTCTCACTGAGCGCACTGATATTAGGAACATGTGCCAAATTTTGTTTCTGTTTAGGAACATTTAGTCAATATTATGATATAAAGAATTTTTTTGCTGTTTTAGTTGTAATCATTTTTATTATAAACCATTTATTCAGATAAAAATGTATGTCAGGGTTAGCTTTTTTGAAAAAGCAGCCAGGATGACAGCTATTATATTGAGTATGGTGTTAATACAGATTTATCCAGAGAAAAGTACAACTTTCAAGACAGTATTTTGAGTACAGATTTATTCAGAGAAATGCAAAACTTTCAAGACAGTATTTTGTGTACAGATTTATTCGGAGAAATGCAAAACTTACAAGACAGTATTTTGAGTACAGATTTATTCGGAGAAATGCAAAACTTTCAAGACAGTATTTTGAGTACAGATTTATTCGGAGAAATGCAAAACTTTCAAGACAGTATTTTGAGTACAGATTTATTCGGAGAAATGCAAAACTTTCAAGACAGTATTTTGAGTACAGATTTATTCAGAGAAAAGCATTATTTGGAGTACAGTATTGAGTGCAGATTTATTGAGAGAAAAGCATGACTGATAATGTTAGAGTGATTGCAGTGATAAATATTATGAGATAGAGATTAACTGCAAAATTTCGTTCTCTATCAAATATAATAATTCTAATTGCTTTATTTTTTTATGTATTTTTGAATAATTCTAAAAATTTCTCTTGAAAGAATCTATAGTATTAAAAAAAAATAGCAGAGTATTTCAGTTTCTGTAAATCATGCTGATGACTATTATTATTGTACTTTACAGAATAAAACAGTGACTCCTCATTCCAATAGTCATCAGCCATTATTCCAAGAAGGAATTAATGCCTGTAAGTGGTACCCTCCAAAGGAACGTCCCTCTGCTCTATATGGATGTTCTGGGAAACTGAAAAGTATGAAGAGGAGTAATCAGTACAAACACCAACTATATCGCTATTGTAAACCTGTGTGTGTGTGTGTGTGTGTGTGTGTGTGTGTGTGTGTGTGTGTATCTGTATACATACATATATATATATATATATATATATATATATATATATATATGTCTATAGTTATGAGATGAGGTATTGTAACTATTTACACTATTTACATTGTTTGGACTGTTGTTCTCATCTTCATGACATTTCATCCATTGTACTCTCCGGTCTTCTTCAGGTGATATATATTAGAATTTTGAATCAAACTTTATTTAGTCCACGGAAGTAGATTGTTCTAATTCCACATGCCATGCCTTATATATATATATATATATATATATATATATATATATATATATAAGAAAAACAGCTGAATAAATCTCAAGAATTTATATGTATTATAATATCAGAATGTTTGCTTTGTTTTTAATAGTTTAATAGCAGAACCGCTCCTCACAACATTTTCACTAAAAGTCATTACTTTTGAGAGCAAATAGACATTGCATATAAATCAGAGTTGATTGACAAATCAGATTATCCAATTCTATAAAAACAAGTTTCGACCAGATAGAATAATGAAACTAGTATCTGAAGGAAGTAAATTTATCTATTTTTCTTCAAAATGTTGAGCATTGATTGATAATTAAGATCTCTAATTTTATACAAGTTTTAGTTCAGATATAATAATGAAACTAATATCAGAATAAAGTAAATTTATTTCTCTTCAGCCATATTAGGCTTGTTTGCCAAATAATGTCTTCAATCCTAGAAAACAAGTTTTAGAGAAGATATAATAATGAAACTAATATCAGAATAAAGTAAATTTAATTCTCTTCATAATTACAAATCTATTTTTCAACATAGTTACTGTTTAGTGACATTATATTCACCTTTTCATTCTGGCTTATTTTTGATTCAGCTGTTCAAAGCAACTTCAACTTTGGCATTGGATGAAAAATGTTGACCTTTTATTGCCTCTTTCAATTTTGGAAACAACCAGAAATCTGTTGGTGCCAAATTGGGGCTGGACAGAAGGTAGTTCGACAACTGTGAATTTCACATTTCTCATTGTTTGCATTGTAATACGGCCATGTATTGTTATGAAACAAAAAAAGTTCTCGGTTTCAGGCTTTCTTGATTTTGATTGGCACACAATCTTCTAGTGCCGAAAACTCTATCATTGATCTCCATTTTATATGTAATTTGAATGTAGTTCTCATGACTAACAAATACTGTTATTCAATGCCATCATCTTTTTTAAATAGACATAAGTACAAATTTTATCTGTTGTGTTCCTCTCTTAAATTTGTAAAACAAAACAGCCCGCATCATTGATACATAATCATTTTGATATCCGCCTTTTATATAAATTCCTAACATATTGTGTTTACAACATAAGCAGTAACATTTAATTTGCATAACAGTTATTTTTTTTTTTTAAAGGAGGCACAGTGGGGGTAATGGATAAGCAGCTCGGATTGAGGAATCGGAGAGCCGAGTTTGAATTCCAGTCGAATCCATTACATTCACTTACATGCTAATACCCTTGGGAAAGGTATGAATCCTCTTCTTTTCCCCCCAGCTATGGGTAAATAGTAGGACAGACCAGATTCTATATCCTTGGATGGCAGCTGGTCTATTGAAGAAAGAAATGGCAACCTACTGCGCAAAAAAAATCTGCCCCGTCAGCCATGCATCAAAAGATACATGATCGCCTAAGCATGTATCGCGCATGGCACATAACTGACTGAACAGTTTTTAAAAACATATCTTAATGAATATTTATTACATTTTACTTATTTTTATTTTCCCTGTGACTTTTTTCTGTAAATATTTTCATGGTAATTGTTCTGATAAGCTTTCCTCTTTGGTAGCTAAACTTTATGAATTTAAGTGTACTACTAGATTGGTGGTAAGTTCTCATCAATTTACAGCTGAAATGACTAGATGTAACCGTAAGTTCTATGCTAATAGTTTCTTCTCTCTCACTTCTCAGTTGTGGAACTCTCTTCCAGCTTCTTGCTTTCCAGTCAGCTTTGATCTTCAGAAAATTAAATGAAAATCATCTTCTATCTTTGTAATTCCTGTCCTTCTATTGTTCTCTCTCCTTAATAATACTTTCTGTTTCTCATATTCGCAAAAAATACAACATCAAATAAATATAATCTGAACTTCCAAAATAAGTTGTTTTTTTTAGAAGTGGACATGAATAATTTTTAAATATATTGAAATTTTAAACCCAGCAATCTTAATTACAATTTTATTTCCTGCAGTGTTCATAATAACCATTGTTGTCATCTGCCATTTCACATTATTACAAATTAGTCAAATGAAACAAAAACAATTTGTGTTGAATTTTCTAAATAAGTCAAAATAATATGTTTAATTAATTTCTTAAAACTGCACCAAATTCTTTAAATAAGTGTAAAAAGTTAGGTTTTCTGAATTAATTTATATTGTTATTATTATTATTAACATTGTTCAAATGTTTTTTGTCATGGTCAGCTCTGTGTAGCTGTTAAGACAAAGAAATTCAAGTGGACTTAGTAAAGACCAAAAGAACTTTAGAAAGTAGATGACAAGCTGAGAACATTGTTTATCCAGAAATTTTATTGAGGTAAGAGAACTTCTCTGTCAGCTTATTTTTTAATCATTTCACCCCAAGTAAGGCAATAAAGCTACTAAGATGCAAGCGGTTACTGAGTGCGAGGGAATATGAGAAATAAAAACATTATTAAGGAGAGAGAACAATAAAATAAAAGGAATTAAGTAAACAGAAGATAACAATTGACATTGCATTTAAAATTTTTCCTTGCTGCAAGGAGCAGATCCACACTTCATTGAATGTCAGTGGCTGACCAGTCATGTAAACATGATTGACCCAACTGCACCTAGGATTCACATGCGTTGAAAAAACCATATGACAGCTAATTGCATAAAAATCCATCCCAGAAGGATGACAGTCTCATATATTAATATGAAAATGCAGAGTACCTGTTTGAAGAGAGCACTAGGGCCAACCGACTCAAAGGCTGACCGTAATTGACAGTCTTGAATTGAATAAAGTGTAATTTTTTAAAAATAAATATCACCCAATATAAGGCTGAGAGCCACTCAAAGTAGAGGGTTATATTTGAAATTGTAAGGCGTGTGATATGAGTGGAAGACAAGGTGGTAGTAACTGGGAGCATGAGGATAGATAACAGTTGACCCTTATTTTGAAGAGGTCAAAATGAAAGTGACCAGGGAAGTGTTCATTCTACACATTTCTTAGATGAAGCATTGTCATTTTTTTCACTAGTTTTCCATCTGATTTCTCTTACATTTTATCACAACTCTCAGGTAATTTTTCTTTGATTGTTAAATAATGAATATGAACTGGGAATAAACAATAAACTCCCAACTAAATTCTGATTCCTTCTCATAAGAAGACAACTTTCCAAGGACAGAGATGAGTTCAAGTTTCACCAGAAACTTATTCTTTATTTTCAGTCTGTGCTTTTTATTTTCATATAACCAGTGTATGGTTACAAGTCCTTTAGGATTTGAATATAAAATATTTAACTTCATAGTAAAATATGTTTTATTATGTTGTATCCAATTAACAATAATGTAATATACTGATGTTTGAATATATTTTACATTGGAAAATAATTCAGTAAGTTTATCAAATTTATCAAATGTAATATGGCCATATATTTTTATCCCACAATAAACCAAAAAAATATGGCTGATATTCTTTAAATTTGCAGTGAAATGTGGAAAATTTAATCTTTTGCAAAGATGGGTGAATCATTATGATTGAATTTGGAAGCAGCCTTGTATTTTTATCATCCAACTGATGCTCAGTCCTTTAAAACTATAGCTTCATCTACTGCAAGGAAAGTTGGTTCTCTGTGTTGCGCTAGAATAGAATCCTTCAAATCTGCAAAGCAACCATTCAATCAAGCATGGAATACTGCTGCTATATATGGTCTGGTGCTCCTGCTGTTCATCTCGAGACCGTAGGCAGAATACAGAGACGGATATGCAACGTGGTTGGTCCAGATCTGGCATCCTGTCTACAGTCGCTATCTCACATACATGCTGTGGCTTCCCCTGTCTTTTCTACAAGTACTTTCATGCTAACTGCTCCGATGAGCTACTTTCACTGGTTCCCAAACTGCATGAATTTAAGCGTGCTACTAGGTTGGCATCTCAGTCCCACTCTTTCGCTGTTGAAACAGTTAAATGTAGCCATCTCTTCTACCCCAATAGCTTCATGTCTCGCACTTCCCATCTGTGGAACTCCTTTCCTATCACTTGCTTCCCTGATAGCTATAATCTTCAAATATTCAAATGTAATGTCACTCGACATCTTCTGAAGCACTCCTCTTTACTCTTACTCTCACTCTCTGTAACCCCTTGCATGCTAGTGGCACTCCCACCTTACTTGGGGTGATTTGCTCAAAAGAAAATGGTAATGGTAATATTAGACATTTCCTTATAAGTAAACATTCAGCATTCATTGATTGAGCAGCCAGTGCATTTTTTTGGTTGAAATTTGTAGAAACTTTCTCTTAAAACAATTTTTTGGAGAAAATAGGTTTCTGAACTCCAATAACTGTTATAGCTCTTTACAGTATTGATGTGGGTTTGCTTCATAATTCCCTGTTTGTGATAGTGTGGAATGTCAACATCTTGATTATGTAATTATTTTCTTTTTGAGTTACATTTGTTGCTGATGTTGAAAGTTCCCAACTGATGTAGTTTCTGTTATCTGATACAGTTCTTTGTTTGTAATTCTGTACTGCTAGTCCACAATGTTCAAAGAGGGATGATCTTTGCCAAGACACTCAGGCTTCATTCACTCAAAGCCATTTTTAACCAATGATCTTAGAAAATGATTAGTGGAACAAAATGGCACATATGTTGTTGAATAAATCTCTACATAAATATCTAATTATTGTTTTGAAAATTCACTTTCAAAATGGTACAAAATTTTATTCAAACTTAATAAAATAGCTAGGTCTAAGATGGGGGGGGGGTGAAAAGTTTGGCAAACATGGACCTTCATGCTTGCAAAAATATGGTGTGTCCTAAAGGATGGTTTTCCCCTTGAAACCACCATTATTTTAACTCCTCATCAATTTTTATTGTTTTAAAGAGTGGGCTTAATTTTTACCACAGAATGTTTAAAACAGTCTGACTTCATTTTGGGGTTTGTTTTTTTGACATCAATTTGGAAGTGAGGAAAAAGGACAATAAAAGAACAGGATTCAGGAAGACAGAAAATAGCTGTTGATGTTACATTTAAGGTGGCAAGGAAGCAAGAATATGGAAGTGGATTCTACAAGTGAGAAGTGTGAGAAAAGAAACTATTCGAACAGACTTATCGCTACATCTAGGTAATTCAACAGGAAAAGGATGAAACCTAATTGCCAATCTAGTAATATGCTTTAATTCTTGCAGTCTAGTTGCCGAGGAAGAAAGCTCGTTAGAACAATTGCAATGAAAATATTTATAGAAAAGACAGAAGAAATCCACATCATAGTGGTGGGAAAGTGACTGAAGCCATGATGCCAAGTAGTAAAAATTATAATAGACCACAACTGGGTGCCTTGCAATGGGGAAATGGTTAGCAAGCTGGTCTTACAGATCATGACAACTGAATCCTGAGTTAAATCATCACTGGGTGCTCCCTGCTTGTGATCTTGTGCTAGTATCATCTAAGTTTAGAAAATAACTATAATAAACTTTTTTTTATTTTTGCTGCAGGATACAATGAATGAACATGCATAGTGCATTTTTTTTTTCATTTAAAATAGATTAAATTTACAGAGTTAACCAGGATCTTCTTGTGAAGATAGTTTGGAGAATTTGATATAAAAATAGAATGTAAATAACAGATCTGAAAGGATATGAAAAACAAAAAAGTATAAAATTGGTGAATTGTTCTCCTAAAAATGTATAAGAAAGTAAGAAATATTAAAAGGTGTGAGTGAAATGAAAGAGAAAAATCTGACACAGAACTGCATATATAACATACCATGCATATGTGTCAAGGTATATAAATGGAAGAAACCAGCTATCATCTGAAAGTCAGACTTAATGAACACAAGAAAGCTATAAGCAAAGATTAGGTGTCAAAATCTGGTATGGTGGACCATATCTGGATGGTTACACATTATCCTCTCTGGGATAAAAGTTCAGATAATTTCTAGAGTTCATTGTTAGTTGGGTGAGGAAGTTTTAGGCAGCATTAACCAGATATGTTAGTCAGGTTTGCACAGTGTTTAATACTATGTGGTTTTCATAGCTTAGTATATTTGGTGTTAGAGAGTCACTTGGATAGAGTTTGGAATTACCTTGGTGTACCTTATGCTATGAAAATAGGCCAATCTCACAGGTGTATTAACGAACAATGTCTTTTCTTTGTAGATTTCTGGAAATAGGAAATGATTTTTTTTCTTATGTATTTACACGTGATGATTTTCATCTATAATTAGTGGTAATGACAAAAAGCAATTTGAAGACTTGACCCGATCAGGTAATTCTGTCTTTTCATGTCTTGGGTCACAAACATAAACAGGATTACTAGCAAAGGGACCAAGTACAGAGAGAATTAAATTTGTGCCTTTCTCAAGAGAATTAATATAAAGAAGTTTTAAAGATGACAGAAACAAAAAGAATGAATTTAGAATTATAAAGAGACAGTCGAAATTTCTAAGATGAATAATGAGAAAAGAGGGCTTGGAGAATTTGACACTCAGAGGATATACTGAAGATGAGCAACTTACCTAATGTATTTGTACAAATGGATGGGGAGGCACGGTGGAGTAATGGATAACAGCTCGGATTGAGGAATCATAGAGCTGAGTTCGAATCCCAGTCGAATCCGTTACATTCACTTACGTGCTAACACCCTTGGGAAAGGTGTGAATCCTCTTCTTCTCCCTCCAACTATGGGTAAATAGCAGGACAAACTGGGTTCTATAGCCTTGGATGGCAACTGGTCTAGGAGAAGGTCAACTCTGAATTCAAAACCATTCGGCATCTGTACCGGCATCCGGCGGCCTCTTGGTTACTCCTGCGTCTGTGGAAATTCTGCGGCAAGTAAGAGCATATTCCTCCCTCCACTGGGATAGCACGCGAGGTGTGGGGACCGCGTGTGAAGTTCAAATTCCCTTGTTACTCCGTTTCAAGAATTCGCCGCCGTTGGAATCGGGAATGGCTGTCGCATTTCAGCATTGGCGACGGATCGCCGTGCTTGGTCGGCCTTCGTTCCGGACGCGGTGAATTCCTTGGAAGGAGCCGGCTTAACCGATCCAGGGTGAATGCTGCAACATACATACATACATACATACAAATGGATGGAAGAATTTTTTTGAGATAATAATGATTTACTGATACAAGTCCTTACTAATTAACCCAGAGCTGGGGGAGGGGGGGAGAAAAGGTGGATTCATATTTTTGCCAAGGTTGTTTTCATGTAAGTAAATATAGTGAACCTGACTGGAATTGGAACTCTGCTCTCTGATTTCCAATTCTGAGCCATTATCCATCACACCACCTGCATGTTGAAGCTTGCAGCACCTGATATTACTAAGTGGTCACCCATCTCAGTACTGTCCAAGCTTGATGTTGCTTAACTTTGTCTTTCAATGTAATATGACCATAAGCCTTCAAGGTCAAGTGTTATTGTTAAAATGGTAATGATGAATAGGGTGCAATATGAGTGAAAGAGGAGGTAGTAGGAAGTGAAGGTTATGAGGATAAGGAGGATGGATAACAATTGACCCTTGACTTGGAGAGGTTAAGATTGTACTTTTTAAGGAAGCATCATTGTTGTAGTGTATTCCACAAGGTAGCAGTGTTGTAAACTATAATTAGTTAAAAGTATTCACTACTATTTCTCTAGTAGTTTTGTCTTCAAGGTTAGGATTATTTTAGCCTCCAGTTAGTATCAACTGTTATTTATATGGAGGGGATTTGGCAATCTCTTGAAATCTATATGCAGTCTTTCGAAGGGTTGATTAATCTGCCTCCTCCTCTCACAAATCTTGGCTTTTCTACGGCACACACATTAGATTTTTCAGTCATTCTCTTTACTTCCTCTGTTGAGTTGGACAAATTTCTTGATCTGATAATATTATAGCTTCCTATTATAAAGTTATTATTATAACAGACACTCGTAGTGCTTAGGCTATTGCCATAACACCTGTATAGTTAGTATAAAGACTAATTCCAATAGGACTACCGACGACCTCATACCATGGAACTCTTTATAGTATTGGATGAGTTGATAGAGTCACAGGGGATGTATTCTTTACTCCACAACAGATTAAGTGCATCATTCTTGATACTCCAGGATGACATTGATTATCATGACCTTTTTTAAGGTAAAACAATTTATCACTATTTACATTATTCAGACTATTGTCCTCATCTTTGTCGTCATATTTATTACAACGTTTCGGCCATTGTATGCTCTTTGCCTTCTTCAGGTGGTTGGAATGTCGAACTGAACCCTTTATTTCGCTCACTCGGGTAGACTGTTCTAGTTCCATGTGTCATGTTTAATCGATGTCAGTTATCAGTTATCTCCTGTTAATTCCTCTCTGCAAGTTCTCCACTGCCTTAATAGTGTACATAATACCTCATCTCAGAAATATAGACAAAACAGTTAATCATTTGTGGATAATCTATGACTAACCATTTTTTTTTTGTTTCTTGTCCTTAGTTACCACTACTTGTGCTTTCCACGGAGATTTACTGAGCTCAGTTATATCAGAATCCAACAGGCTTTTTATTTCCTTCTTTATAAAAAGGTTAGGATTAGTTTAGCCTTCAGCTGTATTAACTGCTATTTATAAAGTGGAGATTTGCATATGAATACAAGCAGTTCTTGGAAATTCTACAGAATAATAAATAATAAGAAATAGATTTTGTCAAACTAAATTGGTAAGTTTAAAAATTAACCAAAGTTGGAAGAAGAGTCAAAGTTAAAAATTGTTTTCAGGGTGAGCTAAATTTCTTATTGATCTTTAAGTAATCTCTCCTGATCCTACACACTTCAATTGTTAAAGAAGAAGTTGCACTCAGACAGCTTCTTCCCAGGAACTGTTACTTTGTGTAACAGATTCCCGAGAGGATGCTTCCTCAATAACCTCTTCAAGTCTAGAATCAACTGTTATCTGTCATACATATCCTCATAATCTACACTTCTTACTTCTCTACAACAACCTTATTCAGTAACCCTCTACTTTAGGTGGCTCTTGGGCCTTGTAACAAGTGCATCGTAGTATAAAAAAAATAAATAAAAAACTTCTCTTGTTGTTTCTTGCCAAATTTCTTTACAATACCAACCATTTTTAACTGGCAGAAAACATTTTGGAAGACAATGAAGATAGTTATCTGTCTCACGTAAGAGCTAGTGGTACTGACGTAATTAACCTTGCATGTCACTCAAAAGCAAGTGACCCCCACTGGATTGTGATGATCAACAGAAACTGGGGGTGGAGGAGGAGAAAACAAAACAAAGAAAATAAGAAATAAATGTTAATTCTTGCCCTATCTTTATCTATCATGATTCAGATAAGTAAACCTTGTCAGGTAAAAGGGAGTGTTTTCACCTGAGCTTTTTGCTTATCATGAACTTATTTCTCTTTCCTAACCAACAAAACCTCTATGTGCTTATGTTATTAGTGATCTCTTTAAAGACATTCTTTTTTTCTTATTCTCATTCTTTACCTAAAGACCTGACTCGATAAATCAGAGGTTGGTGAAGTTAATAAATAGAATGATGACAACATTTTTTTGTTTTTGTTTTGGGATGTTTTCGTGACCAACTCAAGGAGAAAAGAGGATTACCTGTAGCATGATTGGTGCCTGCAGCAGGTACTCCACCCACTTGACTGACAGGAGCATCCCTCTGACTACAAGGCTCAGGTGATAGCAAACATTCACCTGTAATTTTTTTCTTGTCTGTCTTGAAATAAGTTGACCTTCCTTGAAAAGAGGTCTTTAAAAAGGGGATAAAATGAAAGGGTTGGCTAAATCGATGGCTCAAGTTGAAAGTAGCTCTTTTAAAAAGGGAAAAAAAAGATGTGATTTGAATGAATTAAATGTGGTCATTTATCGTCTTTTTTTCTATTTAAAGTTTTATATCAATGTGTTTGTATTTCTCTTCTCTGCCTGTGCATGTAATATTTGTGTATATCAATATATGTGTAATCTTCTTCTATGTGCTTTGTCCCTTAAGAATGTTGTCGATCATGTCTCTCCACAATTTCCTGTCCTTTATAGGCCTTAATAAATGTTGTCTTTTTGTTATCTGTGTCTAACTCCACTCTATATTATATTAAATACAGTAATCTATTTAAAAAGAATGTGCAGTTACTGTAATGTTTATTAGTACAGAAAATCAAATTGTTGAGCTGATTTCAAATTCAAGCCTTATCAATTCCAGTCAATTTAGCACTAGTTTATGGTCGCATCATGTTGAAACACCAGTTCCTATATGATCACCAAAGTTAAGCAATATCGAGTCTGGTCATTACCTAGATGGGTGACCACTTGAGAATACCAGGTGCTGTAAGCTTGGATGTGAGAGTGGTGTAATGGATAATAACTAAAAAATGTTAATCGTAGAGCCAAATTCTCGTACGATCACCGAAGTTAAGCAACATCGATCCTGGTCAGTACCTAGATGGGTGACCATGCTGTAAACTTGGATATGAGAGTGGTGTAATGGATAATAACTAGGAAGTGTTAATCAGAGAGTCGAATTCTCGTACGATCACCGAAGTTAAGCAAAATCAATCCTGGTCAGTACTTTTATGGGTGACCGCTTGGAAATACCAGGTGCTGTAAACTTGGATATGAGAGTGGTGTAATGGATAATAACTAGGAAATGTTAATCGGAGAGCCGAATTCTCGTACGATCACCGAAGTTAAGCAAAATCGATCCTGGTCAGTACTTTTATGGGTGACCGCTTGGGAATACCAGGTGCTGTAAACTTGGATATGAGAGTGGTGTAATAGATAATAACTAGGAAGTGTTAATCGGAGAGCCGAATTCTCGTATGATCACAGAAGTTAAGCAACATCGATCCTGGTCAGTACCTAGATGGGTGACCACTTGGGAATAACACATGCTGTAAGCATGGATGTGAGAGTGGTGTAATGGATAATGATTCAGAAATTGTTAATCAGAGAGCTGGGTTCAAATTTCCATTGGGTTTGTGATATTCACTTACATGCATACACCCTTGGGAAAGGTATGAATATACCTTTTCTCCTCCCAGCTATGGGTTAATTATTAAGACATGTATTACCAAACCATTATTATCTCAAAAAAAAATTCTTACAATCTAAAATATTTTCTGGCTTTAAATAACCTGCAAGAGGTTGATAAGCCATAGAAAACAAATCAATAAATCAATCAAAAAAACTTTTGCATTAATGCCCTTAGAAAAGGCATTGTTTACCTCTTCTTGCTCCAGCAATGGGTTAAGTAGAAGGGTAGATTGGACTCTCAAGTTTTGCATGGCAACCAACCCAGAAGAAGGAAAACTCTGAATTCCAAATTCTAGAAAAGGTAACTGGAAAACATTGCCAATATTTTTATGAAGTCATGACAATTTGATAAAGGAAAGGAATCTGTGGGAAGTTATGATTTTCTACATCCTGGCAGGGATATGGCATTGGTTAAAAGAAGAAAAATCTATTTAAAATAATCCTGTTAAGTTCTATTCTATGGACAATATTTGTTACCCTGCATAAGGATTGAACTTGCATCCTCCTGGTTATAAAAACTAATACTTTGTTGGATTAACTTGCCTCCCCTGCTGGTTCAGATAGGTTCAGCCCATGGAGCTGAATTTAAGCTAGTTGTTTTTTCTCTAGGTGGGGTAAAATACCAGTTGCTTGGTGAATTGTTGTCCGTGTAATTCAGGACTTTCTACTACCCCCGGATAATATCCCTAAAATACTTTAACACTTCCCCTTTGTCCTTCCTAAAAAGTAAAAAAATAAAAAGTAAGTTGTTTAAATCCTCTCGCTGTGCTAGAAATCTTGACAAAATGTCTTGTCACTGGCATTCCACAATAGCTCATAGAGAATAGAGTTGATGCATGATCACTTGGTTGAACGATTCTTCAATATCTATTTTACCTACCCAGGTTGTAGTAACAAAACTCTGTTACACCCATAGTCAACCTCGACAGGAGTGGCTGTTGATGATAATGATTATAATATTAATAAAATGATAAGGATTATAATATTAATAAAAATCTGAATCAAGTTGAATGAGAATCTGACAGAATGATAAAGATTTTTAAAACATTTTGAAAAATTTTAATTAGACCTGATTTGCTGATAAACCATCATCAAAAATATTTTTTAATTCAAAATTGCCTTGGAGAGGTGGTTAGCACTACCTTTGACAAGAATGGAATTAGATCGTTTGATCTTTCTAACACATAATAGACACCCCCCCCCACACACACACACATATATATATATATATATATATATATATATATATATATATATATATATATATATATGTGCGTGTGTGTGTATATATATATATATATATATATATATATGTATAATGAATATCCATAGATACCTTTCATATTATATAAAAAGAGAGGACAAAGATACTGTTGTATATTTTTATGTTTTTTATTGATTAGTCATCTAGGGACAGAGTAATGTTTTTGTAAATTGTAAAAATTTTGCCTACTCCTGTGACCTTTCTCAGTGCTTGTCATTAAATAGTTTTTTTTTAACTGACCAGAGTAAGAGACAAAAATGAATAAGATGGGACAGAGAACATAGAAATCATTATCAGGTGCTGTGACCAAAGGATTGATGATTCTTGCACTGTTGTCTTTAATGTCTGCTGGATTTGAAACCAGTTCAAAAAACTATTCAATAAAAAACACTAAAGAAGGCCTGAAGTGCAACCTAAAAACTTTACAGTTCTCACAATATTAACTACGAACAAAGCCACAATGTGCTAATCATATTCAGAAATTAAAAACACCCCTACCACAAGCTAAGACATACACATAACTCACACTCTCAATTAAGCTGAAAAATCTAATCATCCTTGATAATGGCTAAAGGTATAGCTGAAAGCGCTTGAAAATATAAAACATTTGGACAGTTTTTACACACCCTTTCTCCAGAAAAGAAAGCTCTTGTTCAAACACAAGAAAAATGAAATAAAAAGCTTAACCATAGTACCTTGTCTGTTGTTTTTAATGAAACATGCATAAACGAAGGATTGCTGCCTACATATACAACTATATATATATATATATATATATATATATATATATATATATATATATAAAAATTCGCCTATCAGCCAGTTCACACTCCTCCCCGGTCTTTTGAACAGGAGTAGAGGTGTATCCCTTGATTCCTGTTTAGGATTAGGCTTTCAGTTCCTTCTAAAGTCCTTTCACTCCCAGTATCCCCTTGCATCTTAGTGGCAGTATCACCTTTCTTCAGTGAATTGATTAAAAAAAATATATTAATAATTATTAATAATACTACAGGTAGTATAAATTTTAGCTCTGTTATTTTACTTTGAGCATTGTTTTATTTTCACCAGAACTGTGTGCTAGTAGATAATATAAACAGAAACTGAATGATAATTCTGTTTTTGCTTTTCTTTTCCTGTCAAACACCATGGGAAATAATTTTGCTCACAAATTTTCAGAATAATAATACACTACAGTTTAAAAAAACACACACACAAAAAAAACTAAACAAGTCGTTTATTAAGCAACTGTACTTAAAATACTGATGTCAGCGAGATTTGTGCAGCTTAAAAAAGGGAAAACAGTTAAAAAAAAAAAAAAGTTACTCTAAATAATACGTTATTTTTTATAATTTTTATTCAGATTCTGAATTTCTACCAATATTACGAGTTTAATTAAATTACATTGTCATTGTAATGTTTTTGATTTTTGAGATCCAAGCATAAAAAAATTAAGCAACATGAGTACCAGAAGAAAAAAAAATTAACAACCCAATTAATAGTCAGAATCCTAAATTTCTTAAAAATTATCGAGTAAGAAGAAGTTTATTCATTTGTAATGTAAATAAATGACAATATTGCTAGCAGCAATGATGGATGGCAACATTAAATTAAAAAATAAAAATACATGATTATAAAACCGAAAAGAAAACGTATTATCTCTCAGAATGAGATAATTTGTTATAAAAAATCATTTAAACTTATATTCAAATAAAAAATAGTTTTATTTTAGTTTTATGTTCTTTTCAAACTTCCTTTATTTATTTCAGTTGATTTTTTTTAAATTTTAATTGTTTGTCATATTTTATAAATTTCAATTATGTCATCAAATATCTTTATTTAAAATATTTCTTTTCGTAATTGTTTCTGTTTTTTTATTTTGTTTTTGTATACAACTAACTAACTAAAAAAAAAAAAAATGCATCTGCGTTGTTCGTCGTACAACCGAACGTATGATTGTTGTCTGCTTTTGTGCAGTTATTTATTTAGTTTTTCTTTATCTGCTATCTTTAGCCATTATTTCCCAGTGATATGGTGGGATACCTTTCGTTCTTCGTCTAGGCGAGGGAAAAAGGAAATGCCAAGGTAGGAAATTCTTGTCAAAGTTGGAACGCTGGCTTCCAAAATATCAGCCATCAAACTAGCCGCGCTACAAGGGCAAAGCAGCAGAAGGGCGGGAAATGACGGCGAAAGGTGCTTGGGTTGGCGGGCGGGTGAGCAGGATTAGTGGGAGGGGCAGTAAAGGCAATTTCTGAGGTTTTGCATCATGTTGTCGAATTACCTACCGAGAAGTGGTCAGTGAGAGCAAGTGTATGTGTATGGTTGGGTGGTAGTGAAGGTTGCCGGGGTAGGGAGACGATGATAAGAGTGGGCAAGCAAAGGGTCAGTAGTGGTGGCAGTGGTGATGGTGTTGGCACCGCTGACGACATTGGAGCCGGCCTCTGAGATGTTTGTTATGCTGGGGGACAGAACAACTTGGCGGCCGTACGAATAGAGAACCACCATACGTTTGGCTTTTCACGTGTAGCCACCGACCCACCTCTCTCGCCACCGACCCACGACAGCCTCCTCTCCCACACATACACTCACACCCTTTTTCTCTACCCTTCACCGTCCTTTCCACCTCCTGCTTACAATCCTGGCCCGTATTATAAGGTTGTTGGACTGCATGAATGTCGGCGATGATTGGCGTCCCCTGCGGACAGTGTCCAGCTTATTGTTCCCTGGTGCTGACGCTGCCCACTTCTCCTTGGGTGATGCCATCGGCCATATTGACCCACACTCGACCAGCACATAATTGACTGCTTTGTTGAGCACGGGCTAATATTGGGAGTCGCACCCTCGAGGAACGGACAACCTTTGCAAGGAATGAAGTGTGAGAGAGGTATTCGTAGGATCATGTGATCATGTTCAATTGTCCCAAACAAATACAAGTGGCCATCATCTTGTCTATCACTTGTTGTTTCCAAGTGCGAAACACAAACGTACCAAGTACTTGTGATAGCGTTCCGCCCTCCTTCCTCATTTCCCGTGCAACCCCCGCCACTAACAAGCCATTTTCCTCTCGTGTCTTTTTCCTTCAATTTCGAAACCCCTCCACACCATTATCACTCGCTTCATGTCTCTTTTCGTTAAATTTGACCCGCCTTCTTTAACTACCACTCGACCGACCTATCTTATCTATCTATCTACCTACCTACCTACCTACCTACCTTCGTTTCTTGTCTATCTTCCAGTGTTCACTAACATAAAAGCATGTCCTTAAATTCTGGCAATGCCATTTTTCATCCGACTTCCACATCTCTCACTTTCTGTTCAAGACTTTTAAAAAAAAATTTCCGTCACGAATACTTCCAAGCTCTTCCTTTGTTTAGTTGTTCGTTTCGATCGAACGGGTTTGTGTATCAAAATGACAGTGAGGCCCTTAATCTGAAATAAAATTTGTTTTCCTGATCGTAGTTCCTCAGATCAGTTTACCGATATCTGCTGGTTGAACCAAACAGGAAAATCCTACATTTAACATTTGTTTTCGGGGTTTGTTTGCCGACGGGCTTCAGCCTGACTTCCAAGTCATTCAATTTAATTTATTTATTAATGAACGCTCTTAGTCTCGGCTTTCCAGTAGAGACAATATTTTCTATGTATTCATTTTTTAATCCTCGCTTTAGAGGCCAATTTGTTATTGTAAATAATGTTACAAAATTTAAAACGGATATTCGGGATAGTAGCAGCGAGAGGGAGGGGCAGTGTTGCCTTGGCTCTGCCAAAATATTTACCCATTGTATTTTTTTTAACAATAAAGAAAGAAATACAAGAAAGAAAAAAACAAACTATGAAAGCAAGGAGATACAGAAAATTTTAAATGTTTTTGCCGTGGACCATGTTGGCAGCATTTTTAATAACTTTATATTCTAAACTTTTTTTATCCTCCCACCCTTCCCAAAACAGTTGTTTCTGCTATGGTGGGAGTGGGGCAGCCTGTTGACACTCCTTCGAGACAAGGTAGTGACTTGTATTTATTGTAAAAGTTTGAACAAATTATTATCGAAGTCTCTGCTTTAGTTTTTAATTTGTCTTCTGGAAAAGAAAAGTTTATTTTTTCTCTCTTTTGAAAATGAAAGAGTCAAACTTAGAAAGTAGTGTTCATTTGTCCATTTGAACTCTTTGCAAAAAGTTTAAATGTCAATCAATATCTTCCATTTTCTTAATTCGTGTTCCTTAAAGTTAAATTAAGTATTTCTCTCTCTCTCTCTCTTTTTTTTTTTTTTTTTTTTTTTTCACATATTCTCTAACACTCAACCCATTGTGTCTTAGTGGCCTTATTGCCTTCTTGGGTAAAACGATTAAAGAAAAAAAAAAGTTATGGGACTGATGCAGAAGTCCGATCTCAACCATCATGATTAATTGAAAAATTTTAATTTTTAATAAATAAATCAAATTTTTGATAAATAAATTAAATTTTAAAAATGACTTCTAGGAAAATGGTACAGTGTAACCCGGATATAAGAGAGTTGTCGGGACCAGAGAGGAAGTCTCTTCTATCCGAGTTTCTCTTATATCCGGGTTTGGTCTATTATATATACATTAACACAGGCTCTAATTTGGGACTAGAGAAAATCTCTCTTATATCAGGGTTACACTGTATATCAATTTTTATATATGAGAAGAATTTTAGGGGAATCTATAACAAAGTGGAATAAAAAAAAATCTAATTTAAAATCTGTGTCCCCTCTCCTTCATGCACATGTATAATCACATCAATGTAAAAATCACTTTTTAGTTGGATGAAGCCCTAAAGGACTAAATGCATAACAAAATTTTTATTTCCATTTTGTCACGAGATCTCCCAATTAATCCCAAATCATAAATTAAACATTAAAATTATAATTTCTTTCTTCATCATTTGAAATCAATTTGTCTTTGCACACATACTGTTTCTTCATTAAATTTATTACTAAATATTTCAAATTTGGAAACATTGATTTAAGAGAATATTAATTTTGTGGTGATGCTGAAAAGTTCTCGACCTGGTCCACTACTCATAATTATTTCAGTAACAAAACATTTGTTTAGAGCAGGGGTCAGGAAATTGTGGAGAGCCATGATCGCTTTTGTCCTGAGGGGACATGGCACATAGAGAACAAAATCCCTGGGATAAAAATTTCAGTAAGTGTGTTAAGGCGATAATTTTCAAGTAATAAATTAAGCCATCCATATTTAAATACAGTGTAACCCCGATATAAGAGAGTTGTCGGGACCGGAGAAGAAGTCTCTTATATCCGGGTTTCTCTTATATCCGGGTTTGGTCTATTATATATACATTAACACAGGCTCTAATTTGGGACCTGAGATAATCTCTCTTATATCCGGGTCTCACTGCATATGGAAAGCAACCAAACACCTATTCCAGCATTGATCACTAACTCTGCCTAACATAAATTTTTTAATTTGGACCATGTTCTCATTTTTGACTATGCTCTTAATGAATATTTGAAAATTTTATTTTCAGCTAATAAAAAGATTTTGATAGTTTTGTATAAATCATTTATAAAAAAAAATCAATTATCAGAGAAATTCTGTTTGGCTATTTTGCCGAACAGAATTTCTCTGATAATTGATTTTTTTAAATTTAAAATTTGATTTATTCAAGTTTAAAGAAAATGAAAATAATCAAATTAAAAACGTATCACTTAGAATGTACATCTTTTCATCGTAACTGGAGAACAATATCACAAACACGGTGGAGTAATGGATAAGCAGCTCGGATTGACGAATCGGAAAGCCAAGTTCGAATTTCAATCAGATCCATTACATTCACTCACGTGCTAATACCATTGGGAAAGGTATGAATCCTCTTCTTCTCCCCCCAGCTATGGGTAAATAGCAGAACAGGACGGCAACTGGTCCACCGCAGAAAGAAATGGCAACCTACTGTGGGAAAAAAATCTGCCTCCTCAGTCGTGTATCGAAAGATACATGATCACCTAAGCATGTATCACACATGCCACATAACTGACTGAGCACACTATCAAAATAATTCAGTAAACTTCCAGAAATTTCATTTCCATTTGAATAAATATGATAAATGTTTTTTACAAGAGGACAAAGTGCAGTATATTCTATCAGATGTTTGCCAATTTATGGGCTAAATTTATCAAATTTAAAAAAATGTTCCATCCCCCAAAAATCGAGAACCAAGAAGAGAAGATTTTTTACCGTTTTGCAGAAGTACTACTGATCTGGCCACACATTTTTGTTGAGATCAAATATTGTTATTTAATAGAGCGACATCATTTTCCTTCACGATTTAGTTTTATGTAAGTTCAGCAGATAGGGAGATCATGGAAGTCCTACTTCAATCAATATAAACTCATTAACTCTCATGTATGTAATTGGGTATATGGTTGAGTGGCTAGAATATTCATGTTTCAACTGCAAGACCCTGGTTTGAATCTCACTATGGTCAATTTACCAAGGGTTTCCATGAAAACCATGCCACAGGTTAACCCAAGACTTGTTAATGGTCATGCTAGCACAAAGTCATAAGTCATTGTGACTGAGTTTGTGTATCCTGGCTTTCTTCAACTACTGATCCAGCCAGATTATATGCTCTTTTGCAGAGGTCCTCTCAGCATGTTTGTGTTGCAGAGCCATGCAGCACTTGTAATCGATGAGATTAAGGACTTTCAAAGAAAACTATTTTAACATTTTATGAAGGAATGAGTTTCAACATGTGAATGAATTTTATATATGTATTTTTTTTATTGCACTAAATGCTATTTTTAGTGGATACCCATATTTGAGTAGATGCTCCATTTATTTTAAACTTTAATTTATTTAATTTACCAGCCGGGAAAATTTAATAAAATAAAATTAGCCTTCTGGCAGAAACGCAATTGAGAAAATATATGAAATTTATGAGAATTTTACAGGTTTTCTCAGGTGAGCAGGACTTCTGCCAAAAAGTGATCAACAGATAACGAGAGAATCTGTCTGTATTTCTGAGATGACGTATTGTAACTATTTACACTATTTACATCATTCAGACTGTTGTCCTCATCTTTATTGCTATATTCATGACGTTTCAGCCATTGTATGCTCTAAACTTCTTCAGGTGATATACATTGGAATTTCAACCTAAACACTTTAATTAGTCCACAGGAATAGATTGTTCTAATTCCATGTGCCATGCCTTTTTTTTTTTTTTTTCAATCACCTGAAGAAGGTTGGAGCATACAACTGTCGAAACATTGTGAATATGGCAATAAAGATGAGGACAACAGTCCGAATGATGTAAATAGTATAAATAGATAACTAGAGTTATAATATTAATTAAATTAAGAAAAGTTAAAGTAACTCATTGGGACAAGATGTTTATTAAACAATCTGGTCCTGGTAAGCATTTCATAGAAAAACTCTTCAGTTGGCTAACCAGATAAGTGTGTTTTACAAGACTGTTTAAGCTGCTTTGAAACTGGTTTTAGTCTTTGTATTTTTTTCAATAAAATACTGATTCATAGTTTTGCACTCTACATTTTGTAAAACTCCTCCACCAAACCCCTAAAGGTATTTTCTTGAGGCCCAGCTGTCACCACCTCTTGCTGCCACTGGTTGGAGGTGCCTTGACCATAAAAATCCTCAGTTCGCCTTTTTTGGATCACATGGTAAAGAGTTATATCCTATTGGGCTGCATATGGTACTTCCTTTATTCAGTGCTTTATCAATCCATTTATATCTTGACCTATCATCATTTACCAATTAGTATCTCTGAATGCAGAGGCATGGTGGAGTAGTGGGTAGCAGCTCAGACTGAGGGCTCAGAGAGCCAAGTTCAAATTTCAGTTGAATCCATTACATTCACTTACATGCTAATACCCTTGGAAAAGGTATGAATCCTCTTCTTCTCCTCCCAGTTATGGGTAAATAGCAGGATAGACTGAGTTCTATAGCCTTGGATGGCAACTGGTTTACTGCAGAAAGGAATGGCAACCTACTGTGGGAAAAAATCTGCCTTGTCAGTCATGTATCAAAAGATATATGGTTGCCTAAGCGTGTATCACACATGGCACATAACTGGACTGATCTCTGAATGCACACTTGCAACTATCTTAGCCACTGTGCAGGCAATAGATGTTAAATAGAATCCTATTATAAATGTGCTTGTTCCTCCCTTTGTTAGTTCACACTACTGTTACATCCTTCCAATACCTCTTAAATAATGGACCATTCCACTTTGATTCACTGAGAAAATGAAAGAAAGAAGGAAGGGAGGATAGAGGTGTTTAATGTCTCCTGCCAATACTTTATAAAAAAAATGGACCTTTAAATTTTGATAGCATGGCAAGAAGGGTAAAAATTACTTGGTTTCAGTGAGAAAATGAATGAATGAAAGAAAGAAGGGAAGATAGAATTGTTTAACATCTGTTTCAGTAAAATGGAAAAAGTTACCAATTTCAAATCTTTTTATTTGTACCCACTTCTTAAAATAACAACCAGCATTCATATTTATGATTTGTTAAAGGTGTTAAGCTTAAATACTTAATGATGTGATCGGGAAATTTCTCGGGTTATTTTGTTGTCATAGAACTCGTCATGAGTTTATTCAATCATTGACTAAAGAATTATGATTCATGAGAATATTAAAATAGGAAAACCATGAAATTTTCACAGGTTAAAACTAGTCAGATAAACTGAACAGGAACAAATATGAAACGGAGAATGTTAACTAAGAAAAGAACAGATAGGCACATATATATCACAGTTATATTATATATATATATATATATATATATATATATAATATAGATGTGACCTGCTACCAAACGTATGGTTGTCCCACTTCTTTCTCTAATGTTCATTGTCAGGGTTCCAGGCAAGTTTCTAATTTGTGTTTTCATTTTATGTTATTAAATGAACCATCTCCTCAAGTTAGTTACGCTTTATTCAAACCTCTAATTGCTCGACATTGTCCTTACTCTCCAAAATGGTGTTTATCTCCCCTTTTTCCTACTGACTCCTTATCCCTGCTCTCTTTCTCACTCATCTTTATTGCTCGTCGTGTTTTGTGAAATGGTTTGTGACGAATGTTACAAGACATGAAATTTGACACCTTCTTTTTCAATTTCTGGCTGTTTTTGCTATCATTTCAAACAAGAAGCAATGGATGAAATTCTTAAAATGTCTTCTATGTCATCAAGAGGCATTTATCGTCATACATCTATATATGTAGATATGTCTGTGGCATGTATACATGCATAATATCTTGAGTGTCCTCTTCAGAGCATGTCCTTTACTTTATTCATGATTTGTGCATTTATATCACATGTGTGTCAATTTTTCCAAGCCCTCTTTTCTCATGCGCCATAGAAATTTCAACAGTCTCTTACTGATGTTAAGTATAAGTGTCATTTTTGTTTTCATTTTCTCTAAAACTTCATTGTTGCTCATATGTTTAGTCCATGGTATTCTCAGCATCCTTCTGTAGAACCACATTTCTGAAGGTGTATTGGGTTAATGAAAGATGCCTTCCAAAAGTTAAGCAAAGTATTAAAAAACAGGATAATTTCAATAGAAACAAAGAAAATATTAATGTAATGTAATATTAATATTAATGTAATGTCATGTAATATCAACTCTATATGTGAGTGAATGTTGGACAGTCTCATCACGGATGAAAAAGAGACTTGAGGCAACAGAAATGCGGTGGTACAGAAGGATGCTGAGAATACAGTGGACTGAACATATGAGCAATGATAAACTTTAAGAGAAAATGGAAACAAAAAGGATACTTATACTTAACATCAGAAAGAGATAGTTTTAAATTTCTAGGGCATATCATGAGACAAGAGGGCTTAGAAAATTTAACACTCACAGGACATATTGACAGCAACAGGACAGAGGAGAGCAACACATAACCTACATAATGAGCTTGTGCAAATGGTTGGCAGAACAGAGGTTAAAAGAGATAGCAAAAAGAAAAACTTTACTAAGATCTACAAAGGACAGGAAATAGTAGAGAGCCATGATCACCCATGTTCAGAAAGGACCCAAAACATAGAAGTTGAAGCTATTTGTTTACATACTAAATGTACTATTTGAAATTTTGGCATCTGCTTTTTTCCTGTGTAATGGTTTATAGACATATCATGTTGAATACATCAGTTCTTGTCCGATAATTATAGTTAAGCAGTTTTGAGCCTGGGCGCTACTTAGATTTGAGATTGATTGCTTTGGAATACCAGGTACCATGAGCCTAATCAGGTCGATGGAACTCATTAGATTAGCCTGGGAGGGTATTCTAAGAGAAGGAAAAATCTGATTTCAAATGTCTGCTGCATTGTGGTGGAAAATGTGGAGCAGATGGAGCTCCTTAGCTGTAGATGTGAAGGCATCCATATAGGAGAAGGAAAATCTCTAATATAAAAAAAACATATTGTGAAGGCAAAATTCCAGGTTGGTATTGGGCATGAGAAAACCCACTTTATAGAGGAAGATATCTTTTTTTTTTTAACTGGCTTATGTATAACCCTGGTGTGGGAGTACAACACCTAAGTTGCTCCATGCCAGCACAGAAGAATAGACATAAAAAACTTGTATGAGATGGTCAAACCAAAGATTTCTGGACCCTTTGCCCTGCAACCAGGACAGAAGATCAACAGCTCTGGACTGATGTGAGAGCACTGATTAGAGAATCACTCCAGAAGCCTTGGTGTGTTACATGTGACCAAAAGTAAAATAAATATAGCTTCTCAAAGACAAACTCTTTGGAAAGAAGTACAGAGCAACCTTGATTCTCAAGCATCTCACATGTTGAACAGATCGGTTTTTGAATAGAATATGCCTTGGTTATCAAACAAAATTTTGGTTCTTGAACAACTTTGCTGAACTGAGCCGAATCTGAACAGAATCATTTCTGAGTTGACAGCCATGTTGTATACATTCATGTGTTGTGCTGTGCCTTTTTTTTCCTTTACTAGTATCACTGCTAGCTTTCTTTGGAGCCATGACAGGAAAAAGAAAAGTTAAGAGAAAAACAATTGTTGATGATATTGTCTCTTCCTTCTCAGTTTAATATGGCAAAATGAATGATCTATATACTATTCTTATAAATAAAGAGATGACCATGTCTTTCCTTTCCCTTTCCAAACAATAACATCTCTTTCCTTCCCCTTCCACTATCAACTCTCCTACACACAGCTATGGTAAAATTGAAGTGTTCATCTATATTTTATCTGTTTATCTTGGGATCAGGAACAAATTAATCCATTTTACATTGATTCCTATATGAAAAATACTTTCGGTTTACAAACATTTCGGTTATGAATGAGCTTAAGGAACACATTAAATTTGTGAACCGAGGTTCCATGTATCTCATATTAATGTGCAGTCTGTCATTGTGGCAATGGTGATAAATGATATATGGATAACAATTTGAGTGAATGAAAGATATCAAGGATTACAACTGTCTAGTAAAAAATGATTGTAATTGGTAGATAGGTACATACCAAATGAGATGTTTGTTTGTTTAATGGCATATCAACACCTTATATTTAATTTTTGGGGGAGTTTGAGTAATTTTTCCTTTTTACCAAAATCAGTTACTGGTAATTTGCTTATTATCTTTTTTTAAAATCTATACTTTCAGTTTTTTAGACCCTAGTTTGGAGGTTCACTATTTGCCCATAGCTATTACTGTAACAGGTGCTACCACCCTGGGCCACGGGGGGACCTAGGAACAACATTATTTAAGAGGTGGTTCCACACTACTCAAAACCCTCCAATCAGAAGTCTTGCTGCCAGATGTAGTTTATTGTCATACCCAGGACGAACCAAATGAGACAGACAAACAGGTGTAAAGTAATTCTCTAATTCATAGGATATTCACAAACACAAGGGGAAACAGAAGGACTTCTTCATTACAGAGGCAATTCACAAGGCAAAGTCAGCTTCTTCTTAGACTACTAACTATAATATGGGAGTAGAGAAGATGGGCGCTATGGCTTAGGTGAATGCTAGTCATTTTTTTCCATCTTGATTTCATATACAGGTTAACATAGTCATATGCTGACATCTGATCCCCGCAAAAGCACGTTGTGGCAAAAAGAAGAAGAGCTTTGTTTTGGGGATCTCTGATTGAGGCCATCTGATGAAGGTTTTTTTTTTTTGTTTTCTATTTTTTTTCCCTGATGGGAAAAGAGTTTTTTTTAGTTTTTTTAATTTTACTTATTTATCTTTTTTGTAACTACCACAAAGCTGACAGAGATGGTTATATATGAACTGAGATAAATGAATTCAAAGAAAGTAAGATAGAGGCCTACAAACGAAATAGAGAAACAAATTATATTATATATACAGTTATGAACAGAGGCATAAATGAAACATAACCGATAAATTCCGAAATATAAATAAATAAATTTTAGCCATAAAGAATGAAATTCTATAGAATTTCTTGCATTTTTAAGCCCCAGAGTTACACATATCTGATATGACTTTTTTGTATATCAATTTAAGATTGTTTTATGGAAAAACAAAAATATATTTTTATCTAGCTAGACAGAAATAACACTTTGTTGAATAAATATGTAATATTTAGTCAAGAGTAAAGTTCTGTCATAATTATTGAATTTTATGGATTTTATTAGAAGCTAAAAATGTTCAACTGGAAAGGCTGACTTGATAACCTGTTAGTCATTAAAGAGTTAATATATTTTATTTCAGACTTATGGAAAAATTTGGCCAGCCTCTTAAAGGTGGAGGATTTAATTTGAAAGAAACAGGATTTATCTTAAGACAAAGCAGAGTTTCTCTTAAACATAAGGCAGATAATTTGTTTGCTGCATTCATTTTTTTATTTCTTTGTTTGACCTTCCACTTTACACCACCAAATCTGACCTCTTGTAAAAACCTTACAAAATCTAATTGAAGATAACAAACATTTTGTGATAGATTTCTTCACCTATGTTTTCATTCCAGTTGAATATGAACAATATTCAGAAAGTTTTTAACCCTAAATTCTTAACAAGAAAATAATATTTTTATTTTATTTTTCAACTAAAATTACATTCACAGGCCATCAGTATCAGAGTTTAAATTCAGGAGATCTGCTTCCTCAGTGTTATCAGCTATGGGTTAAATAGTAGGGCTTCTATCTGCAAAAATGATTGTTATTCCCAAAGGATTGTTAATGCAGTAATTACTCACAAAAAAGAATTATTCTTATAATCCAAAATAGGTTTGACTTTAAATAACCCACAAAGGGTTGATAAACCATGAAAAACAAATCAAACTTCCTCAGTGACATTCAGTTGCCTAATGAATGATCATTGCATATGAAGAGATGTTTTGTATGCTGTCATAGAATCGGTGTAAAAGGGATCAGATTCAGGCTCAAAACTTTTTGAGCACTCCTCTTATTGTATAAGTTCATTGCTAGAAGCTTTCAAGTTTCGCACATATATATTTTTAAAAGTTGTATAATCTTTGTAAAATTTTTTCTAAATATTTCTTTTGACATTCCAAGCATGTCAAGGAATGTTGTGAGTATTTAGTGAAATTGTTATGAGTTACACTTTTGGAACCATTGAAGAAGGAAAAGAGAAAGGACAAAGACTTAACATGGTAAGGGGTTTTCATGCCTGATCCAATTGTCTAACAGTGAAAAATGGCATTTGGTGATAATACTCTAAAATGGTGCCTCTAGGTCAGAATTGTAACTTCCTTATATGCATGTATATAAGTGGATGCCAAATCAGTTGAAAAACTTCCAGTTTGAATCATTAATGGTAATTGTTTTCCTGTTGGTCTTTCGCTGAATCGTCTGTAAAGATGAGTATTACAAGAACATTAAAGAAACAAGAGAAAACTTTGAAAAAGTACAAAACTGAAGAATTACAAAGATTGGATTGGATTCTTGGTTGTTGTTGCCAACTTTTCTTCATTTAAAAATGGGTATAAAATGTCAAGACGAATGAAATTGATTCTTAAAAGTAAGATACAGTTGGTTTTCTCACCTTATCTTCACTTTTTTTTAATTGGTATCACTCTATACAAGGTAGTAAAGCCACTAAGATACAAGGGGTTTACATGGTATGAAAGATTTAGGAAGAGAAACATTAATAATGAGAAGAAAGAGTAATCAGGAGGACAGTAGATAATGATTTACATTGCTTTTAAATTTTTGCACACTGAAGTTGGCTAGAAAGCATGAAACCAGAAGGGAGTTCCACGAGGAAGAAGTACTAGAAAAGAAACTTTTAGCATAGAATTTACGGCTACCTCTAGCCAGCTTGACTGTAAATTGATGAGATCCTGGTGCCAGTCTAGTACTGTGCTTAAATTTAAAAAAGTCTAGGTGCCACAATGAAGAGCTCATTCGAACAATTACCGTGAAAGTATTTATAGAAAAGGCATAGGGAGGCAACCTTATGGTGGTGGGAAAGTGACTGAAGACAAGCCACCAGATCAGGGGCAATAATATTGCAGATTCTTCTTTGGATTTTATCAAGGAGCTCAAGATAAATAGCAGGGGCACCAAACTTTCACTTTCTGTTGTTTTACTAACTCTTGATCACCTCCAGAAGTAAAGAAATTATATTTTTTATTTAATAATGATACGAAAGAGAAAATTATAAACGGCTTTCAATGAAAAATTGTAAGTTCTTAATTTAAATTTAAAAAAGATAATAATGAAACACATTGTGTGCCTGTCATTGTACAGATTTGTCACACCATCCAGTTTTTTGGGGATGGCATATAGAATCAAACTGACTGTTTCTAAAAAACAAAAAGGAATAAAAAATACCCCCCTCGTATTAAACACTAGAATTCCTTCAATATAAGGCTCAAGTGGTAGATGGTTACCATTAAATTTCTTTTTTTATATCATTGTTCACCAAATACAAGGCATCAGAGCCACTCAAAGTAGAAGGCTACTAAATATGGTTGTAAGGGGAAGAAGTAAGTGCAGATCATGAGGATATGTATGATACATAACAATTGACCAAATACAAGGCATCAGAGCCACTCAAAGTAGAAGGCTACTAAATATGGTTGTAAGGGGAAGAAGTAAGTGCAGATCATGAGGATATGTATGATACATAACAAGTGACTGTAAACTTGGTTAAGATTGTAGTGATCGGGGATGGATCCTCTCAGAAACCTGTTCTATAAAGTAACGATACCTGAGAAAAAACTGTCTCAGTGAAACTACCTTCTTACCAATGGAACATAAAGAGAAAGAGGATGATTCAACTCTGTGGATGTATCATGGCAGGTTTTAACTGTAAAGGTCTGAACTGGTGGAACTAAAGAATGGAGCTCATCAATACATTTGCTACAGAAATAGCAATAGGCTTGTGATGTTGTGTCTGTGGGGAAAGAGGCTGTAGGGTGGAAAATGACAAGGATAATAATAATAATAATGATGATGATTATACACCAGGCATTTCAAGGCTGCTCAAGCATCTGTTCAAGCATTCAAGGTAATCAATCATTAGTAAAAGGCTAGGAAATATGGAAAAAAAATTAATTACCTCATCTATGAGGAACATTTCCATACAGTCCATCAGCATTTTCACATCTTGAATTAGCTACAGAGCTTTCCAGAAGATCCTCACAGAAAATATAAATATTACTGTGAAATTTGTTCCTAGCTTGATTATTTTAGTGGAGGAGGTAATGACTTCTCAGGTTGTCAACCAGTAAAAGTTGGCAACCAATTTCTTATTTAAAACTTTGTAAATGCTTCCAATTGCATGTAGAGATTTCAGCATCAAGACATTTAATGTCAGGACACTTAGGGAAAAAAGAATAAAGAAAAGCAAGAATTATTAGCTAAGGATGTAGATAGTTATAACATTGGTGTATGTTGTCTTCAACAAAACTTCGTTCAAAGAAGGACTTGATATTAATCTTGGAGTTAATCAGCACAATAGCTTTAGAAACAGTAAATATTATGGAAATGGTTTTGTCTTAAATAGCAAATTGGAGAATAACATCCATAGACATTGCACAAACAACCATAGTATACACAATGAATAAGAACATTAAGAGAACTATTCATATAATTCCATCATTCTTGTCAACACTTTGAAGAGCTTGAAAGACCTGGAGTACTTTCCTGAGTTAGCACAAGATGGGGATTTTTGGAGAGGGCTGATAAGAGTTATTTATAAAGTTTCCTGAAGATGAGAAATCACACTGATTTGCTTTATGCATTCAGTTCAATTCAAATCAAAATAGCTCTCATGATGATGTTGTCTTGACATGTACTTTTAGTTTTGTGATGATGATGATGACACAATATATGAAAATACATTATTTACTGGATTACTTTTCTTAAGCATAGTCTGAGAACTTTATGATACCACCTCGGATAAACATATCCGTCATTCTTGTCAACACTTTGAAGAGCTTGAAAGACCTTCAGAACTTTCCTGAGTTAGCACAAGACATGGATTTTCGGATAGGACTGATAAGAGTTATTTACTAAGTTTCCTGAAGATGAGAAATCACACAGATTTGCATGGATTTAGATGAAACAGAAATAATAATAATAATAGTTTGTCAAACAAACTTTAAAATAAAATGAAAATTTTAGAAGCTGTTCATATTAAGTTGAGACAACTGTTAATTTACAAAATCACTAATAATTGAAAAACATGCAAAACGTACTTAAATTCTCAGAAGACATATTATGCCACATTAATATAACAGCAAAAGCATTTAAATGTTGAGTGAATGTAGCATTAATGGAAATTATTTGAACATGCTCAGTAATTAGATGTGCAATCTCCTTCAAATAAAACAATTCTGTTTTATTTTGAGAAGAGCAATTTGTTTATGAAAGACCACAAACTACCATAGTATGAAAACTAAACAAGGACATTAAAGGAACTGTCAATAAAATTTCATCATTTCTCCATATAATCCTTTATAAAGTTTTCTTGCACAGGCTGTTGGTAAATGAAATAAACATTTTTTTTTAAATATAGTGTCTACTCAACTACTGATATATATGTACTAAAAAGAATGCTTGAAGTAATATCTATATATATATATATATATATATATATATATATATATATATATATATATATAAAAATATAAAAGTGAACATAGAAGTCAACACTTAGAGGCGACAGTCTGTTTCATGCTAGATGCAATCGTCAGGCCACGATGATTGCATCTAGCATGAAACAGACTGTCGGCTCTAAGTGTTGACTTCTATGTTCACTTTTATATTTACACACGCTCTATCTCTGATATTGAGCAATTAAATAAATATAACACACTTTAAGACTATATTTCTTCATATATATATATATATATATATATATATATATATATATAATGATAAAAATATAGTTTCAAACTTTGCTATATTTATGGGTAAATGTGCTGAATATCAGTCATAGATTGTGTGTAAATGTAAAATTGTACACTGAGGTTAACACCAAGCAGTGACAGTGTTTCATGCTTAAATATAATCTTCATGGCCTGAAGATTACGTTCAAGCATGATACAGACTGTCGCATTTTGACAGCATGTCATTGTTCAGGTATTTGTTGATGATAACTTAAAGCGCTCATCAAAAAATCATCGACTAGGGTCCTATTTCAACAACTTAGACCCAACTATTAAAAAACTTGCGAGAAAGCTAGAAAAAACTGGAAAAAGATTATCAAACGGAAAAATTTTGTAGTTTTCAACAACGCATGCCTAAATATATATATATATATATATATATATATATATATATATAATAGCTGAATACCCGGCAGTTTCTAAATATTTGCAAAATAAAATAACATATTTACTTTTATCTACTGTAGTTAAATATCTTTGTTTGCTTGTAAAATGTGACTAAATTGTCATCTATCAGAAAAATGGTTGAAATAAATGCTTGTTTCTAAAAGAAAAAGCAAAAAAATGGTCTTAGACGGTTGCAAAGATTTTTATGATGATTCTCAACTGTCTGAGCTTTGAGTTTTCTCAATAAATTTAGAAAGAATGAAAATATTTTTATGCAGTATATGTGGTTTTTAAAATAATCACAGATGCTTTTTCTTTATTTTTATACTTAGCAAAGTATATATGCGTAAGGTGCATGGACATAACATGAAAATGATCTTACTGTAGAATAGGCAGAAATATGACATTGAAAATAAATCTCAGGTGAACTGTCAATAAGAGCAGCCATTACAGAGACACGTACTAAGGTAAACATATTTCTGTTGGGTGTTTTTTTTTCCGGATGAAATTATGAAGATTAATTTATGTGTCTTGTGAGCGAGCGAGCGAGTGAGAGGGGGGGGGGGAGAGGGTGTGTAGAATTGAAAGAAAAAGGGGGAAAAAACTGAATTGAAAAATGTCTTGAAATGTAAAAATGCAATTTTTAAAGTTATTTTTTTATATATTTATTTCTTCAGTTCTTAATAAAAGGGTCAGAGTTTATTTGTAAAGGACACTCAATAAATAACAAAACAAAATAAATGCTTAAATATATATTTTTATTCATCATCATCAATAATAATGATCTTGTATAAAAAAAAGAGATACTTTGTATTGATGTATATAAGTCTGTTTGCGTTTAGTTTACTGGTCTATGTATGTGTGTGCATATCATTTTATTTTGTAAAATTTATTTTTATTTTTACAAATTTACAGAATATGGAAAATTTTCAAAATGAAGCAATTTGTGATATTTTTCTCGATCAATTTGATTTTTTATTTGTTTATATTTCCATTTTCATTTTTTATTTAATTTCTTTTTGTCTTAAAGTTTTGGAGGGTTGTAAAAAAGAACAATACGATATTGTGATCAATACACACACACAAGCTTATTCATGCTGTCATAATCATATTGTGATGAATACACAAAATATATCTTAGTTTATTCAATTTTTTTATCTATCTATTAAGTAAGTATATCTATCTATCTTAGTATATTTTTATCTCTCTCAGTTTATTCTATCTTAATTTATTCTGTCTTAGTTTATCTAGCTCCCTCTCTATATATCTTACTTTATTCTAAGTATATCTCATCTATCTTTTATCTGTCACTTTCTAACTTGATTCTATCTATATATCTATCACTCTCTATCTATTTTAGTTGATTATATCCAAGTATATCTTATCTATTGCTCCCTATCCTAGTTGATTCTGTCTATCCATCTATCCTTTATCGGTCTCTATCTAAGTATATCTTATTTATCTATTGTTATCTATCTAAGTATATCTTATCTATCACTCACTCTGTATCTATTTTAGTTGATTCTAAGTATATTTTATCTATTGCTCTCTATTTTAGTTGAATTTATCTATCTTATATCTATCTTCATTGATTCTGTCTATCTAAGTATATCCTATCTATCTATCTATCTATCTATCTATCTATGTTCAATAAACAGTATTAATACTGGTGTGTATAAGCCCCTACCTAATAATGGTATAAAAAAGTAGCCTGATGAGTTGGGATATGACAAAACTTGTGGTTTGTGAAGTTTTAAATCATTTTTATTTCTTATATATATATATCTATATATATATATTCCACACACACACACACACACACACACACACATACATACATACATACATACATATATATATATATATATATATATATATATATATATATATATATATATTATATATATATATATTTTTGTCATCCACAGACAGACTGTTTCGCAACTCATCAGTGTGGCTAGACGTCCGGAAACCTGACTGAATTTGTGTCAGTCAGAACTTCTACCACTAAGCCGTCGGCACACGGCAGGGATGAAGGTGAATTTTAGCGTGTTTATTTTTAGTGACTGACAGTGACTCAATTCTGCCGAAGAGTCGTGCTATATTAGCTTAAAAAGTTACTGTTTACAAACTCACACCTCAAACCAGAGAGCTCAACCGAAATTAATTTTTCAGGAGCCAATATATATATTATATATATATATATATATATATATATATATATATATATACATACTAGTTTATCCTTACCATTATCAAAAAATGACAGCAGTATTTAAATAATTTTGCATTTGCCTGTATAATCTAGGATTTTTATCTACCGTACATATTCAAGGATAGGTTGCACTTTTTTTTCACCAAAATTTCAATAAAAATCAGGGGTATGACTTCTCCACTCAACATCATAGACAATCTGAAGTAGACTGTGACATATATATATATATATATATATATATATATATATATACATACTAGTTTATCCTTACCATTATCAAAAAATGACAGCAGTATTTAAATAATTTTGCATTTGCCTGTATAATCTAGGATTTTTATCTACCGTACATATTCAAGGATAGGTTGCACTTTTTTTTCACCAAAATTTCAATAAAAATCAGGGGTATGACTTCTCCACTCAACATCATAGACAATCTGAAGTAGACTGTGACATATCAGTCGAGATGAGTACCCTGGGCTTGAGCAAAGGAGAGAAATAAAGTAAACTGAATGACCAAATGAAAAGTATGCTTGACAGTGATGTTGACGAAGAAGAATTTTGGGGTTTCAGTCCTGATGAAGTTTAATAACTATTTCTGCGTAGTATTGGTCGTAGTACAGTTCTGCATATCCTGAATAGCAACCGGGTTTCCTAGGCATAGCCACCCTATGTGCGCCAGTTGTTCTCTATTTATACTTGTCTATCTAATTTGCATACAATACTACAATAGTAATGTTTTATTTTCCAAACAGGGTCAGAATACTGTGGCCGTGTTCATAGTTGAGGTTACTATCTAAATGAATAAACACTTTTCTTATGTTTAATATGTGTAAGCAAAGTTTTGAAGTAAATGTGCATATTTGAAAATATTTTACAAATATTAGTTATATTTACGTTATAAAAAGGCCATGCAACTCCCTAGATTATTGTGCAACCTATCTACAAGTCAACTGCAAATACCCACATTGACAATCTCAAAAAAGGGTGTGACCTATCTACTGGTGCAACCTACCCGCGAGTATATACCGTATACAGTTAATTCTCTTGTCACACACAAGAAATGATTCTGCTTTTTAAATCATTAAAAGTACCAGTATCAAAATGGACCAAATATGAAATAAAAGAAATAAAAAGTACTATATGAGCAACTTGATCTCCAGTACTTCAATATTATTATTTTTCTTTTGTTGTTATGATAATGCAAGGCATATTTGCTGGCTTCAAATAATGAATCCAGTGTACATAAATAAGTAGGGAAGATCAGATGATACTAACATATGGATGTGCTGAAAAGTTCTCGGCCTAGCCAATTCCTCAAAATCCAAGCATTATTTTATCCCTGTAGATGAAAAGAGTATTCTTTTGTCTTTTAATTTACAAGATTCTTGCAATATTTTTTTTCAATTTGTCTTAGATTATTATTGACTGAACCAAAGTGTGGAATTTTCAGATGTTGAATTCAAGTCCGTCACAAAGTTCCTATTCCTGCAGAAGAAATCTCCAAAGGAAAATCATCCCATTTTCTTTAAAACTTCCCCATTGCACACATGTTCTGTCCATGTTATTTTCAGTAACCTTCTGTAGAATAATATCTTTGTTGCCTCAGTTTTTTTCTTCATCCTTGATGGAAATTGTCCAGCATTCCTTGCCGCAGAGGATTTTTAATTTGCATTTTGGGATCATCCTTTTGCTAACAACCATGCATTCGGTTTTCTTGCAGTTAATATTTAACCCTTTCTTCTCACTTTCCTTCACTACCTTCTGTAGTTTTTTTCCCATGTTTATTATCAACAATGTGTCATCTGCATATCTTATGTTGTTAACATTGTGTCTGCCAATAATGAATCCTGGTAGGACATCTAATTTTCTCAGAATTGCCTCACTGTATAGGTTGAATAAGTCCGATGAGAAAACATATCCTTGTCTTACATCCCTTGCTGTGTTTATATATCTACTGAACTCATTTTCTATCTGTATGCAGGTGGTTTGCTGCCAGTATAGCTTCTTGATTATTCTAGTATCCTTTCCAAATATGTCAAGATTGCTGAGAAGTTCCAACAGGTCTTTGTGGCATACTTTATCAAATGCCTTTGTGTAATCTTTAAAAAACAGGTACACATCCTTCTTCATTTGTCTTGGTCTCTCTGATAACATTCTGAGCATAAATATCACATTCCTTGTTCCAGAGTTTTTGATGAATCTGCACTTTTCTTGACCAACCTATCTGGTCTGATTCTGCTGCACACTCTATTCATCAGATTTCGGATGATGAGTTTTGTTATATGGCTCATTAGGCTGATTGAGAGATTTCATAATCATTTACACCTGATTTCTTAGGCAGTGTTATTAAAATAGATCTACTTAGGTCTTCCGGTATATCACCACTGTTGTCGATTTCATTTATTATTTCTGTAAACTTGTCGATGCCAAAATCATCTAATCTTTATTACGATTTCATTTTGCTAATTACTAAACTGAAATTAGTACAGTGAAAAACAAAATGCAGAGAAAATAAAGACTAATATGATTGTGAAGAAGTTTGAGATTGATGAAGATTTTAGATTTGTGAGAATATTCAACTCATGGACAAAGGAAAAAAAGAAAGCAGGTAAAGCAATGTTTCTTAACTTTTTAAGAATGCACACCTAAGAGCAATTGAAAATATCAAGACGCACTTAGCAAAAATTTTTGAAGGTATACATTTAAATGTTATGAAATAAAACTATAGATTTAAAAAAAATACACACAAAATGTGAACTTTGTTTATTTCAATGTTTCTATTCAACTATTTGTGTAGCTTTTTTAGTGTGAAATCTGTGCTTGTTTTTTTCCTGATTTATTCAATGCTTGGTCGAATGTGTGATAAGCAAACCCTCATTTTTTCTTGAATATTAAATGAAAGTATTTAAAATAACATAATTGTATAATAGTGAAAATAATTATTTAATACTTATTCATTTATTCAAATACTAATGCTGTACCATTACCACTTCCATATACACACATATATATATATATATGTATGCCCTAAGAATATTTCACAGCCCGCTTAAAAGAATTGCACTGCACGCTAGTGTGTCATGGCACTGTGGGGGAGAATCACTGAAGTAAAGTGTAAATGCAAAATTAAGGAAAATCTGACAAGACAGCTGATGGTAGTTCTGACAAAGGCCTTTACTGACAGTTTTGCATGATTGAGGTTTCAAGTGTTTTAAAGTGGGCTAAGGCACCATTGTCTTTTTCTTAATATTAAATGACTGGATATAATCAGATTTGAGAGTCCCATTATTTCTTTTTTAAAATAAATAGAAAAAAAAAACAAATGAAAATAGAAAGAAAATTAGTTTACATAAATGATCACCAAAAAACATTTGAAGTGTGTGTGGAGGGTTCAGCTGGTGAAATTTTGGCCTTGTAAAACATATTCAACTCATGTACAAAGGAAAAGCAAAGATAAGGAAAAAAGCAGATAAACGTGTAAATCCAAAACTTTTTACATTTTTGAAGTTGTTGAGGTGTTTCACAAAAATTGTCTTTCTTATTTTTTTTAGTTTAGTTTCTTCTCATGAAGATAGCTTTCATCTGACCCTGATAGACTAGACAGGAAAATTTCTTAATGACTTCAACTCATACTCTAACATCCCTCTGATACTCAGACTCTCAGTTAAAGCTAGCTACTCAACACCTACATTATTTATAACGACTTGATACATTGTCCTTTTATTTATTCCTCACATATGAATATAATAGTATGTGTGAATACTTAACAGAAAATTGCTCAGCTCTATTTGAAAGTGTGCTACTTGAAAGGCATAACATTTTTAATACCATAATAATATATGTTTAAAAGATGAGTCCACGCAGGGTAATAATGTGATGTTTTTTTTTAAATACAGTGTAACCCGGATAAGAGACCCTGATATAAGAGAAACCCGGATATAAGAGAGATTTTCTCTAGTCCCAAATTAGAGCCATACTTACCTAAACAAAATAGACCAAACCCGGATATAAGAGACTCCGTCTCCGGTCCCGACAACTCTCTTATATCTGGGTTACACTGTGTAATTTTTATCTTTCTGCATAAATTATAATTGGTATTCACTCAGGAATGTTGTATCTTAATCGTATTATATATATATATATATATATATATATATATGTGTATATATATATATATATATATATATATATATATATATATATATATATATATATATATATAGTGGACAGTGAGTACTGATGGTAATAATAAAATATGCTAGATGTAAAATAACAGAGCTAAAGTTTATACTAAGAATAAATATACATTTGGTATTCTCTGTTGAATGCAACTTTGAGTTTCACGCATATAGCAGTCATCAAGTGCAAATTAAAAACTGACCGGTGCAATACTTCAATATTTATAGTCTACACGCAAGATAGTGGAGCAGTTCATTTTCATATTAGATAAATGAATAAATTGGGAAAAACATGAATTAAAAAAATGTACTGATTAAAATAATATAATATATATAAAATAAAAAAGTTGCATCGAATGATGAGTCATATATGTATATAGTATATATTACGGACAGAATATGTGATTAATATATGTTGATTCTTGATTTTTACTCCCTTTCCCTATTATGTGTATGTATATATATATATATATATATATATATATATATATCCCTGTGTGTGCATATACATAGATATTATGGGATTGATATATATTGATTCTTGTTACTGCCTCTTCCTATTACACACACACACACACACACACACACACACATATATATATATATATATATTGTGTGTATTCAGGCAGCATTTTTTCATTCATACATGTTTCATTAAATATTATAGACAAGTTTTGTCTATTTATTTTAAGTAACTTCCTTTCATATCGTCTGATAAGCTTAATAACATTATCATTAAAAGATGAAAGAAAATCACAATATTGATACATATTTTTTAATCCTATCTAAGCTTTCGACTTACATAAGCCATTATCAAAGATGACAGTTACAGTACAATATATTAAGCAATACACGGACAAAACAGTGATGATAATCTGTTTCTGTTTAAATGGAAGATTTCCAAACAACGACAAATTCGTGCATATGAGACACTGGATGCGAAAATTGCACCGCAGATCATGACGTCACACATGACCACGTGAGAGTGAAAACAAGAAGTATTAAGTATTATACCAACGGCTTCCCATACCTAATACTTCTCGTTTTCACTCTCGCGTGGTCATGTGTGATGTCATCTGTGGTGCAATTTTCGCTTCCAGCGTCTTATATGCACGAGTTTGTCGTTGCTTGGAAATCTTCCATCTTTCTTTGTTTAATGATAATGTTATTAAGCCTATCAGATGATATGAAAAGAATTTGCATAAAATAAATAGACAACACTTATCTAATTATTACACCTATATTATTTAATGAAACATGCATCAATATATATATATATATATATATATATATATATATATATATATATATGTATGTATGTATGTATGTATGTATGTATGTGTGTGTGTGTGTGTGTTTGTTTACACATAGATATTATGTCAGTGATATATGTTGCTTCTTGAACTTTATTACCTCTTCTATATTATATATATATATATATATATACATAGATGTGAGTATAGATAAACAGATAGATAGATATTATGTGATTAATATATGTTGATTCTTGATTTTTACTTCCTCTTCCCTATTATATATATATATATATATATATATATATATATATATATATTTTATATGATTGATATATGTTGATTATTGACCTTTACTGCCTCTTTCCTGTATTGTATATAAATGTATGTGTCTTCAAAGATAGATATTTTGTGATTGGTATATATTGATTCATGAAAAATAGGTTGATTTATAAATTTGATTTCATCGTTATTCTTCATTGGTTCATTTAAACTTTTGTCATTCTCTTGGCTGTTATCTTTACAAAATTTTAGACCTTGTGCCCTTTGACCTCTTTTGTGTATTTGGCAAAACTCTGGGCCAGGCAGTGAAATTCACTGGATCTGATTCAGTAGAAAAAACAAAAAGGAACATCACGCAGTATGGATGTGCCATCTGGGTAGGCAAGGAATGATTTCCAATTCTTGTATTTTTAGGCATTAAATTTAATGTATAATTCAGTAAATGCTTATCATTTTTACCTTAGACAGGTATAATCGTTCCATGTCATGTCTAATTTATGTGCTATTTGGTAATAGATGATAAAGACATTAAACACTCTGTTTTCACTACAGTTGCTTGCATTCATAGTGTAGTGCAAATTGTGTGCATATACATTAAATAAAAATAAATATTCATTTTGATTTTAATTGTGTTTTTAAATGGAAACTGAAATTTTTTTTTATTTCCATTATCAGAGCATTATCAAAATGTCTTTCTTTTTCTTATAATTTTGTTGATAATTTATTTTACAAAGATAAACAGAGTTTCCTCCCTTTAGTAGTTTCTCATAGTGTATACCTCCTGCAAACCTACAATAAAAAGCATATGATTTTTTCTTTCCAAAACCAAGCTAGTGATTTTTCATCATCACCAAACTAACTCTGAATTCTCACCAGTCACAATGAGTGTCTGTTGGGACTCACTCCAAACTTCAAGTGGAACTTGTATATATGATCCATCACTACAGACACTGGAAAAATGTCTGGCACCTTATACAACTCAAAAAAGTATCTGACTCATCCCACCATGCTCTATCCTTACAAGAGTCAGATCAGACTAAAAATGTAATATTGCTGCCATATCTGGACTGGAACTACCTAATTGTCACTCTAGCCTTAATAGAGTTCAAAAGCATTTAAGCAGCCTTGTGGGTGATTAATTATTTTCCACCCTACTATCCCTTTCCCACTGACACAACGTCATAAACCTATCACTACTCTATTGCTATTTCCATGGATAATATTCTGATGAGCCACATTCCTTAGTTTCACCAGTTCAGACCGTTACAGCTAAGACCTGACTAAGACCTAAGATCCATTTGGAAAGCTTCTTCTCAGGGGCTGCTCTTTTACAGAACAGATTCCCAAAAGGATTCTCCCCCAATCACTACAGTCTTAACCTCTTCGAGTCTTGTGTCAACCATAATCTAGCCAACATATCCTCATAATCTACAATGTCCATAAAACAGCTCAATTCAGTAACTCTCTACCTTGATGACTCTTGGGCCTTGTATTGATGAAGAAAAATGCAAAATAAACAGCAAGGAAGCTTCTTTTTTTTAAATATTTGATCACCCAATATAAGGCCGGAGAACCCCTCAAAGTAGAGTGCTACCAAATCAGGTTGATGGATATAAGAGGACGTTAGAAGTGCAGATTATGATGATATGTAGGAAAGATAATAACCCTTGATAACCGAAGATTTGATTGTAGTGATTGGTGAAGCATCCTCTCAGGATTCTGTTTCATAAAGTAGCGGTTGTTGGGAAGAAGCTGTCTGAATAGAACTTTCTTCTTACAAATGGAATACAAAAGGAATGGGAATGATTCATTCCAATATATGTGGCAAGGTGGATCTTAGTTGTAAAGGTAATAACTGGGGGAACTAAGGAAGCACTTTACAGCTTCTCTTTGGCATATCTGAATTACCAGCATTGCTCTTCTTGCACTATGAGAACATTATTATTAAGTCAAACTTAGTTCATTCCTTGGAGGGTGACCCCCAGCTAATGAAACCCATGGAATGTGAAACTATTGATCAGGTGGAAAAGAAATTGCTGCACTTGCAATTTTGTTTCATTCACTTATTATTGTTATTACTATAGTTTGGGTGTGAGGCTGTATAACAATTCAATGTACTAGATGTTCTAATCAACTCCAAAATATTCTGATGAGCCACATTCCTTAGTTTCACCAGTTCAGACCGTTACAGCTAAGACCTGACTAAGACCTAAGTTCCATTTGGAAAGCTTCTTCTCAGGGGCTGCTCTTTTACAGAACAGATTCCCAAAAGGATGCTCCCCCAATCACTACAGTCTTAACCTCTTCGAGTCTTGGGTCAACCATAATCTAGCCTATATATCCTCATAATCTACAATGTCTATAAAACAGCTCAATTCAGTAACTCTCTACCTTGATGACTTCACATGACCTACTTTAAGATAAACAATATGGCTTTCATTTCTCTTGGTCAACTGTTGATGTGGTAAGTTATTACTAAATTTGCCTGTCAAGCTTTAGATAAGTACAGCGAAGCTTGAGCTGTGGCCTTAGATATCTCAGGCATTTGACAGAGTTTGGCATGCTGACTTTCTATACAAGCTAAAGGGCTATGGCATCACTGGCTGAATATTTGACTTAACTCGATTATTCTTAAATTGTGTAATGTAGGTTGTGTTGAATGGCCTTGCTTCAAGATCATTTCACATTTATTTGGACCTACATTGTTTTTAATCTTCATCAATGACCGTCTTGATGCTATCAGTTCCCAACTAAGTATTTATGCTTATGACACAACTATTTACTCCAGTCATAATAGTAAGTCTGATATGTCCAACAAAGTAAAACTAGCAGCTGCTCTTGAAAATGATATTCAATCAGTTATTAACTGGGGCAAGAAATGACTTGCAAATTTTAACACCTCTAAAATGAAACTGCTATCTTTTAATCATCATAGAGAACCATTTTTGCCTTCCATCAGCATGGCTGATGTCAACCTCTAAGAGAACAATTCATTGCATCTTCTTGGTCTCCCACTGACATGAAGTGGAGTGATTATAATGAATCAGTTGCTAAATCTGGTGCTAGAAAAGATATTTCACTGTGTCATTCCAGACAATTTTTCATGTCACAGTCTATCCTGCACATTTATAAATCTGCCATTCGTCCATGTACTGAATATTGCTACCATATCTGATCTGGTTCTATATATCTCAAGATTCTTAATAAAATTCAAAGATGGGTTTCTAATATTATCAGTTCTGACCTTCAGTCATTTTCTCACTGTTTTGATGTCGCTTCCCTCTAACTTTTCTATAAATATTTTCATAGCAATTATCCTATTGAGTTTTCCTCCTTGATACCTTGACTTCATGAATTTAAGCATACTACTAGATTGGCAATTAGGTCTCATCATTTTACTGTTGAACTGGCTAGATGTAACCATAAGTTTTATTTTAATACTTTCTTTTCTTGCACTTCTTACCCGTGGAACTATTTTCTAGTTTCTTGCGTCCCTACCACCTACCGTCTTCAAAAATATAAATACAATGTCAATTGCTATCTTCTGTATTTCTGAAACCTGTTCTTCCATTGTACTTTCTCCTCACTAAAGTCTTTTCTTTCAACCCCCCCCCCCCCGTAACCCCTTCCATCTTAGTAGTGTTATCACCTTGCTTGTAATGAAATGATTACAAAAAGTACAGAAGCAAATTTGGCA
>OZ038493.1:33643193-33690693 GCA_964036315.1 Acanthosepion esculentum | reverse complement strand
ATGGATTCGTACCCCCCCCAAGGGTATTTGTGCGTAAGTGAATATAACGGACCAGACTGGAATTGGAACTCAGCTCTCTGATTTCTAATCGCGCGACATTATCTATCATACCTATCATACTTCCTGCACAACCAAGCTTACAGCACCTGGTATTCCCTAGCGTTTACTCCTCTAGGAACTAACCAGTCATGATGTTGCTTAACTTCAGTGATCACACAAGAACTGGTGTTTCAAATTGATATGACCGTAAATCACCATCAGACAAGAAACAGGCACATTTGAAGACCTCTTAACCACTGTCTAGAAAAGAAAATTGAAATAGCACGACCAAATCACAAGAGCCAACAATCTTTCAACTACCTTCATACAAGGCACCACCTTAGGCAAACGAAGAAGAAGCAGATAGAAGGAGGGCTGACAATATCACTGAGTACACTGGAGGATCCTTCGCAGAGACTTAGACATTGGCATGCAATCGTGATACATGGAGGTACCTTGTCAGGTATTGAACAATGATTACATCTGGTCATTGCTCTGATTACGATGAAGAAGAATTTCTTAGAAAAAGGAATGGAACTAAAGCATACTTAAATAATTTAAAATTAATTATGTTGATTTGCTTTCTCTGGCTTATCGACCTTTTGCAGGTTATTTAAAGCCAGAAAATATATTTAGGTTGTGAGAATTTTTTTTTCAAGATAATAATGTTTTATTGATACAAGACCCATAACTCATAGCTGGGGGAGGAGAGATGGATTCATGCCTTTTCCACCAGTATTTGCATGTAAGTGAATATAATGAACCCAACGAAAATTGGAGCTCAACTCAATTAAAAATTCTGAGCAATTATCTATTGCACCACCGGCACATCCAAACATCTGGTATTCCCCAGTGGTCACCCAACTAGGTACTGATTTGGCTCCATGTTGTTTAACTTCACTTCAGTCTAATATTCATGGAACCTTCACTTCATGTTAATAATATTGTTGGTTGTAGCTGAACTTTGACCTCCTGGTGAGTAGTCCTAAGAAAAACAGACAAAAGAGAAGAGTGAGAATTAAACCTGACCACAGATTCATCTGAAGAAACCGTTTATTCAACATAACTAATGGTAGAAATCTGTTTATCTTGTGGGATAGAATTTGCCAAACCTCTGTGTTTGTGAATACTCTGCTTGTTGACCTCTCTGCCTTCAGGCAGAGAGGAATCCACATGAGGCTATACCTTCGGGCAGAGTCTTATCTGAGAAGGTAAACAGCCACCCAACCCTGTGTATGTGGCATTTATGGGGAACTTTTGCCAAAGCCTACTGGCTTGGACCCCCCCCCCTAAAAAATAGCCTTTGTGCCACATCCCATCTTGTTAGGAGGTAACAGGTAAGTACTGTTTATCTTGTGAGATGAAGTTAGTGCTCTGTTTGGTCAAAATTCAGTCCTTTGGTGGTGAGACTGGGGTGACCTCTTCAGAGCACAGGCCTGGGCAATGGTATATAGAGGCTGTGTGCTGCTCAGACTACATGCCCCCCCGCCACCATCTCAGGCATACTGACAAGATCCAAAGGCATTACACTTGGTGTTAGCCTGGTTGCAGGAGTTGCCAGAAAGTTATCAGTTTTGACAGCCAACTGCCTTTGGGGCTCTACTCCGGGTTTTTGGTCTGGTTTTACTTTCATAACCTCTTCCATATTTGGATATAACTGCAAGGTAGCAGAACACTATTTACATTATTCGGATTATTGTCCTCATCTTTGTTGCCATATTTATCACAAAGTTTCGGCCATTGTACACTCTGGCCTTCTTCAGGTGGTTGGAATGCCAAGCTGAACCCTTCATTTCGCTTGCTGGACATTCCAACCACCCGAAGAAGGCCAGAATATACAATAGCCAAAACGTTGTGATAAATATGGCAACAAATATGAGGACAATTATCCAAATAATGTAAATAGTGTACATAATGCCTCATCTCGGAAATATAGACAGATACTGAAGGTAGCAGAAGTTTAAAACCAGGGTTTTCCTTCCCCTAGATGAACTGCCTTTCTGGGTTGTCAAGCTCCCTCTGTCCTAAGTAACTAGTTATAAGGTGTCAGTTTTCTACGTTTGCCCATTCTCCGGCTTGGAACTGGACTTAGTTGTCAAAGGCTATTTGAGGTGCATGCCATAGAAACATTTTATAGAAAGTGGAAGCTTATCACCACTATCATGCCCTGCTATGGCTACCTTTGGAACATATATAATGTATGTATATAAACATTAAGTGTTTTAAAAGCTCCCAACAAATTAACAGTTTTTTTAAATAAAATGTTAGGTACAAAAAAGAAAAAAACACTAGAAAGCAAGAGAAATTACAAAATAGTACATAAAAATACAAAAACAAATGCCAATAAGTTTGTTAATTTTAGAAAAAGATAGCAGAAGAAAAATGAAAATATGAATAAATAAGGATTTAAGCCTAAAATATTAGATTATGAAGCCATTATTTAACATACAATAAAATAATTTATACTGCCTTTTTAACAGTACTAACACCTGAAAACTGCCAATTGAGAAAATATGAACAAGAGTATGAAATGCAAAGTTGGGAAATAGAACTTTCAGTCAGTTAAGTGCCATGTGTGATATATACTTAGGCAATATGTATCGACGAGGCAGATTTTTTCTCATAGTAGGTTGCCATTTATTTCTGCGGTAGACCAGTTCCTATCCAAGGCTATAGAACCTGGCATGTCCTGCTATTTACCCATAGCTGGGGGAAGAGGAGGATTCATACCTTTCTCAAGAGTATTTGCACGTAAGTGAATATCAGTCAGTTATGTGCCATGTGTGATACACACTTAGGTGATCATGTATTTTTCGATACATGACAGATTTTTTCCCACAGTATGCTACCATTTCTTTCTGTGGTAGACCAGTTGCCATCCAAGGCTATAGAACCCAGTCTGTCCATCTATTTACCAATAGCTAGAGGGAGAAGAAGAGGATTCATACCTTTCCCAAGGGTATTAGCATATAAGTGAATGTAATGGATTTGATTGGAATTCTAACTCAGAAAGTAAAAATAAGATGAATAATCTTCAGGTATGTTGTACAAAAACAAATAAATACTAATACAGAAAAAATGGTAACTGTGGAAAAAGAATAATAAACAATACATATATAACTTCATATAAATATAAAAATCATGATATATATAATAAATTAAATAAAATAAATAATAATTGCAAATTTTATTACATTATTATATTACTTTTAAGCAATATTTATGTTTTTTTGTTACTTAAAATTCATTAATTTTTTTTAGAGTTTTAACAAAACACATCATCTTTCCTTGAGTCCAGAATGTCATCTAACATAACTAACAAACTAAAAAAACAATGTGTACTAAATTATATAAGATTAAAAATGCATTTACAGACATATTGTTTTTGTAGTAATTACTCCCTATATAACTTTATGGAGTTTTAAAGTCTAATGAATAAAACTTAAATAATTGCTAAAGGTTAGAAATGTAAAGGTCCTCATAAGCACTCATGTTATCCTTTAGCCACTATGTCTACAATTGGGGTTTGGGTGAACTTATTTGATCAGCTTTGATGGCAAAATGTGAGCTGCTACTGAAGTTTTAATTTGTCATGGTGTGAATAAGAATTTATGATATTTGAAACCTAGAATTTGTAGTACTTAATATTTACATAATAAAAAGAAATACATTTAAAAAACTTACAAGTTCTTTCAGTATCCTAATTATTTCATATATAATGTAAAATATAAAGCTCATCAAATTTATAAACTTAAGAGAAAGATTATAAATAAAACTAATGATACTAGTTTACTCTTATTATCAAAAATGATGGTCATATTTAAGTAGTTTTTCACTTGCATTCGTTACACTTTTTACATAAAGAATTGAGGATTTTTATCTGTACTCATCTTTCTGTTCTTGCCTGTAAAATAAAATTCTTTTTTTGAAAGAAATTTATTTCTTCAAAGTTAAAACTATTCAAATAAATTTAACATGAAACAAAATGGTTTATTACATACACCAAAAAGCACTTTAGTAAGCATGGTAAATGTTCTACAAGATGTGGGCAAGTTTCTGGGTGACTAATTTAGAAGTATGGCAATTAGCCAGAATTGACCTCGAACAACAAATGCCTAAAAACTTAATCTGCACACAGAGACTAGATCAATTCACATTTAAAACTGTAGGATCTGCTTTCATTTTTACCCAAATCACAAAAATTTGGCTCACAGATAAATGACTGTTACCCGTGTTGCATTAGATGTTATCATATGAACTAATAAGCTAGGAACAGGACGTAGAATTTAGATGATCTAAGATTGGTCAATCAGTTCAGAGATTGATTAATTTGGTATTTCACTCAGTGTATATTAAGATATGTGATTAGTATTTTTTTTTTCGTCGGACAAATAGGAAATAATTAATATTGATTCTTGGCTAAAAATTGTGCAGAAATCATATTTATTACATTTTATCATCTATTTATATTTCTTGCATTTATAAAGAATGCATCATCAGTACACAGTTCCAAATCCTTTCCAGAATAATGACTTTTGGTGGACCAAGTGAAGTCAAATCAGTACTAATTAAATAAGACATTCTTGACCTATCAAGCAAACAATGTTTAAATTTAGGCATTTTACCATCTTTCATTTGCTTCTTAAAATCCCTGTTACAAAACATTTTTTTACTAATTTATACCTTTAAAAATGGACATTTTAAAAGAATATATATTCATGTATTATATATTAGAACAAATGCAATGGGTGGGGAGAGTAAGGATAAGAAATATATTACTCTCCATGAAATGGTGACTCAAAAAATATCAAAAAAAGAAACAAGAAAATAAAGCTAATTGGCTATTACTCTTTGCTCTTCAGAGCCCAATCAAGGACAAAACATCTATATGAATGATGATTAAAAAGGGAGAAGTAAATAAAATACTACCAGGGAATAAGAAATTTGAAATCATAGACAGATTACATTAAGACCTAACAGCCATTCCTTCGGCAAGCAGAAGGACGGTTGCAGGTATTATCGACTTAAACGGTGGAAACAGGATGAGCAATAACTGAGCAATACTTAAAAACAGAACAAGATGAGATAGCCCTTCACATTGGCAGCAGAAGGAGAACAGTCTACACTGGCTTGATAGACACTGGAAGAAGATCATAGGGCACAACAGATGAAATGTAATAACAGTGACAAAGATAAGGATAATAGTCCAAATGTACATAATGTAAATATGCAGTCCCAGGTATAAAATAATTCCCAACATTGTTGCTTGAAATTTTTTAATGCCTTATTTATACTATTTACATTATTCAGACTATTGTCCTCATCTTTGTTGCCATATTTATCACAATATTTTGGCTGTTGTACGCTCCGGCCTTCTTCAGGTGGTTGGAATGTCAAACTTAACCCATTATTTTGCTCGCTGAGGTAGACTTCTAGTTCCATGTGCCATGTCTAATAGATGTCAGTTATCAGTTATCTCCTGTTAATTCCCCTCTCCAAGTTCTCCAATGCCTTAACCAGGTATTGAACTCATACTCTTTGGGTCCTGTCACTGGATCTGGTTAAGGCAGTGGAGAACTTGGAGAGGGGAATTAACAGGAGATAACTGATAACTGACATCCATTAGACCTGGCACGTGGAACTAGAACAGTCTACCCCAGTGAGCGAAATAAAGGGTTCAGTTTGACATCCCAACCACCTGAAGAAGGCCGGAACATACAACGTTCGAAACGTTGTGATAAATATGGCAACAAGGATGAGGACATTAGTCTGAATAATGTAAATAGTCTACATAATACCTCATCTCAGAAATATAGACAGATGCCTTATTTATGTATAACATTATTTCCTCTTTTAATAATCAGTTGAAATGGTTAGATGTAACTGTAAGTTCTATGCTAACAGTTTCTTCTCTTGCACTTCTCACTTGTGGAACTCTCTTCTGGCTTCTTGCTTTCTAGTCAAGTTTGATCTTTAAAAATTTAAGAGCAGTATCGATTGTTATCTTCTGAATTTTTGTCCTTTTATTGTTCTCACTCTTTAATAATGTTTTTCTTATATTCTTTCACACTCAGTACCCCTTCCCGCCCAGTATTAGTGGCTTTATTGCCTTGCTTGGGATGAAATGATTAAACAAGTTATTTAATGCCGTTGTTCAACTGTTTCTTTTAAGAGAAGAAACAGAACTGTACATTGTTAGAGCATTCAAGTAATTGACAATAAAAACCCAATATATAAATCTTGTGAAATTATCAGTTCAATGACTGGTCAGTGTACATTAATGGCTTAGGCCGTTTTTGCCATTTTGTGATGCTAGCTTTATTTTGAGCCTAAATGATATTGATCTTGGCTCAAAATGTATAGAAATCAAATTTATTATATTCCCAATTTCTGTCATTTATTTAAGGCCTGGCAACTTGTTAGCCTGGTAAATTTCCTGAAATTGTTTCATGTTAATATTACTTGACCCTAATTTGTGGATAAAATCAAACCTGAGCCCTCAAATGGAAATTTTATGCTTTACTCTCTGCTCATAATACTGTGGTCAGGTTACATTAATGAACTCTTTTCCCTGTTTTTCTTAATGCTAGATTAACTGTGGATATAAATCTTCTTGATCAGTGGCTCAAAAATGCTGTTCTTATTATTGTTGTTGTTATCATCATTGTTATTATGATTATTGTTCAGAAACAAAATGATTGAATTTCTGGGATGAGGAGTTATTATTTACATAATTTATATTCGGACTATTGTCCTCATTTTTTTGTTGCTGTCAACAGAAGCAGCAATTAAAATGTGATAGGCAGCAGCAGTAGTTACAGCACTAATCAACAGGCAGATTAGGTTTAAAGCTCCAAGTTCACTACAGCAAATTGTCCTACGGGTTTAAACAATTGATTTGTGAATTTGGTGTCATATTGTTTTTATTATTGTTATTGCTATTATCATTGTTATTATGATTATCATCATTATTAACCCTAGAACACTAACCATGGGTATATAGTACCCAGCGCAAATTTTCCTATTTTTTTAATTAGTACCTGATTTTCTTACCTAAATAATGGTTTTCAGTTCCTATTAATGTTAACTCAAAGTACAAAGTTAAAAGTGCCTGCATGTATAATATTTCGAATAAAGATTTATATTTAATATTTTTTTGATATTTTCAAAATCAGGTATGATATACCCATGGTTAGTAGTAGTGTAACTTTAATTGACGGTTAGTTTTCTAGGGTTAACAAACAAAATGATTGATTTTTTGCCTGAATTTCTAGGATAAGATTTGGTTTGGGAATTTGGTGACATAGTGAATGTGAGTTCAATCCCTGAGTTGGGCAGTGTGAACTTGGACTTAGTGAAAACAGACAATCAATAAAAAATAAGAATTATCCTGAGACATGAGCAGTGGTATGAGAACAGTGTACCTCCATAGATTAAATAAAAGGTTCATTTTAGAATTCCTAATAGATTGATATACTCATGAGAATTTAAATTTCATTAATTTTCATTTTTAATGCTTTATATTTTCACAACATAAACAATCATGGGTCTTCACATTTTCTTTTTCTTTAATACATGTAAATTAACATGACTTCTGTGTAAAGATAGTGAAGTGGGTTCCTGTTGCCTTCTCCACAGTTTTGAATTCAGAGTTTTCCTTTGCTAGACTGGCTTGTTATTTGACCAATAGGTAGTAGGCAAGGTGAATCCAAAGGTTTTGCCCAAGTTTAAGGGGAAAGAGATGGGTCCATGCCTTTCCCAAAGCTATTAGTGCAAGTAATGAGTGCTACAGACTAGGAGAAAATTTGAACTTGGTTTGCTGATTCCATTTTTTATGCTGATAACTGTTAGGTAACTCACACATCTTTTTCTATGAATATATATTATATATATATATATATATATATATATATATACGTGTGTATGTATGTCTGTGTGTGTATAAAATATTTGTAGATTTATAATGGTAGGTATAATTCAGAGGAGTAAATAAGTTTGCCTGACATCCGGTTCACACTCCTCGTCACAAGAATAGAGGTTTATCCCTTGTTTTTTTGTTTAGGATTGGTTTCCTATTTCTTCTAAGGTCTGCTTTAGCTATATGCTGCTAACACTTGTCCTTTCATATGCAAATATAACTCCACACAATAACCTCTATCTTGAGTGGTTCTTAAGCCTTGTATTGGGTGAATATTAGTGAAAAAAATAATGATATATATATTTCTTTAGCCTTGGCTAGCAACCAGTCTAAGAGAAGGACAATTCTGAAGTAAAAATCTGTGACTAAAGATATCACCAGTCATCTTGAGCATCCTTGTCCCAGGATTATGGTTGTTGATGTTCAGACAATGGTATTTATGTTGTAAAAGTGTTTACAGGTACTTTATTACATATGAGAAAGTGGTCATACTTGAAATCAAGTTAATAGAAATCATATATATATATATATATATATATATATATATATATATATATTATAATTTTTTCATATAGACAAAAACAATTTACTCACTACAAAGATGCAACTTTTTTTCGGGGCATTTAATTGCACTTCAACTGGTGAGAACCAAAATGGTTATAATAAATAATTATTACTCTACGATTGGGATTGAGCCTTTTTTTGAATTAATGCTGTGAACGTTAGAATCTGTATATTATTTTATTCTCATTACATTCATATATATATATATATATATATATATATATATATATAGTTGGTAAGCTGAGTTTAAATTGCAGTCAAATTCATGACATTCTCTTTTGCACAAATTCTCTGAAAGGTCTGAATCCATCTCACCTCTCCCCAAGCTATGGGTTAAATAATAAAACAGACTGGCCTCTTGCGTATTGGGTGGCCACCAGTCTAAGGGAAGGACAACCATGAATTAAAAATCTGTAACTGAAGCTATCATGGACTGAGCGTGCGAGCAACGATGAGGTCTTGGAGAGGATAAAAACAAGGAGGAGGCTTATACTTAACATTAGGAAGAGATAACTGAAGTTTCTGGGACACATAATGAAGAAGGAGGGCCTGGAGAATCTGATACTCACGGGTCAAGTAGAGGGAAATAGAACAAGGGAAAGCAATGCATGACATACCTGGCAGGCTTGAGTAAGTGGATAACAGAATGTGGTCTGGAGGAGGAAGTAGAGGGACAAAACTTATTGAGAGCTACAAGGGATAGGGGGAAGTGGGGAGAGCCATGATTGCCTACATCCTGAAAGGACACAGAACATGAAAAGAAAAAAGACTAAAGCTATCATAAGTCATCTTGAGTCTTATGTCACTAGATAATGGTCGTTGATGTTCACAGAGTAGTATTGGTGCTGTAAATGTGTCTGTCAACAGAGATCTCTCTGTGTTAAAGGTACATTCTTACATGTAAGAAAATGGTCACGCTCAATATCAAGTAGACACCCATTTTCTATCTATCTATCTATCTATCTATCTATCTATCTATCTATCTCCAAAGTGGTTATTTTGGGGTGCAGGATTGTACTTTTTCAGAGCAGAAGCCAGTTATTTCCAGGACAGTTTACAAAATTTTAAGGCTAAATTCTTTCTGTTTACACACTGTAAAATTTCCTCACAGATATACATGTGTGTGGGTAACTGTATTTTAAATTTGTACTATATATATATCTATATCTATCTATATATATATATATATATATATATATACACACAAAAGTGGGTGCATATGTACATACATACATACATACATACATATATCTGTCCATACAGACACACACAAAGAGGGAACTGAAAGGTTCTTGGCCTGCTTCACTTCTCCAAATCTGAACAAAGAGGAAAATTCACTTCTTGGGTAGGCTGACAGATTTTCGGCACCTCCCTGTATGTGTGTGTTTGCCTATACATTCATACATTTATAGTTATTTATAAATAATTATTAAAAATCACAATATTTCTCTGTTATTTCTTATATATTTGTGCAGCATCTCTTTTTTTTATACAGGTTTCATTGAAGGTGACTGACAAGTTACTGCAATTAAGCTTTGTATTATTTCTTTTTTGGACATAATGTAAAAACTATCCAAATGTTCTTTGAATTCTGATCACTTTCAGCCATTATCTGGGAGGATTTCTTGCTTGTCTGAATATGTAGATCTTCTTTTTCTTTCTATAGCATCGGAAATATTTAATTCTTAAAAACAGTCAGCACATTGTTGCAGTATTCATAATTGAATTCATTTTAATATAAGGTGTAAGCAAAACGGTGCTCAATGTAGTTAGACACAGCTAAGAAGTATATATTAATAAATATACATATACCTATGTTCGAAACTTTAAGTTGCACTTCGAATGTAGGTATATGTGTGCATATATATACATATATATACATATATATATGCTCCAAGACATATATTTAACTGTCAATAAATAGCGTAATTTAAAAAAAAATATCTTTCAGTCTACACATATCTCGTCTTAGTGTTTGCCTATGTATGTAAAAAAATTGCCCCCTGAAGATGACAATTTGAAATTGTTGAAAGTACTCAGCATGTGTCTTCCATCTGACAACAACTCAAATGTAAGGATCTTATTATTCAAGGAATTGATAGTAAGTTAATGTTTCATTAAGTCTTGTTAGCGAAGTGATTTTGCCATTAATCACATTAATATTACTAATTGTTTGTATAAATTGTTTCTTTATGATATAAAATATAAACTGCACACTCTAATATATATAACCTCTATCTTGAGTGTCTCTTAAGCCTTGTATTGGGTGAATATTAGTGAAAAAAATAATGATATATATATATATATATATATATATATATATATATATATATATTTCTTTAGCCTTGGCTAGCAACCAGTCTAAGAGAAGGACAATTCTGAAGTAAAAATCTGTGACTAAAGATATCACCAGTCATCTTGAGCATCCTTGTCCCAGGATTATGGTTGTTGATGTTCAGACAATGGTATTTATGTTGTAAAAGTGTTTACAGGTACTTTATTACATATGAGAAAGTGGTCATACTTGAAATCAAGTTAATAGAAATCATATATATATATATATATATATATATATATATATATATATATATATATATATATATATATTATAATTTTTTCATATAGACAAAAACAATTTACTCACTACAAAGATGCAACTTTTTTTCGGGGCATTTAATTGCACTTCAACTGGTGAGAACCAAAATGGTTATAATAAATAATTATTACTCTACGATTGGGATTGAGCCTTTTTTTGAATTAATGCTGTGAACGTTAGAATCTGTATATTATTTTATTCTCATTACATTCATATATATATATTAAATTTATGCAGAAATATAATCTTAAAGTGTGCTATATTTATGGGGTAAAGTGCTCAATATCAGAGATAGAGCGTGTGTAAATATAAAAGTGGACATGGAAGTCAGCACTTAGAGGCGACAGTCTGTTTCATGCTAGTGCAATCGTAATGCACCAGTGACCCTTATATAAACAGCCGAGAAAATAACAGCACTAGTCGCCTGACGATTGCACTAGCATGAAACAGACTGTCGCCTCTAAGTGCTGACTTCCATGTCCACTTTTATATATATATATATATATATATATATATATATATATATATATATATAAATTTTTCATATAGACAAAAACATCAGAAATATAAAAAATTTATACATCATTATCTCATATATATATATATATATGAGATAATGATGTATAAATTTTTTATATTTCAAGAACAATTTTAGGGGGAAGAAATATGACAAAGTGAAGAAGTTTTTGTGTGATATTTTGATCCTTTTCATCATCCACATTATATTTGAATCCAGGTTATTACAACATTTCAGTATTCATGGCAGATCTTCTGTTATCGCAATGTGGGATATTTAATAAAAAAGATGACGGAAAGAAAAACAATCTAAATGAAATTTGCTAGATGATGTACCCAAAATATATATTAAAAAAAAATATTTTAATATTTTAAATTCACAGCATCTTTCACTCAAGTGCATGTGTAATAGCATAAATATAAATATGAAATTTAGTCTGATGAAATTGTAAAGGACAAAACACATGAAACAAAAGCTTTTTTCATTTGTGTATATATATATATATATATATATATATATATATATATATATATATATACACACACATGTGTACCTGTATGAGTGACTGCAGATGTAGAGGAACGTATATATATGAAATTTACATGGATGTGTTTACAATATATGATAGAGCAAGATCTCTAAGATTACATTCAAATATCACTCCATATTAACTTAAAAACTAAATTTTAAGTAAGAGAAATTACCAATCTAAAAATAATCGCTAATTGAACTCATGAATAAAATTCAAACTGATAAAGATATCACCTTAATAATCAATTACAACTAGAAGTAAACTTATATTTGAAAATAAAATTTTTAGTGTTTTAATGTAAATTCTATGAATATTTTTCTAATTGACTATTTCATATTAAATCCCCAAAATTTTTGTAATAAAGTTTAAAAAAAAAACTTTAACTAACATATAATTAAATTCCTTACACTGTTTAAACATTCAAACTTATATAAAAAAGTATAATATTTATGAACTCTCAAAGTAAAGCAAAAAACAGCGTCCATTCCAAAGAAAGTTAATGACACTTTATCACAACTTTTTTCTCTCTTTTTCTCTCTCTTTCTCTTTATGTCTTTTTGTCCTATCCCCCTCCCATATCAATATATAACTTCCGTTAACAGATTTAATGTGTCAATGTCTGGATTTCCTCTAAAAATAAAAATTTAAATTTGAAAGAATAGAAATGTTACATCTAACTCAATCATGTCTCTCTACCCCCTTCACTCCCTCACTTCGTTAATTTACTTATTACTGCCCGTCAAAAATGTGTAAATTTCTTTTAATTTTTCGTTTCAACCTTTGGAAATAAAATCTGATGATCCGCTGTCCTTTAAAAGGGCTGTGGTGAAATAATTTATTATATGGAACCTTAAAGTGGTCTGTTTTTTTTTAAATTATTAGCTCTGATTTACATTGAACTCTCTGGATTCTATCCTCCTTGGGTCTACCCATACGGATTACCTAGTTTTTTGTAAACTATATATATATATATATATATATTTCATTTATTATTTTATACATTATTTTATAAATGGTATTTGAGTAGAGGATGCATATTTTTCTAACAAGATTTCTCAAATATTCAGGTTGGTAAATGTAAATAAATATACTGTTTAATAAATAAGTAAAAACAGAGCATCAACTCAAATATGAGTATCAATTTTGATATGTCCCGGAAAGGGATATATTTGATTGAAGTAGCTAAGTGGTTTTGTCTACTGTAACCAAGTACACGGTAGCAGTAATCGACTGGGACTCATTGTAGTCACAGGTAATATGCTAGGCAATAGGTGTAGACCAATAGGATAGCCAATGGTGTAAGTCCAATGGGCGTTGTCATCCTCTGACTTGGTCTCTCCGTCAGTCTGTATTTATGACTGACATCAGCCAATCATATTCCAGTGAGGGGGAACACAGGTGTATGCATATTCTATTATATCAAATTTATAAAATAATGTTTAAATAAATAAATTATATATATATATATATATATATATATATATATATATATATATAATGTAAATCTATTCAAACCCAGTGAGTGAAACAACCTGAGTATGGCAATTTTCAAACAAATTTTGCATCTGCGGAAAAAAATTTTAAAAAAATACCCAGAAAGAACCAGAAACCTCTGAACAGGGCAAAAGAAATCGTCCAGTGCCTTAAATCTCTGGTACAAAGAAAAAAAATCCCAGCGAGTAATAAGTTAAAATTAAGAGTGCTCAATACACAAAGTAGAGCAAAAGTAAAATAAATTCATTAGGTCCTTAGCCAGTTCACCCTTATGATCCCATGTGGTGAAACCTAGGTAGGTAGTACCTGGCTCATTAGGATTTATTTATTTTATATATATATATATATATATATATATCACATTAATTATTAATTTTATATTTCCTTTAAATTTATAATTAATTCAAATATTGCTATATAACTATTTGTAAATGATATATGTTTTACACTGTACATAATATATTGAATATGTATTATTTATTTCATTTTAAATCATGTACAAATAGTTCTTTTTCATACTTCTATCTCATATATATATATATATATATATATATATATATATATATATATATATATATATATATATGGATAAAATAACTGAAAAAAAATTGGGTGATTTTTTTACGAAAGTATTTATTTCTGTGTTTTTATATATATTTAATATTTCAGACCACCTCGGCCCTTCCTCAGAAATTAAATGAGATACTGTGTAATTTCTGAGGAAGGACCGAGGTGGTCTGAAATATTAAATATATATAAAAACACAGAAATAAATAATTTCGTAAAAAACACCCAATTTTTTTTCAGTTATTTTATCCATATATTATATACATATCAAGAAAGTATATGTGGCTTCTCATCATGCTATATATATATATATATTTATATATATATATATATATATATATATATATTTATTATGTAAAAATCTAGACAAAAAAAGAATGCAAATCACATTGATCCTTGGTTTTCAAACAGTGTACTAATTTATGGTCAGAAACCAAATATCAAACATTTGGACACCTACATAGTACAAAGACTGATTTAGCAATTATTGAACCCATAGATCCAGTTGGTGTGTGTTATTAAATGCAATTCTTTTTGCTTGAGAAATAAAGAGTGTGTAATATAGACTCAGAGGCACTCATGGATAAAAATCTTGGCTACAGACCACTATAAGCATTCTGTCAGTTGATCAATAAAAACGTGGCTTGTGTTGCTGATGGAGCTGGGGCTGGGGCTGTAATATAACTGACACAAGAACGATATCGCCCCAGAGGATTTTGGCAAATGCTAGATTATCTGTTGATTATATTATTATTGTTAAGTAGCGAGTTGCTCGAAAAATGTTATCAGACATAACATCTTCTCTGTCTATTATGGTCTACTGGTTAATTTCTCTCTGTAAAACTTCAGTATAAATTTCTTGGAGTAGCTTAAGCTGGTCCGCAGTGCAAGGTGGGTGTGGTTTGCCGAAGGAGATGGGCCATGATGTATGAGGCCATAGGAAAAGGAAATGACTGAGCTCAGATCCCAATGTATACATTTTTTTTTCTCTCACCAATTTTTTTTTGACAGGAGAATATATGTAATGTAATACATTAAGCATTTTTCATTGTACTGGTTGAAAGTTATTGGGGAATTAGTTAATAATAAATTAATTAAAGGTGCTCTTAACAAGACCTGATACAGTTTAAATTTGTTGGAATGAAATCAATAATGATTAAAACAAATAGTGCATGATTATGGGCAGATAGTCAATGATAGATTTGTTACAGTAAAATGACTGTATTATCAGAGAATTTCTATTTGCCTAATTGTTACCATAGCATATAAAATATGGTATATTGTAATGAGATTTTTGTTAGGGCGATACCCTTAAAATGCTCTAACTTCAAGCATAAATCAATTTCCAGTCTAATTTGCAATTTAATAATATTTGGCCCACATTTGAGATTACCATCACGGAGGAGTAATGGATAGTGGCTTGAATTAGAGAGCCAAGTTCGAATTCCAATTGAATCCATTACATTCACTTACGTGCTAATACTCTTGGGAAAGGTATGTATCCTCCTCTTCTCCCCTCAGCTAGGGGTAAATAGCAGGACAGACCTGGTCCTACAGACTTGGATGGCAACTCGTCTAATGCAGAAAGAAATGGCAACCTACTGCGGCAAAAAATCTGCCTCATCAGTCATGTATTGAAAGATGCATGATCGCCTAAGCATATATCACGCATGGCATATAACTGCCTGACTACTGAAAATAATCATCTGATCTTTTAATCTGTTTGATGCTGAAAAGAAAATCATCTCTATTAGGTTGGAAAAAAATCCCGTCACGTTTCAAGATGGGAAATAAACAAACACTTTTTGGTTGTAATTGGTGTGTTTAATCAAGGTAGTATTTCTTCACATAATCGATAACATAATCCCATCTGTTGGCAAAATTTTAATCCCTCAGATGAAAATCTTTCAATTTCTGATTCAAAGGAACACTCACCTTCAACCTCTTCACAATAATTAAACCATTTTACATCTAAAAAAAATGTTGCACTGATTCTTACTCAAGGGAAATAACTTTTGGTATAATAAATACTATATTCTAGAGTAGTTTTCCTTATTTATTTATTTGGGTGACAGAACTAATTTCAACTCAAGGGTAACTTGCAGTTCAAGCCTCGTGCTCACTTTCTAATAAAAATTTCACGAATAGTTCCATTTAGGTGTAAATGTACATGCTTAATTTGAAAATAACAAAGAAATTTGAAGTTATCGACAATAAAAGTTTGGATTTAGTCATGTCGCGGTGGGTGAAGTTGAAATTAATTCTGCACCCCATTTATTTATTTGCAAATAATTATAATATATCACCTGTAAATATGAAATAATTTGTCATTGAGCTTAAGGACCACCTTTGGTGGACTTTAAATGAATAATGAATAAAAAAAAAGTGTCAACCCTAGTTGGGATCATCGAGTCAATGCAAATGATCCTTTGCTTAGCTGTATAGTATGTGTTTTGCCAGGGCTACATACAGTTTTGAATTCAGAAATTTTCTTTTCCTAGACCGGTGGCCATTCAATGCTATAGAATCTAGTCTTCCCTACTATTTACCTGGTAGGAGGGAGAATATTTGGATTCATACCTTTTGCAAGGATATTAGCATATAAGTGAATGTAATGAAGTTGAACTCAGCCCTCCGATTCCTCAATACGAGCTGCAATCCATTACTCTACCGTGTCTCCTGTCAGTAGAATAATAATTTGTTTTATAAACTTTAGGAATAAAATACATTTATGAGTACATGTTTACAGAAACCACAGTCTTACAGAACAAACAGATACTACACTTTGATCCTGTATTTGCTTGACTCTCCACAGTAGCAGGATGTGACACAAATGCGTTTTTAATGTGAAGGTGCCCATAACTGTATATATGTGCCAAGGACAAAAATTGCCAAATCCCTGGAACTACTGTCACGTTGACATTGGTATTAGTGTAATGAGGGAGGTTCTGCCACAAGGTCAGGATCAAAACATCCTTAAAAGTTTTTTCTATGAATTATCCAAAGATAGAAATGTGTCTGAAAGACAAGGAACAGAAACTGCACATAGATCTCACCCTGAAGGTTAGAGAGCATCCACTTTCATGCTATTTACCTACCTCCCCATGTTAACAAGCTGAAACACAAAGTTGGTTTAATGTATCCATCAACCTTTCCTCTTCAGTACAATGAAGAAAATGCTACTGCAGGGTTGGAATCCCTGAGGAACAGTCTTCTTTCATAGATACAAGAGGAGAGAGAATGCAGATATTGATGATATTACATACCCTCCCAATACCACAAGGTCAGTTTAATATAGGGTACACATATGCATATGTTGTAACCGAGGGAAGGTTTTTGAATAGAATAATCACACGAAGGTTGGTAATGATAATAATACTTAGTACAAGAACAACACATATAAGATTTGCCAGTGGCGCATAAAAGAAGTAGTCAACTACTAGAAGTAAGTCAAGTAAATTCTACAATGAATCTCCAACTACAGACCAACATACAGTATTTACTACTGTATTTATGTGAATGGAGACATACCCATTATCATTCGTAGGTAAGCTACAACATTATACATTTAGACTAAGGAGAGAAATTGCCCCATTTTTACAACCACTGTCATGCTGGTAGTAATATTCCATCAACCCACCCTCTTTAGGTTTATGTTCTCATAGTGTTGGAATCCCTGGGGTCATGCCCTGTCTACACATAGTTTCAAGTGGTGGAGAACAGATACTGTACTTTGATGCCATCTGAGAGTTCAGAGATCATACATTTTGATCACAGGCAAGTACAAAGGAGCAAAACATTGATCCAATGTAAAGCATACAGATGTTATATTCTGACTCTAGGCAGAAGGCTGGGACACAGCAATTTGATACCAGTCAGAGAATACAAATACTCTGATCATAGACAGAAATATATACATAACTTCCATCATTTTTATAAATACTGCTCCAGTATATATATATATATATATATATATATATATATATATATATATATATATATAATTATTTATTTAAATATTATAACATAAATATGTTATAAAATCACTACAAAAATAGTCATTTTGTTTCAACACTTCTGGTGTCTTATCAAGTGATCTATATATATATATATATATATATATATATATATATATATATACACACACATATATATATATATATATATATGTGTGTGTGTGTGTGTTTGGTAAAAGTAGTGAGAACGTGATAATACAAAATTCAACATGATAGGGTTGGAACAGCAATTCACTAAGGACTGTGCAAAAAGCTTGTGTTTGACCATACAAACTAATATTTTTTCTTGAACCTCTAGAATCTTGTGAAGTATAGGGTTACACCCACTCTACATTAAGTGGTATTGCTATATAGTTTCAGTAGCAAGTAGGTTTTATGGAGTACAGTTGCTAGCCCTACTACCAACCTGTTGTGCATTCAGAGTTATCCTTCTCCTTGATTGGTTGCTGCTAAGGCTGAAGAGCCCAATATGTCCAGCCATTTAACACATGGTTGAAGAGAAAACAGATAGATTCATACATTTTACATTTCTGTCAAAGTGAATGAAATGACTTCAGAGGAAATTTGATCTCGTATAAGCTTGAACCATTTTGAAAATAAAGAGAGGAAAATGCTCAGGTATTTTGACATGCAGACAGATCTTTCTGTCCATCTCAGAAGACTAGATCTCAAAAAGGAAAGGACAAGTTTTTTTCTCATGTCTAGGCTTTTATCTGAAGATCACAGCATGAAAATGGAAGAAAGTGTAAAAAAAGGAATAATTTTTATGACACTGATTAAAAGCTGAAGAAATGATAGAATATAAAGATGACAGTGTTGCACATAATTATTGGGATACTGAGAATAGCTTCAAGAACTAGAAATACTTGGATGAATTGACACAGTGCAAATATTACTGTAGAAGTTGATAAGAATATTGAAGAAAGTGTGTCCTTATCTCTTGTTGTCTGATATTTTCCAGCTGTGAAGTAACAGTAATGAGAAGACTAGGAAGACTTGACTTAAATTTCAGTATGTGTCACAGTTGCCGCCATCTTTGCTTGAGGAGTTAGACTCATATAATAAAAAACACACTTTGCAAAAATCTATCATACACTACAAAGTTAAAAAAAAATCTTCATCTCAGTTACAACCTACATTTTTCTCTGGTCATCTGAAAGGTTAACATAAAGTATCGTAACATACTGACACAGAACTGAGCTTTGGGTTATTCAAAAATGCCATCAGCAAACCCCAGGTATGTGTATACAGTATGGCTGCTATGATAAATAATATCCAATAGGATTGAGTAAATATCAGTGTGCAAGATTTAAACACATTTTGCCTTAGGCCTGATCTACTTTGATAGAAATGTTTCCATTTAGCAAATGATTACAGTGAACAAAACCTATCCATTCAGGTGTAATGGTAATAGTGAGAGTAGCTGTTTCCATTCAGGAAACTTTCACTAGTCATTGACCAAACAGAATTACTGTTGGTTAAAATCTATGTAATCTTTCTCTTAAAACAGTTTTTCAGGAAAATAGGTTTTTCAAGTTCAGTTATCACTGTTTCTTGTATTGGTGGGTGTTTCCTTCCTAACCTTATGTTTAAGATAGTGTGGAAAGTCAACATTTTGATTACATTATTATTTCCAATTCTAGTTACATGTGCTATTCATTTTAATTGTTATTGCTGTTGGAAGTCTTCAAGTGATGTGGTTTTTTCGTTATTTGGCAAAGTTCTTTGTGGCTTACAACAACATCACGATGAAACACTAGTTCCCCGTATGATTACCAAAATTAAGCAACGTCAAGCATGGTCATTAACTAGATGGACAACCACTTGGAAATACCAGGTGTTGTAAGCTTGGATGTACAGGTGGTATAATGGATAATTGCTCAGAATTGTTAATCAGAGATCCGAGTTCCAATTTCTTTTGGACTCATTATATTCACTTATGTGCAAATATCCTTGGGAAAGGTATAAATCCACCTCTTGTCCTCCCAGCTATGGGTTAATTAGTAAGAATTGTATCACTATATCATTATTATCCCCCAAAAAATTCTTCAGTATCTGTCTATATTTCTGAGATGAGGTATTATGTACACTATTTACATTATTCAGACTATTGTCTTCATCTTTGTCGCCATATTTATTACAACGTTTCGGCCGTTATACGCTCCTTCTTCTGGTGGTTGGAATGTTGAACTGAACTTTTTATTTCGCTCACTGTGGTAGACTGTTCTAGTTCCACGTGCCATGTTTAATGGATGTCAGTTATCAGTTAACACCTGTTAATTCCCCTCTCCAAGTTCTCCACTGCCTTAACCGGGTATTGAACTCACACTCATTGGATCCTGTCACTAGATCTAACTGTGCCATGTGTCCTTGAGGACATCTTTGTATGAATTTCTGGGTATTATAAACCTAATGTCTTCAGCCAGCATTTTTTAACCAGTGCTCATATTGCAATTTTTTTGTTATCATTTCATGTTTTTACCAGAGTTCATATTGCAATTTGTGTTGTTATTATCACTTTTCTCTGGCACTCCTTATTACTAGTTCCCATAGTGTATTCATTTCTATACTTGGTCAGCTCAGGAGATTTTTGTGGCCTGGCATATGTGCTGATACCTTAAGATTACAAATTTTCCAAGGGTGTTCTTTGTCCATGATCTCAACCTGATCCAAATGGAACTAGAACAGTCTCCCCCAGTGAGTGAAATAAAGGGTTCAGTTCGACATTCCAACCACCTGAAGAAGACCGGAGCGTACAATGGCCAAAACACTGTAATAAATATGGCGACAAAGATGAGGACAATAGTTCGAATAATGTAAATAGTGTAAAAAATATTCTTACAATCTAAAATAAATATTTTCTGGCTTTAAATAACCTACAAAGGATTGATAAGCTGTAAAGAATCAATGAATCAAAGATCTTTGTTTGTGATTCTGTAGTGCCTGTCCATAGGGTTTAATGAAGGATTGTCTTCTTTAATGACTATGAGGACTCACTCACTTGTAGCTATTTTTAATCATTGATCTGAGAAAATGCTTGAATGTAGCTAATAGTGTTAAAACTGGATGTTGTTTAATAAACTGAGTGGCAACACTTTACCAGACAACTAGAAAAATGCTCACTGAGGAGAAATTTCAGCAAACTTAAGTAATACCTAAAGGTTAAATCCACTTTGGCAGGAAGAGAGACAAGCTACTGCCACTGCTTAGAGCACATCCATTAAGCTGAGGAATGGGAGTCTAATATCTTCTGAAATTTGTTAGCTAAGGATGATGAGAATCAGAATAGTTAATAAATAGTTAAGAAATTTTTGAACAAATTGGATGGCATGCTTGAGGATATGTAAGGACATGACTTGAGTTTCTTGTAGCATCATATGCAATGTCTTTTTTACTGATGTTCACCAAGGGCCACTCCGGATAGAGGATTACTAAAGGCAGTTGTTGCATGAGTAGGGGTGCAGTTTTTATAGATACATGGGAAAGATAATAATTAACCCTAGACTTGAAAAAGTTAACATTCTTGTGCTTGGGAAAACATCCTCTTGTGATTCTATTTCACAAAGCAGCAGTTCTTGGGAACATGGAACTTACTGCTTACTAAAGGAATACAAAGAGAATGAGAGTGGTTCTTCTCAATGTATATGGTGTGGCAGGTCTTAACTAGGAGTGCTACAGTTGTGGGAACTAAGGATTGTAGTTTGAACATTTTCCATGGAAATAGTGATAGAGCAGCAAGAGGTTTGCAACATTTCATCTATGGGGAAAGGGGTTGTATAGTGGAAAACAATTTATCACCTACAAGGCCACATAGACACTGAGAAAGTGAAGACTGATCAGCTGCAGCCCAGATATGGCAGCAGTACTCCATATTCAACCTGATCTGGCTCTTGTAAATGTTGGTTGGTTGATTTTGTTTTGTGGCATATCAACTTCTATGTGTTATTTAATGCCAAAATCTGAATATTTTGAACACCATTTTATGGTTTCAACTAAATACATTTTGAATGTAATTGCATGCCTTCAGCTACAGATAAAATGTATTGTTGGTAATTTCTATTATAAAATGTACTGCTGGTCATTTTGCTTTAAATAGGTGTTGCTGGTAATTTTACTATAAATCGGTATTGTTGGTAATCTTAATATAAAAATGTATTTTTATACTTTTATAGTGTTTTCTTTTCATTTGAGGGTTTCATTATTTGCTTATAGCTTGGATCTGAACAGGTGCTACCACCTCGTCTTGTAAAGGCAGAGCATAGAAGGTGGAGTCAGATACTTACTTGAACAGTACAGGGAACTGACCATTTTTCCAGCAACTTTAACAAAGGATCATATATATGAGTTCCACCTGCGGTCTGAGGTGAGCTTAAGTCTCAAAAGATGTTGGACAAAATATCCTAAGCACAGCCTATCATATGCTCAATTTCTTTATCTTGTATACTAAATTTGTTATAATGGATTCATACAAGGATGTATTTGAAGTGTTTACAGTTTATAAATTTTGCATTTTTATTATGTATTCAAGGTATGTGCCATCACTACTTCCATTTCAATTCCAGGTTATAGTTTCTGTTTTAGAAAGGTTTATCTTGAGTTCTTCTTGAAACATGGTACCTTTTCTATCCTAAGTTCAGTTTTATATAGTATCAAATATGAAACTTAAGAGAACTCAGAATTTAACTCACTACCGTAGAAATTGTCTGCAAAAATGGATTGTTAACCGTTACTCAAAAGCTACAGGAACTAGTAATTTCTTCTCAGATAGATTAATTTTGTATATGAGCAAATGTGGGGATCAAACACATGATACAAAATGGTTCTCTATGGTGGAGTAATGGATAGCAGCGCGGATTGAAGAATTGTGGAGCCAAATTCCACTCAAATCCATTACATTCACTTACGTGCTAATACCCTTGGGAAAGGTATGGATCCTCTTCTTCTCCCCCCAGCTATGGGTAAATAGCAGGACAGATTGGGTTTTATAGCCTTGGATGGCAACTGGTCTACTGCAGAAAAAAAATCTGCAGCATCTGCGTGAAAAAATCTTCCTTGTCAGTCATGTATTGAAAGATACATGATCGCCTAAGTGTGTATCACGCATGGCACATAACTGACTGGAGACAAATTTAATATCATACTACATGAGACATTTGTAAAATAGAAGGGTACTACCAGCGGGATAATATTAAAGTGGTTGTTTAGAAAGAGAGTAAAAATATCTTGGCTTTCTCCACTCTCCACGGCCCATTTTAGGCTTTAGTATATCCATGATATACTAACACCTTGACACAACAGAAGGGAGGATTAGAATAACAAAGAAATTAATTCCAAAAATGAGTTGAACTTGAAAACAGTTTATATATAGCATGCAAAAATGTTGTATATAAATATATATATTTATCGAAATTTGCCCCTCAAAAATTGTAGCATATATGAAAAACGCAAGCAGTATTTAAAAGGATGAATATAAAGAGGGTTTGACTTGTACTGGTCCTAGGAGTTATACAGCCAGTCTGGGTGATATCTTTGGGTGATATTTAGGAAGCCTGTCATTGTTCCTTCATCAAGCTGCAACCATTTCTGTCTTTGTTGAAAGATCATCAGTAACTGTTTGCCATCACCCACAGACTGTTGTCATTCATGAGCTGCCATGTGATCTTCAGGGCCCTTTTGGGCTTTACTAAAGTAATTTCTTCCTGGAAGAAGGGAGGTAACTGCCATCTGCAGACTGTCAGTAGTAACACTTTTGAAATAATATATGAGATCAGCTTATTAATCCTTGCCTCATGGTTAGTTCAATTATGTTTTGATAAACTGTACAAAGTTCTGCTTTAAAATTCACTTGGGTGGTGTGGCTGCTGTTTTGAAGCCAGGAGATTCGATTGTAAATTTTCCCATCAAATGGAGTCAATAGAATTTTACAAAACTAAGAGGAATGAAAAGATATGTGAACATATAATTTTATTTATTACTATTTTAGTTGAACAATTTGAAAAATTTCTATCAAGCCACTCCCACCATAGAATATTTTTATGGGTAAATTCAGCCCCATCATTAAATGTTATTGTTATGATCCGAATACTAGAAAATTAAATAACTTACTTCATTTCTCTCTAATGAAACTCAGCAAGTAGATTATTTTAATTTCAGTCTCGATAAATAATTTCTTTGTAAATGCTGTTTTGATCTGTTGTGTACATTGGGCTATTTTTGTTAATATGCAACTTTAAGCCCTGGGTACTGTGGGTTAAGAACCAACGTCTTTATCAGGGGAGCCTTGGAACTAATCTCTACTGCCACTACTGTTGCATGGATTTGGTGCCTTTGGCTTGATGAGCAGATCCATGTCTCTTCCTTCCAGTTTCATAGTCCTTCTGGATGAGAAATTTTTAAGTGTATTTTATTAATGATCACAGAGGTTCATTTTAGTGCATGGCTAGCTGGTGCACACATTGGAATCACTTTTAACCTGACTCTACCTTAGCCCTTTGGCGAAAGAAACCCATTCTCAACATCAGATGGATGTTGACAAGCAGTATCCTTAACTATAGGACCGCCCCAAAAAGACACGTGAATGCTTAATGTTCAGAAGCATCCCAGAGGCAATCATTGTAAAAGATGGGGCAGGCAGCATGATCTTGAAATTCAATAAGTTTAGCTAGATTATTCTAAGTCTAACATAACAGGTTTTTCACCAGAGCAGTAACGGCAAAAATTGTTGCCCTCAAGACAGGGACAAATTTTCACTAAGTCAATTTCAGATCCAAGAACTAGGCATCCATGCAGTACCATTCTCAAAGACATCTGGAAGCTAAAGTATTATCTCAGCAAACAAAAACCTCATTTCATTGAGAGTGTCGATGCGGTGTTGTATCCGATGATCCCCAAGATGTTTTTGCCAGAAGCTGGGGAGCCCTAATGAATGGCCGGCAACACTGAAAACAATCCAACAACACACAAAGAATTAAATCTTTTTCAACAGACCCTTCCCCAAGTGTCACCTCTAACACCCCCTTTACCTATACATACTGCTTCTTTACTCAAGCACAAAACCAAAGTTGGCTGTCATTATTTGCCTTTGGAATCATTGTCTTGGAATCTTAACAATTTTATAAGTGTTTTTCTAGAAAACTCTTCATTTTCAGATCTTTCTTTATCATTATTATGAAAGCTGACAAGTGTATCAGAGCTTGCCAAAACTATTAAATGCAGGGTGTCCATAAAGTTTGTGTGCACTTTAAAAAAATTTATAACTTTATTTGTATTTGCGATAGAAATAATCTATAAAAAATGTTATAAAGTTTAATGTACCTAGTTTTAAGTATAGCTAAACTAACTAATGTGATTTCAGGCATTACTGTAAATCAGTTGGCAAATGTTTTCCGTGAACTGCAAAATCATATTACCCTTTGTATTGCTAATGATGGAGGACATGTGGAAACTTAAATAAAATTTCAGTTAAACCTTAAAAAATATAGATTTACTTCTTTCTAATCCTTTTTACAAATTATTTCTATCACAAATACAAATAAAGTTATAAATTTTTGAAAGTGCACACAAACTTTATGGAGACCCGGTATATATGTGTGTGTATGTGTGTGTGTGCTGAAAAATTCTTGGTGCAGACAAGAAGGTGAAAGGAATTTCTGCATTATTTAGACATTGGGTCAGATTTTTGGGAATGACCAAACCTCAGAATTTTTGTTGTAATCTTCATTGGACCAACAAATCTTTAGCCCTCCTCATACAAATTTGTCAAAGCTAACTTATGCAGCTGGCATAAAGTTTTAGCCTTGGTTGGCAACCAGTATATGATAAGGACAATTCATAATTCAAAACCATATGTATCAGGGGCACATATTTGAACTAATGTCCACACAGCATAGTTGCAGTATAAACCACAAGTTGGCTCATTTGTGTGTTGAAGTACACAGTGAGGAACAAAATCAGTACTAATAGATTCTGAAATTACCTCTTTGACATTTGTATTAATTGCTGACCATTGACAAAATATTTCTTTTGGATTTTTAGTGCATTTTATAAACATTATTTGCAGTAATTTCCATTAGCATTGCATTTATATTGAATATTTAATAACAATTTTCTCTCAGTCAATGTTACTTTAATTCCTGACAATTGACAAACAATTTATTTCTGATTTTCAAAGTTTTTCTGTAGTAAAATCTTTTTGCAATGAATTTTCTATAGTAATATTATTAGCACTATTATTTTTTTTTCTTTTTATATATGATTTGAATATTTTAAATGAATAGAAATGTTGACGTATTTGTTCAATAATTCCAACCCTTTATATCAAGGTTCTATAAACAGATATAGTAAAATCATTTGCAATATATTGCTATAGTAAAACACTTCTACATTTGCCATGCTACAATATATGTAATCATTTGAAAGAAGGAATGTTTTGTTGTGTTTCTTTAATAAATCCTATCCTTTATATCAAGAATTCCATAAAGAGCTAGTATTCAAATCATCTGCAATGCATTCTTCTTGTAAAATCATTTCCAATACATTTCAATAGCAAACCTCTGCTACATTTGCTATGTCACTATATATGTAATCATTAGAGAGAGAGAAAGTTTTGATGTATTTCTTTAATAAATCTGACCATTTTATCAAGGGTTCCATCATCTGCAATGAATTCTTAAAATTATCTCCAATACTTTGCTATAGTAAAATACTGCTACATTTTCTATGTCATTTTCTATGTAAATAGCTGAATTACCCACATCTTGCTGCATGTCAAACATTTTTTTTTGTAAGAAAATGATGATTGACTTTGAATCATTGTTATAATTTGTGGAGAAAAATGATGCATTTCACTATTACTCAATGATCTTGCTGAGATGACCTCCATCTTCTGGATTTCTCCTTCTATATTTTGAATAGGAATCATTCGCTTCTTCAATTTAATTTTAATTTAATTCAAAGGGAAAAAATTTTTTATTGGGTATATTGTGCAAAAACTGATTGATCTGACCTCTTTGATATGTATTTGATACAATACTGGATTGAATAAATTGATGAGAAGATTTCAACATTGATATGACAGTTGAATTGTCACAACAAATATGTATTGTAAGGCACTACCCACTGATTGAGAATTTCTTGCTTAATTTGACGTCCATATTGTCTCATTTTGATCTTGCTGATATAAGCTCTATTTTTTGGGTTTCTCTTTCTATATTTTGGGCAGGAATCATTCCTATGTGCAAATTTAAATTTAATTTAAATCAAAATGAAAAATTTTTCAGTGGTATGTTTGTGCAGCCCCACCCACAGGGGAACCCCTTTGATCAAAATGAAATATAGTTATCCAAGTACCATAATTTATATCAAAGGGAAAAAAAATTTCAGTGTGTGTACGTGTGTGTGTGTGTGTGTGTGTGTGTGTGTGTGTGTGTGTGTGTGTGTGTATGATGTTCTCCCAGATGACTGCCTTTGATCAAAATGAAATACATTTATCCAAGTACACTGGGTTATGTAGTTTCATAATGTATATGGTTATGGGAGTCTATCTCCAAAGCCCTAGGAGAAGTTTGATAACAAACAGACAGAGTTTACAACTTTATATATATATAATTAGCGGGAATGAAAGTTTTGATGCATTTCTTTGATAAATCCTACCCTTTACATCAAGGGCTCCATAAACAGCTGGTATTCAAATCATCTGCAATGCATTCCTATAGTAAAATCATTTACAATACATTGTTAGAGTAAAACACTGCTACATTTGCTATGTCACTATATAATTGACTATTTAATTCACTTTATAATCATTGGTAATGGTAATACTAGCCATTTATTATTAAGTGAACATTTTGTAATCATTGACTGAGCTGCCAGTGCTACGTCTGGTTGAAATTTATAACATTTTTTCTTTTAGAACTGTTTTCCAGGAAAAAAGCTTTATCAAGTCCACTGTTATCATTCCTTCCTGCATAGATGGGGTGCTTTCTTTATCACCTTTTGTTCAAAGTAATTTGGAACATCAACATCTTGATTATATCATTATTTTCTCTTTGAGTTACATGTGCCATGCATTTTAGTTGTTGCAGCTGTTGAAAGTCCTCAAGCAATGCTGTTTCTGTTATTTGGTATGGTTCTTTGTCTGTGTCTGAAGTTTTGAGGAAGGATTGTCGTCTTTAAGACCTACCAGCTTCATTTACTTTAATGATCTGAGAAAGTAGTTGTATACCATTGACAGGTTTGGTTCTATGCATGGCATCATTATAAAAGGACTGGTTTGATGAGGCGGTTTAAGAACATGACTTGAATTTTCAGGTTAATGTTTTGGTTTTATAGCAATTTGCGGTGTTGGGGGAAACTACTTCTAGTGTAGCCAATTCTATGTTCAGTTTAATTAACTCCTATACTAAATTTGTTATAACTGATCCATTTGAAGTGTTTGGTTTTTACTAATTCCTCATCCTGAATTTTTATAATGGATTCAGGATATGCGCCATTATTGTTTCCATTCCAATTCCAGATCATAGTTTCGGTTTTTAAAATGTTTATTTCTTGGAACACTTAGTAGGTGAAGTTGATTTTTGTTCAAGATCAATTTTTTTCCCAAACTATGAATACCTATGTCATCGACATAGCTTCCCTCATTGTCAGATCATTGGACTCAGGAGGGAGAGCAGGAACATTGTTTCCTGTTTTTAGATTCATTTTGGATATAATATAGAATGCTTAAATGATCAGTGCCCATCTCTTCACACCTGTACTTGTATTTGTGGGGAGCATAGTCTAGGAAGAGATTAAATAGATTTGGCACCTCGTTTTGTGCTTGTTGTATCGTCCTGATATTTGAAATGTTTCCATATTGGCTTGCTCATCAGCCAGTTATGATTTTGTGAGCTAAAATAGCTCTTCTATCAGATCTAGACATGCAGCAGAATCAGAACTTGGAAAACGGTTTCCAATGGATGAGAAGAGGAAGTCTCTACTGATATGGTCATCTGGTGCTGCTACGAGGTCAGCAAAGCAGGTATACTGCTTCCTATTTAAGAATTATGCAATCTCCTGGAATTGTTTGATGACATATATGCCATGATTTCGCCTTTTATCAGCATGAAATGTGTTTGTATATTTGTTTAATAATTCTTAATAAATTATTTCACACCTCTTGCACTGGTTGACACAATACAGAAAATGCTACAGGTGGGCTAACTGGATGGAGGACAGATCTAACAATCATGCCAGCCAGGGAATTTGTCAAAAGCTTTGCTTTTGAGGTTTGCACTACAGGTGAACTTTAGAATCAGTACAGATTTAAAGCCCAAATAAAAATTAATCTCCAAATTGAAAGTCTGAATACCAGCAACATCAGTAACATTAGAGTGTTGAAGCCACTTGTCGTGATTCGCAGTAAACTCAACAAACACAAAGATGTTTGCAGATGGATGAAGAGAGGGCACCATTTCTATACAGTCAAAAATTTTGTCTAATATATCTCAGTCCTGAGAAGAGGTGGGGACAATAAAGGATAAAGAAATAGCTAACAAAGTTTAATAAATAAAGTTAAAATCACATGAAAGAGTTGTCGGGGAACGTGAGTGACAAGTCACTTACTATTGGAACATTATCTCAGATGTAAAAACCAACGCAATGCATATGAATGCTAGAGTCTTTTCGGCAAAGAGGAAGGTAGCCTGGAATACAAAATTCATTGGTAGCAATAGATAAATTTGAATTGGTTTTGCAAAGTGCAAAGATATCTGGTGACCGTTCCAAGAGAAAAAATTCTACTCTGCAGAAGTTGGAATGGATACCATGAATATTGGAGAAAGAAAGCTTGAAGTGGGTAGGTGATTTTCTGTTTACTATTTGTATACATATTTATATTTATAAATAGCCAGGGATCTTCTTTGTGCTGCACTGTTGAAGTTCACAACCAAGCAGGTATGGAAACCATCCTAAACGCTTTCTCAGATGCATGTAAAACTTTTGGACTTACCATTAGCATTACAAAATCTGAACTTCTTTATCAGCCTGTCTTTGTAGAACATCCACCCATGCATCCAAGGATATCTGCCAATAGTAAGCAGCTGAAAACTGTTAAATTCACTTATCTTGGTTCAGTGGCATCAAGCGACTCAATACTTGACAAAGAAATAGAAAGTCACATGGCAAAAGTTAGTGCAGCATTTGGAAAATTGTATCCTAAGCTATGGGATTCAAATGATGTATCTCTTAAGGTAAAGGTTGATGAGTATAGAACTGTCATGCAAACCACTCTTTTCAATGGTGCTGGTGTAACAGCAAAATTGTCCAAATCATATAACAGCATGGGATAATTGTCCATCCCACAAAATGTTTACTATCTAAAAAACCACTAAACTAATAGAGTTTCATTTTACTAGGTTTTCAGATAATACATTTAGCCACCTTGACAAGATTTGTCATAAGAATCACTAAAAAACCCTTTGAGTTATTCAGCTAGAAAGAGAATAGGTTAAAATTGTTTTGTGTTAGCCCCACTATGTCTTCTCAACTGAGCAACTTCAGTAATGGTACCAACATTCATACTCTGGCTTCCATCTCCCTTCAAAGTCCATTCAAGAATCATCAAGAGAATGGTGAATAAGTTTTAAAAAGAGGGAAAAGTAGAGAAGAAAATTGGATCAGGAGGTTACAATAGCAAGAGGGATCCTCATTTCAACTTTCAGCTAAATACATTCTTATTATTCAAAGTAGAGCCAGTAGTGTTATAAAAACCTTGGAGTATTCCAGTAAGATAACTTTAATCATTTCTAAGATACAATAGTTCAAAGCTTAATCTAACAATTGGACAATTTTTCTGTTACACAATTTGGACAATTTTGTGTTACACCTAGTACAATGAGCATATCAGGCAGTTAAATGTCTTTCACATGAGATGCTTATATCAAATATGTGGCATTAGGTGGTATGATAGAATTAAAAATAGTGATGTCCTGACTGCTGTAACATCAGGTATGGAAGCAATCTTGATCATAACAGAACTGTCCGGGGCTGGTCAGAATGGAAAATTAGCATGCCTAAGCAGGCCTCTTTTGGATAACTGGGTGATGTGAAGTAAAGAGTAGGTCACCCTCTTCTCCATTTTAGTGAAAAACTCAGAAACATCTTAAAAAGATGTATAATGCCAGTAGATACCGGGGAGCATCTGGCTATTTAGAAAATTATTTAAGTTGTCTAGAATTATTCAGTTCCTCACTACCTTGCATATATATATATATATATATACTGCTTTTGAAATCACATTCTCTGATTCTTGAAACATCCATATCTGCTATATTTTGTACCCTAATGTAAACAAAGACATTTTTATTTTATGAAATGGATTTGTAGAATCAGACTTCTATATTTGTTTAAAAACCCATTAAAAGTGGCTCAGAGCAAAGCTTATCTCAAACCAATCCAAGTAGCCCAACAACCCATTAAAATTTGCTCCAGACGAGAAGTAACTAAAAACGCTTTCTGATTGGCTAATAAACAAAAAAATCATAATTTCATATTTTCTCAACTACATACGCATCATATTAGTTTAGTGTGTATCCTAAATAGATACAAATTTGCGCCAAATTTCTTGGAGCCTCCCACGTGACTTGAAACATCAATGAATATGAAACATCATTTTATTTCGACAGTGAGTCTTATGAATTTTCTCAGCTAGACACAAGAATCCATGTCACATATTTTACCAGGTTTAAAGTTAAATTTACTTAACATTCCCACAGCTTGCAAAGTACACTCACTCAACTACATAAACTCAACAGAAAACATCAAGTGACACACTCAATCAAAGAGAAACAACTTCATAAACAGAACAGTAAGTCGAGTACAATATTACAAAATTCAACACCAAAAACTGTTCAATTGTCCTGCAAACACAAAAGTATCTTATCAAACTGACCCATTTTTATACACACAACTTCTCAACTCTTAATCTTTCATATAATATCTTCATAAACATTTCATTCCACACAAGAAAAACTTTGAAGCAATTTAAACAACTCTCAACATGCAATTTTCTATTGGATATATATGAAAAATATTTATTGTTGAACCAATATATTGTTTCTTATTATTTCTCTTATTGTTTGCTTGCTTTTTGTTGCATTTGTGAAATTAGAAAAAGTAGCGGGTTAATCGCATTTCCGTCAGCCCTTTACAGATTGGTAAACCTGTATTATCGGTGGCATTAACCCCACTACAGATTAAATCTGACCTATTTTAATTTATTTGCTTAAATGTTATATTTAAATGGATAATCATATTTGAGTAAATGTTTTGTTTATTTATTTTACTCGAATATGAGTATCCATCTAAGCAAAATGAATTAAAATATGTCAGATTTAATCCATTTCATAAAATAAAAATGCCTTCGTTTATGTTAGGGTGCAAAACAGAGCCGGTATGGATGTTTCGAGAATCATCAGAGAATGTGAAATCAAAAGCATTATTTCAGGCTTTGTTTAACTGGAAGTCCTACATGACAAGATTGGTTAAGCATGTCTCATATATATATATATATATATATATATATATAGAGAGAGAGAGAGAGAGGGTGTCCATAAAGTTTGTGTGCACTTTAAAAAATTTATAACTTTATTTGTATTTGCGATAGAAATAATCTATAAAAAATGTTATAACGTTTAATGTACCCAGTTTTAAGTATAGCTAAAATATCTAATGTGATTTCAGGCATTACTGTAAATCAGTTGGCAAATGTTTTCCGTGAACTGCAAAATCGTATTACCTTTTGTATTGCTAATGATGGAGGACATGTGGAAACTTAAATAAAATTTCAATAAAACCTTAAAAAATATAGATTTACTTCTTTCTAATCCTTTTTACAAATTATTTCTATCGCAAATACAAATAAAGTTACAAATTTTTGAAAGTGCACACAAACTTTATGGACACCATATATATATATATATATATATATATATATATATATATATATATATATATATATATATATATTGTGAGATAATGACAGTGCCCTGTTTAATCAAAATTCAATATTTCATTGGTGAGTCTGGTGTGACTTTTCCAGGGTGCAGGCCTGGGCGATGGTATATGGAGGCTGTGTTGCTGCCCAAACTAAACAGCCTCATTCTTGGCCATACTAAGATCCAAAAGAATACAGGACATTACATTTGAGGATGGCTTGGCAGCAGGAGTTGCCAGAGGTTTTGTCAGTGTTGACAGCCTGTGAGCCTTCACTTCAGATGTTCTGGATTTACTTCCAATAAAATCTTTTGTGTTTGGATATGACCAGAAGGTATCAGAGGTTTGAAATCAGGATTTTTGTTCCTCTAGATTGACTGCCAAACTGCTCCATCTTCACAATATTTGTTATATATAAATATAAAAGTGGACATTGATGTCAACACCCAGTCTGTTTCATACTAAACACAGGCTATGTCTATTGTGCGTTTGGTCGACTATTTATATATATAGGTCAGTGATGCATTGTGGGTAGTCTATTGCCTTGCATTGTGGGCAGTATTATTCTAACATTTGCTTTGTTGGATGGTAGCAGTTGTGTTTTGAATTATTCTAGGGGCTATTTAGTAGGAATAATTGTAGATCTGAATGCAATTCTTTGGCTATTTATCATGTTAACATTTTTATTTATTATTTTATTGTTACTTGCAATTACTACATTTTCTTGTGTTTATCTGTTTTATTTATTATTTGCTTAGTTTATTTACTTATTTATTTGTTTGGAATAGTTTATTTTATTTATTTATTTATTTTCATTTATTCTTGTTTATTTACAGTTTTCATTTTTTAATAACGTAGTAAAATATATCTTTGAATAAATTACATATAAGAGAAATTCAAAAATACCCTATATGTATAGCTATTTCTCCCTGCAAGAATTACTTTGCAAGGATTGTCAACACCAAGGGGTTTGGAGATTAAAAAAATTGTATATTACACAGTTAGTTCTGGGAGTAAAAACATAGTTCTTGGTGTAAAATGACTGAGCAAACGTAAGATATTAATAATAATTACATTGTTGATTTTTTCCTGCATGATGGGAGTTAGTTTCATGTCTGAAACTTTGTGTACCGTTGTGCAGTAACAAGCAACAATATAATTCTTTTTATTATATATATATATATATATATATATATATAAAAATTATTAAAAATATTGAAATTTTCAGACACACTGGGTTGTAGATTAATATTCTTTCGTTTTATTATTATTATTTCATTTAGATTCCTTGACTAGTTTCAGCCAACATGGCCATCATCAGGAGAAAAAATATTTCTGCTTGCTGGTAGCAGTGAACTACAGAAATGAATGTCTTGATGGAGAAAATGAACTTTTGTCTGTAGTTTTCATTTGTTTTTTTATTTGTTTTTTATCTTTTTAACATGAATTTTTTAACATTCCTTGTGTTGGTGTATATATATATATATATATATATATATATATATATACATTGGCAGTATGTCGTTATTGAGGCATGTGTTGTTAAAGACTATGGAAATTTTCTGTTTAATAATCTTTCTTTCAAAGATTATTTAACAGAAATATTCCATAGTCTTTAATAACACATGCCTCAAAATATATATATGTGTGTGTGTCTGTGTGTATTTTAATTAATGTAAATGTTATTCATAATTTTAGTACACTATCTTTACTGAAAATATTACTTACACAAGAGCAACTTAAATATATTATATACTGAGACTCAATCTGCCAAAACCTTTATCATATATATATCTATATATATATATATATACTTATTTATATGAAACTTGCTACTTTTAGTATAAAGTGCATCAAGCTTTCATAAATTAGAATTTATGTCATTATAAAGGGGAATATCCGATCAGTTGGAAAATCATTTCAGCAAATTGTTTGCTTCTCTATAGATGAGTAGTAGGAGGAAGGGGTGATATTTGAACTCAAGACACTTAGAACTATTTTTCTAATTCACTATTACCTGCTTATTATATAACCTTGGCATCTTAGCTTGGCCTTCCTTGATTTTTTTTGTTTGTTTGTTCAATCAAGACTTGGGCAGCCATTTTCAATAATGTTTAATTTCTGTATTTTTTTTTATTTTTACATCTTAGTTGTGTTTTCCACATCAACGGAAATGAAAGAATTCTTCTAATAAGAATAAATGGACAATTAGATTATCTCAGGATAATTTTCTTACTAATCATTTTTTATGTCAGTATTTTAGTTTTAACAGAAGAGAATTAATTGATGAGAAGGATTAAACCTTCTTTTTGTCTATTTTTCAGATGGCACCTTTTTATAGAATCAAATCGTTCTTGTTAACCTGTTAGATTGACATTATAATTTAATAATATATGGTAAGTGAGATAATAATGGTAATCTAATAGTCATTACAGAATTAGCATATAGAGATATTATCAAAACAAGTTAGTGCTGGATTGCTGTGGAATGTCAACCCCTCTATATGTTGGTGAATGTTGATTCCATCACAAATGAACTAAAGACACTTGAAGTAACTGAGATTTGCTTTTACTGATGAATGATGTGAATGACATGACCCAAACACGTGACACATGACAAAGTTTTACAGTGAATAGGAATCATAAAGAAGCATAATGAAAAATTTAGGAGTGGCTTAGTAAATTTCACATTAACAGGACACACTGGATGTAAGAAAAGTAAACTGAGAAAAGCCGAGGGTCACCTACTTGAAAATTTTGAGCAAATGATTGGAACAGTATGAAACAAAGGAAAAGAAAACTTGTAAAGGAGTGAGTATTGCTGAAAACCATGGGAGATGGGAAGCTGTGGACAACCATGATTGGCCATGTTTTAAAGAGCTCTGTGGGATAAGCCCAGTTTGTCTGTCAGGAGACTTCTCTTAATGCCCATTGTCTAGTGTTATATAAAGCAGTATAATTATATTTCGACTATCCCGTTCTGATGTTAAGTATAAGAGTCCTTTTTCTCTAAAACTTTCTTGTTGCTCACATATTCTCAGCATCCTTCTGTAAAATCACATTTCAGTTGCTTCAACTCTCATCTTCATCTGAGAGGCAATTACCCAGCATTACACTACCATATAGGAGGACTGTTTTTTATGCAACAGTTCAGTAATTCTTCCTTTATTTCTAGCAAAATCTTCCTGTTTCTTAATACTTTTCTTAGCTTTTTGAGATTTTTTCTTTTTCTCTTTTTAATTCTTAACGTTTCTGATCAGTTTTTAATTATTTATTTTTTTACTTTTGAAAAGGAATAGGTTATTTCTATTTTATTCATAATGCTTTTCTCTTCGTTTCATTCAATTTTTCCATTTTCTTTTTTCCTTCATTTCTGAAAAGAAAGAAGTTATTCTCTCCTTAATGTATTTTTTCTTCCTTTCATTCAATTTTTCCATTTTCTTTTTTTCTTCATTTCTGAAAAGAAAGAAGTTATTCTCTCCTTAATGCATTTTTTCTTCCTTTCATTCTATTTTTTCCATTTTCTTTTTTTCTTCATTTCTGAAAAGAAAGAAGTTATTCTCACCTTAATGCATTTTTTCTTCCTTTCATTCTATTTTTTCCATTTTCTTTTTTTCTTCATTTCTGAAAAGAAAGAAGTTATTCTCACCTTAATGCATTTTTTCTTCCTTTCATTCTATTTTTTCCATTTTCTTTTTTTCTTCATTTCTGAAAAGAAAGAAGTTATTCTCACCTTAATGCATTTTTTCTTCCTTTCATTCTATTTTTTCCATTTTCTTTTTTTTTTTTCTTACATTTTTTAAAATACTTTTTTACATTTTAAAAATGTATTATTCTAGACTTCCTTTTTTTCTAAATTTTTAATGTTTGGATGTGAATTCTTTTCTCTTTTTTTAGTTTACTAGATTCTTTTTTTTGTAGCAAAGTATTAATAAACAAGAAAATTTTGCTAGAAATAAAGAAAAATTTCTAGCAAAATTTTCCTGTTTATTAATACTTTGCTTAGCTTTTGGAAGGCATCTTTTACTATGCCAATGCACCTTCAGATTTCAGTGTTGTACTGATCATCCTCTATTTAAATTGTGTAAGCTTGGTGTCTTGAATTTGTCATTTGCATTTTGGACTGTTCCTTTTGCTGACAGATACAGGAATAACAATTTTAAGAATAACCTTGGCAGTGAACAGTTTAATTGTATATTATTTTAATATAAGACTCATTTTACAACTATAATAAAAGTGGCAAAGTTCAACTGCTCTTTATGGAATTTGTACTGAACAATGAAATTGGTGACAAAGGTACAATTTGAAGTTTTAATCTGAGGTCAGTCTTATTGTAGAGTTCTTAATTTTATTTGAACTTGGTTAAGTCTAACACAGAACCATCGGAATTTTAAATTTGATTTTGATCTGCCTTGTTAAGTCTAACACAGAACCATCGGAATTTTAAATTTGATTTTGATCTGCCTTGTGACAATAGAATAAAATAAAAAATATCAGTTTACACATGCAAGGAAAAAAAACAGAATCAAGTTACTAAGTTTGACTATTTGTCAGAACAGAAATTCACAAACTACCAACAAGAAAGACTACTCATACTATAATTCTTCTTGTTCTTTAGTTCCTTAGCATGTTTGTTACACCATGCTATTACCTCAGATAAAAAATGAACCATCCCTGTTTGATTGCAAGAATAGATAGAAAAAAATATATATCAAAAGTGCTGTTTGGTTTTTGAAGAAAGGAAGGAAAAAATTTAAAAAAATATAAAAAAAGAAATAGTGTTGGAAAAATGATGACTGAAAGGTTTAAGAAAGAAAGAAACCAACCATCTGACCAACTTGTTTAATGTTTTATACTTCAGTAAAATTGAAAACCTTGTCAGTTTTGAATCTTTTCATTTGTACCCTCTTACTTCTTTAAATAATGACCTGCATTCCTACTTATGGTTGTTATTGTAATATTTGGTTAAAGTTGTTAAGCTAATATTTAACAATGCAATAGGGGAATTTTCACATATATTTTATAGCATACAAACTACACAATTGCTTAATGCCTGTTTCAGTGAAATGGAAAACTTTGTCAATTTTGAACATTTTCATTTGTACCCTCTTACTTCTCTAAATAATGACCTGCATTCATATTTATGATTGCTATTGTAATCTTTTGTTAAAATTGTTAAGCTGTGGGGTCACTCACATCATACCAGCAGAGATAAGCCTTGTGTTCATAAGAATAAAAAATAAACACAGAAATAACACTAAAAGCATGTTAAATTGTAAGTTAAAATCATACAATTTATTTATTTTTGTGCACTAGTGTGTATGTATTTTAGTTATGAGTGTTGTAAGGTTGCATGTAATCAAAGGAAGAAGTCACTTCGTATTATAACAAGCAATGTCTCGGAGATAGGAGCTGGATGTTTTGACTTTCCAACAGTTGTTAATGAAGAGAGTGAATTTAGTGTCTTTTGGCACAAAGTCAGTTTTCTGGCAGGAAAAGTAACTGTTGCATGCTGGGAAAACTTTTTTTTTTGTTTATTTAATTTATTTTAAACAAAGTTTTAATGTTATTTGTTTTAGTTTATTTATGATATTAATTATTATTATTATTATTTTATATTTTTATTTATTAATAATAATAATAATAATAATAATAATAATGTCTCTATGAAGCTCAAATATTTAAAAAGGCAATAAAAATTTCTATAGAATCTTACTTAGTCATTAGATTAAGAATTAAGATTCATCAGAAAATTCAAATAGGAAAACTGAAATTTTCATGTGTATTTCCATTTAATTTTTATCCTATGAGATACAACAATAAAACTTAAACCCACCATCGGTAATTTACGTCTCTTTAACAGTTTTTAAAATAAGATTTATTACTGGGGCGTAATTTTAGGAGGGCTAACTCTTCAGCTTTTTAATTTACTGAGAAATAAGTCCAATTTTGGAATAGCAAAAATGCCTTCTAGAAGCTAAGCAAATTATTAAGAAACAGGAAAATTTTGTTAGAAACAAAGTAGTGTGCTAAACTGTTACGTAATATCAGCCCTCCTCTATGGCAGTGAATGCTGAACAATTTCATCACAGATGAAGAGAAGACTTGAGGCAACGGAGATGTGGTTCTACAGAAGGATGCTGAGAATACTATAGACTGAACACGTGAGTAATGAGGAAGTTTTAAGAAAAATGGAAACAAAAAGGATACTTATACTTAGAATCGGAAAGAGAGATTTGAAATTTCTAGGGGACATAATGAGAAAAGAGGGCTTGGAGAATTTGATACTCACAGGACATAGTGAAACCAAGAAAGACAGAAGGAAACAGCAAGTAACATACCTAACAAGTTTGTATAAATGGATGATCAAAGACAGGATGGAGGGATGGTGAAAAAACAAATCTTAGTAAGAGCTACAAAGAACTGGAAGTTGTGAAAGACATAATTGCCCACACCCGTAAGAGAAGGAATAGCTATAACTAGTTAATTCAGGAGATTCTAGATAAGCAAACAGTTAAACACTCATTGAAAAACTCATTTTTATTTTGGTTCCAAATGCAGAAGACTGTATGTAGACTGTTGGTTCCATTTTAAATTTCCTTTCATGTCCGCATCTTTAATTCCAGAACCAATTGGAAGTATAGCTGCCATATTCTTCAAGTCACAAAACCACTTTTCTGACGCATTACCTTGCCACTTTAAAGTCGGCTTGTCGATTTCTTTATCCGAATGAAACCTGTCAGTTCCTGATAGGTTCTTCCTTGGCTTTCCAAAAGTGTCATGCATTTTTGTCTGCTGCTGCTGTTTTTAGAGAAGAAGAGACATTCTTTGACAGTTCCTGGCAATCTCTAGTACACTAAGAGTCCAACGATTATCGCTTCACACCGATTTTGTCCTCATGTTTGAAAATGGGGAAATAATGATGAGACCTGAACATCCCATGTTCAATTACGCACTTCTGTATTGAACGGAATCAGGTTCCACACATTCAGTCATTGGGAAGAAGGTGACATGACTTAGATGCGTCCTAAATGGAGAAATAAATGTATATGTCAAAATGTGGTCATTGGCTTTAAAAGAATGTCATAAGCGTGAAACATCATCCAAATTATTGTAGAACTTTTTCTTTTTTTTTTTAAAGAGAAAGATTAGGGAACCAAGAAAGGAAGGAAAAGAGATGTTTAACTAACCCTCCTCCCCATTCACCCTCAATCAAACACTCTGCTAAGTGGGCATTTTTGTCTTTGAGAGACGGAAAGGTTGACAATGCTTTACCGGGTTTTAGTACCTGTAGGTAAGTAAAGGAAGTGTTTTGCTGGGGAAGAGGTAGAGGATGGTAGTTTAACACTATCCTTGACAAGCAGAGATAATATGAACTGAGTGGAGTTGACCAAATTCTTTTGTTATTTCTTTTTTTTCCGTGTGTGTGTGTGTGTGTGTGTGTGTGTGTGTGTGTGTGTGTGTGTGTGTGAGAGACAGTGTGTTTTGATTCTTTTTTTCCTCTTTCTTCTTTTCTTTCACCAAATGTGAAGATAGAAATATATTTTAAGAAATTACCTGAGAAAGAAGCCAAATAAATACTATAAAGAGGACCGACCTTCTTCCTTAAAAAATAAATTAGAATCTAGTAGACTAAAAAAAGAAAATACTTCACACCCAAACATTAAGAATTTAGAAAGAAAGAAACAAGTCTAGAAGTAAAACATTTTTGAAGTGTAAAAAAGGTATTTTAGAAAAAAATGTAAGAAAAAAAGGAAGAAAATGGAAAAAATTGAATGAAAGGAAGAAAAAATGCATTAAGGAGAAAATAACTTCTTTCTTTTCAGAAATGAAGAAAAAAAGAAAATGGAAAAATGGAATGAAAGGAAGAAAAAACATTAGGAAGAAAAAAGAAAGAAAATGAAAACATTGAATGAAAGGAAGAAAAAAAAAGCATTATGAAAAAAAGATAGAAAATGGAAAAATTTTTAATGAAAGGAAGAAAAAATGCATTAAGAAGAAAATAGAAATAACTTCTTTCTTTTCAGAAAAAAGAAAATGGAAAAATTGAATGAAAGGAAGAAAAAACATTATGATGAAAAAAGCAATTTGAAGAAAATAGAAATAACTTGATTTTCAAAAATTAAAAATAAATAAAGAAAAAAATGATAAATTTTAAGAATAAAAAAGAGAAAGAAAAAACTCAAGATAATGTTTTAAAAATTAAAAATTACAAATAAAACAATAAAAATAGAAAGAAATAGAATGAAAGATTTATCATGGAAAGAAGGAAACTTGGAAGTAAAGTTAAGAGACAGGGAGAAAAATCAAGAAAATAGAGTAAATGAATTGTCTCCAAAAAAGTTTGAAAAAAAAAAAGAAAGAAATAAAAAAGATGTTAGCAAGAGTAAAAGAAAAAAAAAACAATCAATAAAATAGAAGAATAGTCATTTCTGTAAAATAGTAGAAAAAATAGAATAATAAAAATATGAAAGAAAAATAGAGTCCAGAAAAAAAAAAGTAAGGTAAGAAAGAAAACAATAAAGAAAGGAGTTCTCTATAGGGAACATAAAATGAAAGCAAGCATGATCAAGTAACTTGAACAAATCTATCTATCTATCTATCTATCTATCTATCTATCTATCTATCTATCTCAGTCTGTTCATTATCTATCTATCTATATATCTATCTTAATCTGCTCATTATCTATCTATCTATCTATCTTAATCTGCTCATTATCTATCTATCTATCTATCTAAATCTGCTCATTATCTATCTATCTATCTATCTATCTCAGTCTGTTCATTATCTATCTTAATCTGCTCATTATCTGTCTATCTATCTATCTCAGTCTGCTTCTATCTATGTATCTATCTATCTATCTATCTATCTATCTTAATCTGCTCATTATCTGTCTATCTATCTCAGTCTGCTTCTATCTATCTATCTATCTATCTATCTATCTATCTATCTGTCTCACTCATTTTCCTTCTATCTATCTATCCCTCTATCTATCTATATATCATTTAATTGCTAGAACACAAAGGAAACTAAAATAAAAGAGCTGAACTTGGATGTTTCCTAGAAAAGAAACAGTCAACTCTAAGTGAGTCTTTTTGAATGAGCACAGGATACAAACAGACAGATGGATAGATTGACAGACAGATGAACTGCCATTTATTTGACAAATGCATCGCCTCCTAATCTACGAACATGTGGCAAGGTAATGGTGTCCAAACGCGACTGAGTGGGTTGTAAATGGTTGTATGTGGGCGTGGGGCTAAAACGTGAGAAAGGGGCTGAGTGATATCAAGTAATACTTAGAATCATAAATTGATATCTGGGACATGAAGATTGATCAAAAACGCAATGTGAATGACTTGTATGCCTCTCTTATTGTAGATGCGTTATAGATTCTATATTTTTTGGTCTGTACATATCTACCTTTACATTTTTGTAAGAGTCTTCATATCTATTTCAACCCTTTTATCTCCATCAGTCAGTCACTATCTTAATCTAAGTTTTTTCATAACTATCTCAATCTCTTCATATCTGTCTCAGTCAGTTCATTATCTAACTCTGTTTATATCGATCTATCTATCTATCTCAGTCTGTTCATTATCTATCTAGTTATCTAACTCAGTCTGTTTATATCTATCTTTACCTATCTATTTAGCTATCTCAGTCTGTTCAATATATATCTAATTCAGTCTGTTCACATCTATGTAACTAACTCTGTTCATATCTATGTATCTATCTCAGTCTGTTCATATTGATCTATCTCTCTATCTGTGTATCGATCAAAGTCTTTTCATATATCTCAGTTTCTTCATATCTATCTGTACTATCTATATATTTAGCACAGCCTCTTCATATCTGTCTCATTCTGTTCATATGTATCTATCGATCTGTCTCAGTCTTTTCATTATCTATCTCACTCTGTTCATATCTATCTATCTATCTATCTATCTATCTATCTATCTATCTATCTCAGTCTGTTCATTATCTAGCTATCTCACTCTGTTCATATCTATTGACTTTTTATTATAGACTGATTAATGACTTAATTATATTATCTATGGAGTTTCCATTTCACTGGATACTTTTAAAATATATCCCTATCTATCTACCCTGAGCTGCTGGTGGGAACATTTGTCTAAATATTTTCTCAATATTGTTACTTGATATATAAAATTATATAGTTAAGTCATATCATATATATATATATATATATATATATATATAGCCTGGCACACCTTACCAACTTAGCCATGAAGAGCAATCGGTCAGGTGAGGCTAAATTTCATGCTTTCAAGCAAAATTTCTACAGTCAAAGATCTCTCAAAGTTTTTCATATCTTCCCAGTTTTGTATCCAAATGTAAACAAAGAGAATTTTAGAATGGATTTTTTATTAATCTGACAGATTTCTTTTCACATTATTTTTAGCGGATTCTTGTATTTGAATAGATGCTACATTTAGTTATTAAACAGTATATTTATATATTTTTGTCTACCAGCCTGAGTGTTTGAGAAACTGTATTTGTGCTCTCCTGCAGGAATTGAACCTTCATTCCTCAGGGCAAAGGGAGCTACCATTTAGCCTGGCATGCCATAACCATCTTGGCCATGAAGAGCAATCAGTCAGGCAAAGCTAAATTTCACGCTTTCAAGCAAAATTTCTCCAGTCATAGATCTCTCAAAGTTTTTCATATTTTTACAGTTTTGTATCCAAATGTAAACAAAGAGAATTTTAGAATGGACTTTTTATTGAACCCGCAGATTTTCATCACTTTAAATGTTATTTTTAGTGGATGCTCGGTATTTGAGTAGGCATTATATTTATTTATTTAGTGGTATATTTATTTATTTTTGTCTACCGGCCTGAGACCCAGATTTTTTTAGCATCCATTCATATATATATATATATATATATATAATTGAAGGACAGATTTACCCTCTTTTTAAAAACTCTAATACAAGCTAAACATTGAGAAACCGAATGTGATTAGTCAAGCTATGCCAGATACAAAAAATATTAAAATTTAAAATTAAAGTATTCCTACAACTTCACATATATATATATACAGGGTGTCCATAAAGTTTGTGTGCACTTTAAAAAATTTATAACTTTATTTGTATTTGCAATAGAAATAATCTATAAAAAATGTTATAAAGTTTGATGTACCTAGTTTTAAGTATAGCTAAAATAACTAATGTGATTTCAGGCATTACTGTAAATCTGTTGGCAAATGTTTTTCATGAATTGCAAAACCATATTACCCTTTGTATTGCTAATGATGGAGGACATGTGAAAACTTAAATAAAATTTAAATAAAACCTTAAAAAATATAGATTTACTTCTTTCTAATCCTTTTTACAAATTATTTCTATCGCAAATACAAATAAGGTTATAAATTTTTTAAAGCACACACAAACTTTATGGACACCCTGTATATACTCTGAGATTTGCAGAGATTACATCTATGCTTTAGGAGACGATTGTAAAATTTGCAATCAGGTCTCTTGAAAAAAAGATGAAATCTGCATGAAAATCTGAGTAAAGATAATTGAACATTTAACATCTAAATATCTTTATTACTATTAATGGCCTCTATTTTGATATTATACAAAACAGTGAACTTTATAATTTTGCATTTTGATTCTGTTCTTCTCCAAGTGTCAGTTTTGTGCTTGTAAAATCTACAATACCCATGTTGTTATGAATACAAACACAAATTTTTAAAAAGTGCCAAATGGTCTGGTCAGGAAAACCTCTTGGTCAGTTGGTTGGCCATTCAACCAGTGCTGAATTAATGATTAACACAACTGGGGGTGTGGGGACATCAAATCAAGAGGTCAGCCCGGAAGGAGATGACCGATAAGATGGCCAGTGAAACACTGAGGGCTGATTTTGGGCAGTTGTACAAGAGCCTAAGAGCTATCCAAGCCAAATATCAAGGTCTGCTTATAAATGAAGATCTAGGAAGGTCAGCATGGGTCTGACCTCAAGCCAGATTGGCCAAATTAGTGCTACCGTTATTCTGTGAGCAATCTGCTAGAAGTAAGGAAGGGAATTATTTCCAAACTTGAAATATCAGAAATTATGTTGGACAAACTCTTGAGTTGTCAAAAGATTTTTATACACATATCTCGATGTATGGAGGTATTTCAGAGGATGCTACAAAGGAAGCTGTGTATCATCATTTTGCTAAAATGTCTATGGATGTTTTACAAAGCTTATAAAGAGATATTAGTCACAAACTAATAAATAGTTGGCTCATCTTTCAGACTCTTTGCATAATGATGATAATCTACTATTGAGGCCTTACATCAGTCAACACTAAGCTTAATAATATATATATATATATATATATATATATATATATATATATATATATATATATATATAGGGTCTGTTTAGCACAACAACCATAGAGCTACAATATATCTATGTTGAACTGCTTTTCACTATAATCAAGACATGAATCCTGTTTGTTCACATTTTCACTGTTTTTCTACAGTTTTATTTATATTATACTCATTATCTTACTAATACTTGTGTTTATAGATTCACATTAAAAGGATACTGAAGCTGCAGTAAGCATTATGATGTAACCATAATGAAAGCTGAGCCAATATTCTATAGGCAAGGCCAATCTACTTGTTAAAAAAAAAAATACGTCAAAGAACTTCTAGTCATTTCTTTTTTTTTTTTATGGATATAGATTGTTTTTGCTTTTTTGTAATGAAAAATTCAGATATTAGAAATTAATAATGACTACTAAGTTAATACAAATACATATTTGGTTCAAACACTTCTTCATTGCCACCCAAAAGTTTCAGGATGCATTGGAAAATATGACCCAAACTAAACATTCTGACCAATTCTGAATGAGGCTCTACTATGGTATTTATTAGTCATAAACACTTAATGTGTTTATCACTGTTAATACTGAGGTATCTTGTCTTGCAAACTGTTTGTCTCGTGAGGGTACCCTTCTGCTAAGGCCTTACCCAGTCAAAGTTAAGCTTAATAAATATCTATACGAAGTGTTTGTCATTGTGCAATACTGAGGGAGCTTTCAGATTCATTTTTTGTTTAATGAGCTACCCTACTACTGAACACTTTTATCATTCAAAGCTATAAATTTCAATCCAGGCTGTTTGTCAGTATGTAGTACTTAGCAATGGCAACAGTCAATCTGCTACTAAAAAAATGTGACCCTGGTTTATTGCAGAGAGGCCAAGAGATCAAGGAAGAAGTAGAAACAATGGGAAAACACCACCACTTCCTCAATGCCCTTTGGACAGGCTGGTACCTGCAACATCTATGGCTATATCTGCCTCTCACTTATCAGACATTGTAGCCACATGAGACACTGCATAATAGTGTCTCTTGAGCTTGGAAAATCAATGGCCTTCTGAGACTGTGATGCCAATAATGAGTACTTAGGTAGCAAGTTTTTCAGATTTTTGTCTAGTGATAAAACCCTATTACTAAAGCCTTGTTTAAATCAAAGCTTAATAAATATCTATATAAGTTGTTTGCTATTGTGTAATACTTAGCTAACTAATCTTAGGGACCAGATTAAGCTAAGCTTAATAAATATCTATATAAGTTATTTGCTATTGTGTAATACTTAGATAACTAATCTTAGGGACCAGATTAAGCTAAGCTTAATAAATATCTTCATTTCGTGACTTCAGTGATTCTTACAACAAATGGTGTCAAGATGGCTAAACTTCTTATATGAAAACTCAATTAGTTTTGTGGTTTTTAGATATTAAACATTTTGTGGGATAGGCAATTATCCTGTGCTGTTACACAATTTGGACAATTTTGCTGTTACACCTAGTATGTGCACAAAAGCTGAGTATCATGTACCATGCATTCAACTGTTAAAACAGAATAACATATATCATATTTTTATTACTTCATAGCTCCCAAGAAAATTAAATTTCAACGTTAAATGACCCATGAAGGAATTGATATACCGTTAAACAAACCAATCAATCAATCAAATAATCTGCAACTAAATATTACACTTTGACACCATTTGTTGTAAGAATCACTGAAGAACCCTTTGAGTTATTTAGCTAGAAAAAGAACAGGTTAAAATCATTTTGTGTCAGATTCACTATATCTTCCCAACTGAGCAATGGTGAGAGGAAAAAGATCATTCCAGACTTCAGTAATAGTACCAATATTCATACTCTGGCTTCCATCTTCAAAGTCCATTCAAGAACCATCAAGAGAATGGTGACTAAGTTTTAAAAAAGAGGGAACAGTAGAGAGGAAAACTGGATC
>OZ038493.1:33605693-33638193 GCA_964036315.1 Acanthosepion esculentum | reverse complement strand
TGTTAAGTGATATATTGATCAAATATGAAAAATATTCCATAAGGTCTTATCAGTGTCTCATCCGATAGCAAAATTGTCCTGTGGAGAATACTTAAACAAATTAACTTAAATCAGATGAAAAGTGAAAAACATCATATTGCTAAAACAGCTATTGACTGTTCAAGCAAAACAAGTGTTTATGTATTTAAAAACGACGATATCAGACTGTGGCCAGGAGAATTAATGATACATTTGACATTTATTGTACATGCTGATTATCATTCTCCCTTAATACCCTGTTGGCGATCTGCAGGCCATCTTTATTGTCTTCACCTACATTGCTGGAAACATCCTACAAACTGTTTGCTTGCACCCAGTTCATTTGTACTTCCACAGACCATCTCGTTTGCAACTTATAAAAGGATGTCAAGTGTCTTTGCCTGAGGTGCAAATCAGTTACTTGGTGGTTCGGGGCCGGTAATGATTAATGTTTGTAGAGCACTAACCTGCTCCCATTTCCTCCTCCTCTTCTAAAGGGTCCCCTAATTTCACTTACTTACTTTCGTTAGTTGCATGGGCTCATTGACAGCTGAGAGAACATTGGCTCGTTAACCAGCCACTCCAGAAATTGCTGTAATAAGCAACTAATTAGTGATGATGCAATGTTTGAATCATTTTGTAATTTGCATGACTGCTTGTCACGTTTGCTCATCAGATGCGGAACTCGTATTTGAGCTTCTTGGCCGATTTTTAAATGATTTCACTATTTTCAATCTGGATAAACACATGGCTTTGTGATATATATATATATATATATATATATATATATATATATATATATATATATATATCCAAATGTAAAAGAATAAAAAGAATATAAATTCAAATGTTCATAACATTAATTTAAAAAAGTGCTCAATACAAGTGCAGAGCAATAAATATTTATTATAAACTGTTACATTGGAATGTGCAAGTTACTACTACAAAAATGCATATTTGTTTCAACGTTTAAAATTATGTCTCATCAGGTAGTTAACAATGGTAATACATTGTTAATTACCTGATGAGATGTAATTTTAAACATTGAAACAAATATGCATTTTTGTAGTAGTAACTTGCATGTTCCAATGTAACAGTTTATAATATATATATATATATATATATATATATATATATATATATATATATATATAAGTAGAAAATCTTTTAAATGATGTGTATATGTTGGGTCTGGCTTTTTCAGATTGGAATGACAGCCAAAACTCAGTCTAACAAAAATGTGTTAGGATATCTGAGGATAAGAGGAACAATAAATTAAATTACCTCATCAGATCCAATGACCAGAGACCAGAAAGTGTTAGCATAGCACCCCTAAAAAATGACAGGATTATTTACATGTGGAGAAATTATAGAAATATACCCTTCAGGGTGTAGGCAATCATGACCCTCCATTCAACTCCTTTGTTATTAGTTAACTACCATATGTTCTTGGCCAGGATAGTAGAGTGGTTTCCTATTGCCTTCTCCATTTTTTAGAATTAGGGTGACATGATTAAAAAAAATGTGTAGTTATATCAATCACTTTAGTTTGATAAAGTTCTAAAAGATAAAATGTCTCGCACAAAACTTTCTACTTTGTCATTAATTTTCTTAATATATATGATACAATGTCTTTTTTACTGCTTCAAGCCACATTTAATAATGGATGATAAGAACAGCAAAAGTTTTCTATTCTTTATATTTATTCTGTATAGGTTCGTCTATCATCCAATTCACACTCCTTCCTGGTCTTTTGAACAGGAGTAGAGGTTTATCCCTTGTTTTCTGTTTAGGATTGGGTTTCTGGTTCCTTCTAAAGTCTGCTTCAGCTGTGTACTCCTAACATCTGCACCTGAAGTCTGAAATTTTATTCACTAATTATTTATTTTATTTTCCATATTTTTCCATTCCTCCACCAATAGGAGTAGATAGATTTGCCTATCATCTGGTTCACACTCCTCCATGGTCTTTTGAACAGGTGTAGAGGTTTATCCGGTGTTTCCTGTTTAGGATTGGGTTTTCAGTTCCTTCTGAAGTCTACTTCAACTCTATACACCTAACAGTTGCCTCTACTTATTCTAATACAACTCCACACAGTCAGCCTCTACCTTGAGTGGCTCTTGGGTCTTGTATTGGGAGAACATTAGTGTACATATATATATATATTTATATATAATGTCATTCACATACAGGCCTGTTTCATTGTATCACAGCTCATCAGTGCAGCTAGACATCCATGGAGTATAATTCCACTGTCCATAGCATTTAATTTTAAAAAAGGGCTCAATACAGAGTAGAGCTTTATGTTATTTATTTATGAAAGAAGAATAGGAGATTAAAACAAAAACAGGTTAAAAATCCCTACATAATAGCTTTTGTGTTTTGGGTGATGGTAAATTACTGGTGAATAAATAATTATTTTTAATTTCAAAAGGAAGATACTCCCTCTTTTTTCAAAAGAGAAGACAAGCAAAAACACATGACCAGAATTAAAATGAGGCTTGTGGGTTTACCCTGATTAACCAATCAGGATAAACCTTGTGTATATATATATATATATATATATATATATATATATATATATATGTACATGTGTACACGCCTGCTTATATTTGGTCATTTCATTTATCTACTCTGCAATTATATATACAGTGTAACCCGGATATAAGAGAGATTTTCTCTAGTCCCAAATTAGAGCCTGTGTTAATGTATATATAATAGACCAAACCCGGATATAAGATACTTCTTCTCCGGTCCCGACAACTCTCTTATATCCGGGTTACACTGTATATATATAAAATATCAAGTGAAAATCTTATAAATTTTTTCTCATCCTCCTTATCAAAGATTTGTATAAATTTCTTTTCATAATATTTTTAAATCTTTTCTTCTTAGAAAGCTTGATAATTTTCTTTATAAAGTTTTACTAAGTGCATTCCCTGAGCCATGATTCATACATATTCCTCTACCTGACACATATCAAATAAACCAGACATTATTATGATTTGAACCAAAATATTACTGAAGTTGAAATCAACTGCATAATAATGCCATGTAGAATTGCCAAAAATTATCCTTTTGGCATCCCTGAAATCTGGAATTGAATCATCCTCATTCCCTTCATATACTATTGGCAAAAAGGAAATTCCACTCAGACAGTTTTTTTTCCCCCCAAGAACAGCTAATTTCTGGAACAGATCCCAAGAGAATTGCTATAATATTAACCTCTTTGAGTTTAAGGTCAACTGTTATATATCCTACATATCCTCATAACTTGCACATACTTCTTAATCTTATCTTCATACATAACCTCATTCAGTAACCTTCTACTTTGAGTGGCTCTTGGGCCTTGTATTGAGTGAATATTTAGCAAAATAATAAATAAATAATTTTCCAATATTCAAATATGTAAACAATCCATCTGTTTCTTTCATGGTGCAAATTCTGTTTTAATTCTCTTTTTAACTAGAACTGATTGGTTCCAAAGCTTATTAGGCAACTTTATTAACAGGATGCCTGTTGTCTGTTTTCACTTTGGCCACTTAACCTCTGATCATTGTCATCAAATATTATTGGGGTGGCAAAATCATAGGCACCTGACATTAGAGATGTGATAATTTGCCAACATCCCTTTTTGTCTGTTGTCTTCTTGGCAGAAGTTTCAAACTCCCTTCTGACGAAAAAAAAAAAAAAATGCATTTTCTCCTCCTCTACTTTCCAAAGCATTCCTTGGATTTTCCTTGGAGGCATTTTTTTCCCCATCTTCCGCTTTGGAAATGTGCAAACAAATGACGGATCATGTGACTCATAAATGAGACTTAATTAGTCAGAATATGAGTCACCCCCCCACCAAATACCCTTACATTTTCAGCCTCACATATATCCTAGAAAAATCCCAACACCATTTTTGAGCTATGTACATGCTTAAAATAGTTTCAAATTGATTTGTTGTTGTAGCAGCAATCTTTTTTTCAACTTTCAACATGAAATTTTAGGGTTTTCTTACCAAATGCCTAACTTCTACCAGGCACTTTAGACGCATTATTTCCTTCCCATCTCTACCAGTAATTTATGTATCTAATATGTGTCTTGATACACTTGTCAATAGGTGCTTAATATAGGTTGGGATAATGGAATGTACATGAAGAAGGCTGCCTTGAAACATGGAACTGACAGTCACAATGTAGTGTTGATTTCTGTGTTTACACTTTCCATATTTACAAATGTTCGATTTTCAGTATTGAGCACTTTCCCTTATCAATATTCATACCAAATTTTAATAATACACATACAAACACACAGACACATCAGAAAAATTATTATTAAGGAAATAAAAATAGATATTTATTAATAAAGATTATAACTCTGTTATTATACTATTTTATTGAGTTTTCAATCAACACCTGATAATAGTATTGTGCATGAAACTCAGAGTTGTCCTAGCAGTGGGGCAGTAAAAATATATATTTATTATCAATAAAAATTATAGCTCTGTTATTATACATTGAGCACTATTTGATTAGTACCAGCACTTACTATGTGATATTTTATATTCATATATATACAGGGTTTGATTGATAAATTGTCGTCCAAATAACACAAAAATGAAAATAACTCTGTCATCTCATTTTAACAGGTATATTTACCAAATTTACACAAAAATATCTTGAAATATGAAAAAGTAAATTTATTCAATAAAATTGCCATTGCTTTCAACAATGGCCTCCAGATGACTTCAGAATCTCCTGGATGCTCTCCTTGTTTAAGTTGGTGAATGTTGCCATAATTCTTGCCGTCAATTCATCTCTGGTGTTATGACTAGGTTTTCCTGCTTGTAATGTCATGGTGCCCCAAATGTAATGACCTGTATTCTTTTGCATCTTGTTGCTACAACTAAGAAAGGGGCCATCTCGTCTGGCCTGCACATACCATATACCATCACCTAGGCCTGTGCTCTGGAGAGGTCACTCTCATTTCACCACCAAAGTACAGAATTTTGACCTACCTTTATCTTGTGAGATAAATGGATGCCTACTACTATATGGCATGTGGCAGAGTGGTAAGGACATTAGCATTCTGACCAAGAGACCCAGGTTTGAATCTCAACATTGTCAATTAGTCAGGTGGGTGATTTCTTGATAGTACCAACCTGAAGAGATGATCCTAGCAGGTGACACCATTGGGAAGCATCTGAAAAGCACATTATGCCACATGTTGACCCAAGTGAGTGATATTGGGTAGCTGTTTTGAAGCTGTTGATTGTTGTCATCATGACCCAAATGGATAAAAATCAGGACAGACTAGGCCCTACAGCCTTGGTTGGTGACCAGTTTAGGAGAAAGAAATTGCAAGAATGTACTTTTGATTTTTATGTGAGTTATGCAAGTTAATATTTTAATTAGGTTGTTCCAAGGTTTCTTCACATGCTATGATCTTATCAGAAATTGCAAGAAGTACTGGGGACAACATTGGATGTTACAGTAGTGGTTGTAGAAAAAAAACAACGTTTTTCTATATAAATTCTAAATTTTTGGCCCTTTTAAATGATTTTCAGTCCCCATCATTTATTAAGCTATTTATTTATTAAGTTGTTTATTGCATATTGAGAAAAATTATGACCCCCTCCCCAGTTATTAAGCTCTTTCCTTGTAAAATATTCTTTATTCTGCAACAATATCTTCTGCAGTTTGGGTGAAATTTTTGTGATATGTGATTATTGTAAAATGTTTGCTTATTTTTTTGGTAAGGTGCTGGCAAAACAAAACGTGTCAAAAGTACAGTTATTCCCTTGAAACTGCTATAACTGTATACACTTGACTCGGCAATGTTTTTTCATAATATCATAAAAATATATGATCCAAGTACAAAACAATATTATTTATCATTTTATAAAGAAAGAAACTTGAAAAGAAATATTTATATTAAAAAATTTATAAAAGTTTACAAAATTATGAAAAATATATAAACCACCTACAATGCAATATTTATTATTAACCATTTTATAAATATGAAAATAAGTTTTTATTCAATATTTATTCAGAGTTTAATATCTTTGTTGTCGCTTCTCAAGAATAAAGAAAATGTATAAATTCTCTTCCATATGTTTAAGTTTTATTAAAATTCTAATCATCACTTTCTGAAAACAATAAACATTGCCAATGGAGTCAAAAGTGTATACAGTAATAGTGGTGTCAAAGGAATAACTCTCCTTTTGACACACAGTTTTTTGTGGGCACGAAGGTTAAACATTACCTTTTTTTTTCATTTAACAAAATCTTATATAAAGTTTTTTTCAAATATGTCTTTAGCAAAACAGTTTGGTAAATTAATATATACATTTGAAAAATAAAAAAAATTAAAGAAATCACAGGGTGAAAATCCACTTGTTGACATTTTCAGATTAACCTTTTAATATAAACATTGACCTCTAGCTTAAAACCATGAGAATAAGATAATATTTAGGATAATATGAAGAAAAAAAATCTTACTAATAATGTTTATGATCAGTGCTATGATGACAATGACAAAAGTAGTAAAAGTAATAATAATTATAAAAATAAGATATAAAAAACGAAACAAGCACTTACCTCTTTTTGATCAGTATTGATCTTCACTTCATCTGACAGCAAATAATAAGAATTATTATTATTATTATTATTAAAATATGGTTAAAAAAGATGGCTTTGAGTGTTCATGTCTCTTTGATCAAATTGATTTCCTTCCTGTTGAGAAGAAAGATATTTTGACTTTTCTGCTCCTTCCCCATCTCTTCTGAGGGACTTGAGAATTTATTCATATGTAATGATGGCATAATACTGCCAAGGCAAGATTTCTTCAAGGAATTACCACATCAACAAATTGCCCCTTAATCTTTTTGAAATTTTTCTCTCCCCATCCCCTTCAACACTTTCGGTGAATTGCATTGGCCATGATAAAAGGTTAGCTTCTGACTTCAGGCAAGAAAAACTTCTCATAAAACTGCTCAGACTCGAGATATAATTATCAGTTTTTTTTAAATATTGACACATCATTTTTCTTATATTGAAAAAGAAATATTTTTATCTTGTTACTTTACAGGAATTCATTGTTATGTCATAATATTAAATAAACATATAAATATAGTCATCTTTAGAGCAACTAAAATTATCTTATTTGTATTTATATATATATATCTTTTTCTCTTCATACTCATACAGACACACTTCTATGCATAATATAAAAAAATTAAATTAAAAACCTGTTGTGCAATTACACACAAAATGATCCTTGAAAACAAATGGCTTATCATTTGAAAGTTCTTGGGAAGAAAAGATAATATAAAATATAATATAAATTTTGTCAAATTTACTGATAAAACAAACAACTTATTTGGAAATTTGAAAGATTTAATAAAAAAATTGATAGACAGAACTTCATATTATTTAACAATATATATATATATATATATATATATATATATATATATATATATATATATATATATATATATAGTTGGATTGGTGTGAGTTTGTGACCCTGGGTTTCACACTATTTTGATCATAAGACAAACTGATTAATTTTTAAATTTAGGGTCACAAACTCATACCAATCCAACTAAATGTTAGCTCTATCACTGATATTGAGCACTTTCCAATAAGCACCACACATATATAATATATAAATAATATATATAAAAAATTGCATATATATATATATATATATATATATATATATATTTATATACATACACATTTTATATATATATATATATATATATATATAGACATTATATATATATATATATATTTATATATTTATATACATACACATTTTACATATATATATATATATATATATAATCATCATCATCCTTCAGCCTCCCTGTGATTGGTCGGAACTCTCTTGACAATCTCTTTCCACACTGTTCGGCCATGCATTATATATATATATATAGCCCCACCCACATATAGTTTGTGAATAGAGAAATCAAGACTGCATGTTGGCTATCAGTTTCATATCTTAACCCAGTAATTTGCACCATAAAATCTGGTATTAGTTGCAAAAATTAAAGTAAAAATTATAAGTTTCTGAAAAAAAATCCTATATTAATTATAGGCTTATAAAATTTCACCATTAATTCTAGCTATATAAAAATCTGATATTCATTAAAGATTTCTACCTATAACCTATAATGGATGAAGCATTGATCTTGCAGTGTTGATTCTGATGTCTATGTGGTTTTTATCTGCAAACATTCTATCTACATTGTTGAGCATTCTTCCACATAAAGTCAGCCAAATTTTAACAATATATACATATATATATATTATTGACATTTGGAAAAATGTTCATGAATGTATGTTTTAAAAATAATATCCGATAATACATTTTGCCTCTAATGGCTTCATCAGATAGATAACGAAAAGGTGTGTGGTGTGTGTATGCATTTGTGTGTGTTGAAAATAATTAAATCTTTTATTATTTTTCCAAAGCTGGCATTGCTTAAAACTAAAAAGAGAAAGAAAATGAGTGACTTTTAAAAAAATCATTTAACATTTTAAAGACTGTGCCTTAAGAGTCCAAGTTTTGAGAGGGAAAATCCTTCAGAATGGGTAAAAAATAATTAATAAATAATTATTTTAAAATGTCCCTCAATATTCTGTCTTTATTTCTGAGATGAGGTATTATGTACAGTATTTACATTATTCGGACTATTGTCCTCATCTTTGTCGCCATATTTGTCACAACGTTTCGGCCATTGTACGCTCCGGCCTTATTCAGGTGGTTGGAATTTCGAACCGAACCCTTTATTTCGATCGCTGGGGTAGACTGTTCTAGTTCCACGAGCCATGTTTGATGGGTGTCTAAATTACCAGGAGATAACTGATAACTGACACCCATCAAACATGGCTCGTGGAACTAGAACAGTCTACCCCAGCGATCGAAATAAAGGGTTCGGTTCGAAATTCCAACCACCTGAAGAAGGCCGGAGCGTACAACGGCCGAAACGTTGTGACAAATATGGCGACAAAGATGAGGACAATAGTCCGAATAATGTAAATACTGTCCCTCAATATATCAAAAAAAGGAATTCTATTGTTAATGTTAAATTCATATGTGAACTTAAGAACGAACTTGTTTTGGTAGTTTTTTTATAGTTCATCTATGTTTTTAACTAAGATGAGAATATTGTCTACATATCTTAGGTAGATGGAGGGGTTTTTAGTGGTATTAAATATCTTATTTTCACGGTTAGCCATGTAGAAGTTATGAAATGTTGGTCCCATAATTGAACACATGGAAACCCCATCACATATGTATATATTATTTTAATTGCCATAGAAGGGAACATCAGTGGTATAAGTCAAAAGTAGTTTCCATAATATGTTAGGTTTAATTCTTAATGGAAGGAGAGATCGATTCCTGTAAATATTCTTTATAATTATACCAATCATTTCTCTAAATGGAACATTGGTAAATAAACTTTCAACATCAAGTGAGGCTATGGTTTCATTATTAGGTTTTTGTGTTTTCAACATTTGGATTAGTTCATGAGTTGATTTAATGCTGTATGAAGTTGAAAGTACTTGAGAAAATAAAAGAAATTAGCAAAACTACGGCGTCTTTCTTATTCAGTTTTGTAAAAGCACTAAGAAATTGATCTGTGAATTTGAGAGGATTGAAATAAAAATAAATTGGCATATGTCTAGATTATTCAATAATATATGTATATATATATATATATATATATATACATACATACAGTGTGATTAAAAAGTAACTCCGAATTTTATATACAATGGACTATCCCATATTGTAAAAACTATAGTTAGACAGGAGAGTTAATCATACATAAGATTGGGAGCTACTTTTCAATCAGACTGTATATATATATATATGTATGTATGTATGTATGTATGTATGTATGTATATATGTGTATGTGTATATATATATATATATATATATATATATATATATGCATGTTTCATTAAAAATGACAGACGAGGTACTACAGTTAAGCTTTTTATTTAATTTTTCTTATGTTCAAACAAGATCTTTCTTTTTGAACACAAGAAAAATTAAATAAAAAGCTTAACTGTAGTACCTTGTCTGTCGTTTTTAATGAAACATGCATAAACGAAGGATTGCTGCCTAAATATACATATATATATATATATATATATATATATATATATATATATATATACTAGTTTAGGTTCATGTCTATAATTCTGAGGTGAAAAATTGTAATTGTTTACTCACAACTCTTTGGGTCAAGACATTGGATTACTTCAACCAATGCTTTTATGCTCTGGGCTATGTGACTTTGGGGACCCAAAGAGCTATGAGTTCAAAATCTGGCCACAGAGGCGGTAACAAAAACTTGGAGAATTGAGTTACTGAAGGGAAACAACTGAAACTGAGATATCCAGAAAAGCCATGGCATGTGGAACTAGAACAGTCTACTAAGTGGACTAAATAAAGTGCTCAGTTTGAAATACCAATGTATATCAACTGAAGAAGGTTGGAGCGTACAATAGCTGAAACATTGTGAATATGACAACAAAGACGAGGACAGCAATCCTAACAATGTAAATAGTGTAACTAGTTTAAGTGTACTGCTAAAAAATTACAATACTATTTAAGTTATTTTGACTGTTGCATTGTCTCATATTTTCTGCAGGAGTTATCTAGGATATTGTTGATTCCCACTGGGACAACTGCTGAGAATTCACCCTTCCAAAACATTTATAGACAAGTCTTAAAGATGCATGCTGGGATTTCTTCTTAGTGAAAAAAAAATTGGACAATTCTTAGTTCTACCTATACATTTTTTTATCTCTTGCCTAGAATGCTATAACCACTTGACTGTATCCCTTTTGCATATGAAAACTGTTTCTTGTTCATTGTTTTATAATTGTTTTACTTTGCTATTTTCTTATCATTGCCTTGACTTGTATTACAATTTTCATTTCATGTATTATTTTGCTCTTCTTATTTTTATTATTGTTGTTATTGGGAATTTTTATCAGTTCCACTTGAAATGCCCACTTATTCAACAGTTTTTTCTTATATGTACTATTTGTTTTTATATGTACTATTTACTCTTATCAGATGTGTAATATAACAACAACTCTCAGTAGAATCTTATGAAGCATTATTTGACTAATTCTGCTTTAGTACTGAAAACATTTATTTTATTTGTGTTGGATTTTACAAGCAAGAAGGGAAATGGGATGTGCTTATTTTATGACCACAAGCAGCAAAATATTTTTGTTGGAAAAAGTTTTTTGTAGATTAGCATTCCTTATGCTGCAACACTTTTCAGAATCTAAAAATAATGATTTGTTATCAATTTAGAAGAGGGGTCCAGTTTATGATATCGATACAATGTCAAAGAGATCCCTGACTTTTACAGATTTATTGGCCTTTGTAGCTTTGTGCATTAAAGCAGACACTTTGGGGGGAGTGTTACAGAAAGATTTCTTTTAAATAATAAATGAACAGATATATTCATTTATTTTTTCTTCATTTAAGATAAATAATTATGAACCTCAAATGTTTGTGCAGATGTGTAATGTCGAAACAACTTATGAAGCTTCTTTGACAAATTCAGATTTAGTGCTGAAAAACTTTTATTTTATTGTGATGGATGGATACAAGCAGGAGGAGAGATGTGATGTGCTTATTTTATTACCACAAGATATTAGAAAGAATTGTACTTTTTAAATCTTTGAAATTAAAATTATCCAAAGAAAGCCAACAGGAAACCAAAGAAAAAAAAGCTATGGATTAAAAGTCAGGCCTTCTTTGGTTACTCATGAGATATTCCATTGTAATGGTGAAATGGAGATGGGATATATTTTCAATTATTGACATTGTATAATGCATTTTGTTTCCATAATAATGGAATATCTCATTAATAAGCAGAGCTTCATGACCAAGGAATATATAAAGTCCCATTATAGATATATGTGGATTTGTCAGTAATTCTGTCTCCTAATGAGAAAACAAGCATTTATTTTACACAATAAATACTTTTCAATACTCACCTCCCTTGTCAAAGCATGATTTTTAACTAGAGATCACATGAATCAGGCATTATACAATAATAATTTCAGATTGAAATGGAACCAATAATTGTCTCAAGTCACATTGATCCACCCTTGTATATCTATCTATCTATCTATCTCAGTCTGTTCATTATGTGTCTGTCTCAGTCTGTTCATATCTATCTATCTATCTATCTATCTATCTCACTCTGTATGTATGATATGTGTGTGTGTGTGTGTATCTTGGATTTTGTATATTCACAAGATATATATATATATATATATATATATATATATATATCCTGGATAAAATATAACTAATTCTAGCAACATACCTTAATCCCCTGTCTTTCTTTCTGCCCTTGATTGATCATAATTGATTTTTGATATTATTTCCTGCTTGTTTTTTGGCAATAAGCAAGTGAAAATGAGGGAGGTACAAGTAACTACCTCACCATTCAGTGCCAATGACAAATAATAATAATAATAATAATAATAAAAAGCCAAAATAGCCACCACCACTCCCACAACTGAAAAAAAAAAAATGAAACAAAAATTGGAAGATTTTGATCCCAAGAGGAAATTGAAATGAATTTGTGAGAGGAGGATTTGAACAAGATGGAAAAAGAAGAAAGAAAAATTTAATAAAAAGAAGAAACAATAGAGGAAATAAAACCAGATTAAAAATCACAGAAAACAAAACAAAAAAAAAGAAGCCATTTTCTATCCTTTTCCAACCCCATATCCAAATGTATCTTCTGCTTTCCCATTTCCAATTTTCCTCTTTATTATAGTAGTCATCACTGCCCATAACAATTTGCCATCATGATTAGACAAGGGCTGTGTCCTTACGTCTTGTCTGGATGTCTTCATCATCATTATGTTTATGTAAGGAAAATAAATCTAGCTCATTTTTCCAGAGCAGAAGTTGATAAACCAATGCATGTTTAGCCCTGTCTTTGATAGAATTGATATATCTTTACTGATTATAATGTCAATAAAGGTTACTTTTGATGTATCAAAAAAGCAGGTAGAAAATTTATATCAGTAATAATAAGAGGAGATTATATATTAATTTGTTTGGTTCAATGGCTTGCCTTTGCTCTTATTTTTCAATCAGTGTATTCTTTACACTTCTGTATAAGGTACATCATGAGAGGTACATCAGCCAAAACAATGATCGGTTGATTTGTTTTTACAGCTTATCGACCCCTTGTGTGTTATTTAAAGCCAAACTGTAAGCAACCTCCTACAATTCAAAATATGTTTGAATTGTAGGAGGTTGTTTACAGTTCTCAAGCAGTCCCTCATCTAAGTACTGACTGGGTTTGATACTGTTTAACTTTGGTGATCGAATGAGAACTATTTTTTAGCAGATTTGATCTTAGGCTCGAAAGTGTGAAAACAAAAAAGCAAGAAAACCGGTTTAAATAGATAAATTTTTATTTTCAATTATTTTCCCCCAAGTAAGTCAATAAAGTCATTAAGACTAAAATTTGAAAACATTGTTGAGGAGAGAGCGGACAATAAAGGAACAGGTTCCAAGGCAAATTATAATGATGTTGTGTTTAAGTAATTCAGCCCAAACTGTCAGATCACTCTGAAGAAGAAACTCAATTGAATAAATCCATGTATTATAGTGAGAACATCTTTTATCATAAATATATATGAAAAGATAAATGTGGTATTAGAATTGGTTATCAATGCAGAAAGTAGAATTAGTAAATAAGTAGAATTGGTTCAAATTCTGACCAAGTCTGTTATGTTTACATTTGCACTAATTCCTTTGGAGAAGACATGAATCTGTCTCTCCTCTCCCTCAGCTATGGGTTAAATAGCAAAGTAGACTCGGCTCTTGCACTTTGGGAAAGAGAAAGATTACTTGAAAGTCAAAGCTACTTTACTTTCTGACAAAGCCATTGCGATTCACGGATAATAAAGAAAAGGAAGCTGTAGAGAGCCATGACCCTCTACCTTCTGAATAGTTTAGCTTAGACTAGCACAAGGCCACAAGTTTGCAGCACTTGATGAGGATTGAAGTAATTACAGTAGAGCAATATTCAATTAGACTGCTTGCTAACTCTACAGTACAGGTGTTAAGTGTCATTAACTTATGTTAACTATTCCTAGTGAGGAACTATCCCACTGCTCTCATTATATTAGTGAGTGAGACTAACTTGCTAACCAATACAACATGCCAAGATACCCACAAGCTCCTGACATTATAATGAACTTTCGTCACATCCAGCCTTGGTGGGGAGGCCAGGTGTATATATATGTTATCTCGCTTGACTTTCCTAAAAAAAAAACCTGTCGTTAGGGTATGCTCCTTAAGCCTATAAATAGGCAATGATATTCTTACTCATTCTCTTTCTTCTTTTAAAACTCTGGCTATAAGATGTAGTCACATGTGGGGAAAAAAGTGTTCCCCACTGGAGCACGTAGATTTTTCAATGTCTGATTTTTCTCTCATCTCTTTTTGTAGTCTTTCACACATGTGTCTGTAATGTAGGCCTACACAAACTTCATACACACAAACACACATTCTCTCGTCTTTAAATGTTTTCTTCTTGTCATTGTCATACTTTTGTTAATTTATGCAATGTTATTTGTTTTATATTGTTTTATGTTATGCATTTATTACTCAGACTAACATTCGAGTCGACAATAATTGTTATGGAAAAAATATACCAGGAGACACGTGTCTTTTACATAAACACAACAAGCATTCAAAACCGCAAGCACTGAGTGCACAGAGGGAATCAAACACATTAATTAGTATTAATGGATACACATGTCAAGGCACCAGCTCCGCAGTGAGGTTTATTATATAAACTGAAATTCAGAATGTTTAAACTGAAATTGTTAAGTTCATAAAATTGAAAATATTAACAAGTGAATCAAATCCACTTCAACCAGAAGTCATAATTAGTTTTTAAAAAACACATTATGTGCAAAAAGCATTGGTAAGTTATAAAAAAATATAATATATATCAGTAACAAAAAAAGGGCTAACAACTGTCACCTACTTCCTGATAATATTTTATTTCAGTCAGGAAGCAGGTGACAAATTTTATTGCTTTTCCACTGATAAGAAAATGTTGGTGTTCAAGCCCAAGTATAAAACAAGTATTATTAATGCTGATTTTCTAGTCAAGCCGACTCTCTACTTGGTAGAATGGTACTTCATCCAGCCTTTACAGTACTAAGCCTTTTAGCAAATATTAAAAATGACCAACCTGTAAAATCAAGAGTAAAATCTACAAACATTTATGTTTCTTCATAAAGAAGATGATTTAAATTTTGATGAAAATAATGATTGATTTATAATTATTGATACTAAAATTATCTGAGATTTATTTATTATTTAATCTTTTTTCTAAGTATGTGAAAATATCCTTGGGCAGTTTTGTGATAAATCCTTCTGACAAATTTTGTAAAAGTCTGAAATATTGAAGATCCTCTAACATCTGAGATAAGGAATTGTAGCTATTTACATTGTTTGGACTGTTGTCCTCATCTCTATTGTCATATTCACAATGTTTCGGCTGTTGTATGCTCTGGCCTTCTTCAGGTGATATATGTTGGAATTTTGAACCGAATCTTCTATCCCCGCCTCCTCTAACATCTGTCTCTATTTCTGAGATGAGATATTTACACTATTTACATTGTTTGGCTTGTTGTCCACATCTTTATCATCATATTCATGATATTTCAGCCATTGTACTCTCTGGCCTTCTTCAGGTGATATATGTTGAAATTTTGAACGGAACCCTTTATTTAGTCTACTGGGGTAGATTTTTCTAGTTCCACATGCCACGCCTTTTCTGGATATCTGTTTCAGTTATTTCCCTTTAGTAACTCAACTCTTTAAATTTTTGTTCACCTCTGTTGTCGCCAGTGGATGAAAATAAATGTACAGTTTGAAAGTCCAACGTATATCACCTGAAGAAGGCCAGAGCATACAATGGCCGAAACATTGTGAATATGAAATTAAAGATGGGGACAGCAGCCTGAACAATGTAAATAGATTATTTTATGATTGCACAATTATGAAGTAAAAAAATGATTAAGCATTTTGTGCAAAAAATATACAGGGTAGGTGGAAAGAAACACTTTAATTAAAGTTGTTAATAACTGGTTGATTTTCATAAAACTTGTTTTATCTTGAACAGTATAATGGTAGAGGTCCACTGCAGTGTTAACATTCTACATTAAGCACCAGCATTGTCCACCAGTGTTTTTAACATTTCCTGTACTTTTTGCACATTGGCTTCCCATCTGGATGTTAAAGGTCAACCACTTCTGTGGGTATCTACCACAGATCCAATACTTATCAGCTTAGACCAAAGACAAAAAATGCCCACTAATACACTGGCATTGGTATCCACTAACCCTCTCTATTTAGAGCAATGATGGAAGTGCTACTGCTGGGTTGAAATCCTCAGGAACAGGCTTCCTGCAGTTTTTCCATGTACTACAGAAACACGAGAACAGATATAACATTTTGATTTCAGCTCAAAGGCCAGGAAGTATGTGCAAGTTAATCAGAGATCTGTTCAGAATACTCTGGATTATTCTAAGAATGAATAAAAGACTTTTGTGGACTTTTTATCATTGCAAATAATGATTGTTCTTGAAAAATATATTTTGTCTTAAATTCCTTTTCCAAAATTGAGATATTATTTTCCGCTTTTTGTTTAAACCTACCTATATGGAAGATATAATATGCAAATATACCAATTGTAACAGCAAAATTGTCCAGTTGTTAGATTAATCTCTGAATTGTTGTATCTTAGAAATGATTAAACATATAATCCTGGAATAATATATATATATATTATTCCAGGATCATTTTCCAACTTATTCAAGATGATCCTTGCTCTAACCATCTAACTTTTTATCTTGGAATAAAAAGGTGCCTCACAGGTTTCATGTACAATTTTCAAGTCCACTGCTCTTTGGACTATAATTTTTGCCGTCATTTAGTCAAAGTCAAAACTTGATCACATATATACAAGAAAAATATAATAAAAAATTAAGCAAAAGTACCTTTTCAGTCTTGTTTAACAAAACATGTATTAAAGAGGAGTTGCTGTCCAAATACACACCTCCAGTTCAACCTTTTTAATCAGACACTTCATGGTCTGGCAACTCCTATAATCTGGCACTTTTTGACTCAGTCATCATTAGTTCCTTGATTGGCTTTGAGGGTAGTGTCACATGTTTTCAACTTTATGCAGTAGCCAACAGCAGCAGATTCTTTTGATGATACAAACTTGCTCATTTCTTATACTTAGCTGAATACTTATCCATTCAGAATAGGAAGTATATATTCTTTTGTGGGTTTTAGGCTTTTTTAACCTTTGTATTGCATGAAGCAATAAAAATCTTGTTTGGAAGCATTACTGATTGTTTTATTTCCTGTTTGATAACTTAGCACGATATATGTTCCTGATGGGGCGATCTGAAGTCGGGTGGGGGGCGATCTGAGCATGCAGCACCTTTGGAAAGTGCCTGACAACCATACCTCGGGTTTACCCAAGCCTTGTGAGTGAAATTGGGTAGACAGAACCACAAAGTCACAAGTCATCATGACCAAGGGTTTGAACGTGCTGGCCTTGTTTAAATTGTTGATCACGCTAGGTAACACACTCTCTCCCAGAAACTGTAACTAAGGTCTGCTCGGCATAGTTGCAATATAAACCACAGGTGGGCTCTTTGGGTGTTGAACAAACACAAATGTGTCTGAGCAAGTGTCTGCAATAGGGATTGGCTCGCCACCCTAATAGACAGGTATCCTTGAATATGAGTGGCCAGCAATTATATATGTAGTATGAGCTGGCAAGACTATGTTTACATAAGGTGTTTTGAGGGGTGATTTCTGTCATCCAGCATTTTCTGTGGTCCAGCAGTGGCCTGATCCCAAGGGTGCCGATTTAAAGAGGTTGAAGAGTATTATATATATATATATATATATATATATATATGTATATATATATATGTGTGTGTGTGTGTGTATGTGTCTTTTAATTTTTCTTAACTCTTACATTTCTCTTTCTTCTTTTCCTTTTTTCCTTTCATTGTCTTCTTATCCTCTTCTCGTTGCTTTTACCTGTTTTATTATTATTATTTCTTTTCCTTTTATGGAAACCCTTGATATATTACTTTTCCTTTTATGGTGTTTCTCGTTATGTCTTTTTAAAAAAAAATTGAATAATGGTGAAAAACAAGGTGATTTTTCATAAGTCGCATTTTTAAATAGAATTTTTTATAACCATCTTTGTTCTTCACCTGTCGAGATGCGTTCGCATCAAAATAAAAATGCATCTTTGTCGTTAGTACTTGTTTGTCTGTATGCAATATTTTTATAATAAATAACTATTGCTCTACTCTTGGTATTGAGCCCCCTTTTAAATTAATGCTATGAACATTTGACTTTATATTCTTTTCATTCTCATTACATTTGAACATATATATATATATATATATATATATATAATTTAGTATAATTTTATATATCAACAGTCAGTATTTAGAAAAATAGTTTGACAAATTAAAAAAAAGTTTTTGTGACACATTTCATCCGTTAGGATTTCACTGGACTGGGCTTTATTGATGTTGCCATGTCTATATATGTGTATGAAACAAGGAACGCTGGTAGTGTCAATATTTTTTCCATCTAGCTAAATTCATATGTATTCCTTTGAAATCGGCTCAGCTATATACTCGGATACATACTTAAAAAAATAAAATTTAAATTTAAAATTTCAGCATCCACTCTCCTTCATGTGCACATGTAATCACATCAATGTAAAAATTAGGTTAATATGATGAAATCCTAAAGGAGGAAATGTGTCATATGAAAAAGCTTTTCCACTTTGTCATAGATTTTCCTAATATATATATATATATATATATATATATATATATATATAGCAAAAGAGAGAAAATGTAAAAAAAACAATAAAAAAAGGACAAATAACTACTATATTCTCCATGTATGCACATACGTACAGATGGGTGAACGTGCACAAAGGCACAATGAAAAAACTTATACCTATGAAAAGCGCATATAAAAAAAGCAAAATCAAGAAGTATAAACAGTCTACTGTTGATACCCCTGACGAGTGGATGGAGTGATTCCTGGAGGGTGTGTCTGCGAAACTCTGGAGTTGGGATGCTAAAGGTAACATCAATCAGGTAAGTGACAAATCTTTTACTTCTATTAATTGTGTGTATATATATATATATATATATATATATATATATATATTTTGATAGTTGTATATTTAGGCAGCAATCCTTCTTTTATGCAAGTTTCATTAAAAACGACAGACAAGGTACTACGGTTAATAAAACATTTGGACAGTTCTTACACACCTTTTGTCCAGCAAAGAAAGCTCTTGTTCGTACACAAGAGCAATTAAATAAAAAACTTAACCGTAGTACCTTGTCTGTCGTTTTTAATGAAACTTGCATATATATATATATATATATATATATATATGATATTAAATAATAGCTACCCAATCGTGTTTAAGGATGCCTATCTACCAAGGGCAGCTAGCAAATCCGTATTGCAGACTCTCACTCAAGCACATTTGTGTTTGTTCAACACCCACAGAGCTCTCCTGTGGTTTATACTGCAACTATGTTGAGCAGGCCTTAGTTACATTTTCTGGGAGAGAGTGTGTTATCTAGAATGATTAACAATCTGAACAATACCAGCACACTCAAACCCTTGTGACTTGTGACTTCATGCTCAGCTATCGATGTTCCCAAATGTTCCGTCTACCCAAATTCACTCACAAGGCTTGGGTCAACCTGTGGTATGGTTTTCAGACACTTTCCAAAGATGCCATATGTTGGGATCATCCACCACCCCAGCTCTGGGGACGCCTCCTTCCTGACAAATCATCTATGGTGAGATTCGAACCCGAGTCTCATGGTCAGAAAGCACACGTTCTAACCACACACCCATATATATATATATATATATATATAATTTGATAAATAGATGTAAATAAAAATGTGTTATCAGTATAGCATAGGTGATGATGCCTGATTTCTATAAAGTCTGCTTACAGTCAAATAAATGCCGAGAACACTATTTCTTGTCTGAAGTGAAGCAGTATTGAGCCTGTTCAGTACTTGGAAGCAGGACAACTTGTGAACACGGGGTACTGTAAACTGCATTTTACAATTCAATATATGTTCCAGCTTAAAATAATCTAGAAATGATTGATAAACTGTAACAAACAAATCAAATAATATCTGTATCATTGACGAATGTTTCACAGTTTAGCTAGTCTGACTCATGAACACAAACAGGGTGTCACTCATTGTCGATGGATTTCGCTACTAAACTGTTACATGATATCTGACCTCCTGTATGGCAGTGAGTGTAGGACAATCTCCTCAAAGATAAAGACACGACAAGAAGCAACAGAAATATGATACTACAGAAAGATCATGTGGATTCCATGGACCGATTATGTGAGCAATGACAAACTTTTAAAGAAAATGGAAACAAAAAGGAAACTTATACTTAACATTATGAAGAGACAGTTGAATTTTCAAGGCACATAATGAGGAAAGAGGGCTTGGAAAATCTGATACTCATAGGACAGATTGAAGGCAAGAAGGACAGAGGAAAACAATGCATAACATACTTAGTGAGCTTGAATAAATGGATGGCAGAATGGTTGGGTAGCAAGATAGCTTTGGTTGACAACCAGTCTACTGCAGAATGAAACGGCAGCTTACTGCAGGAAATCTGCTTAGTCAGTCATAAATCAAAAGGAACATGATTGCACAAGCATGTATCATGTATGACACTTAACTGATGTACTGTACAACATAGCTAAGCAAAAAAAAGAGAAATATATATTCTTGCGACGAGCTGTTGAATATGGGTTAGTGTGCAACCTGATATTTGAATGAAATTGAGAAGTAACCTGGGGACTTAAAAGTCTCCATTGGGGTGCCAGAAAAACATTACTCTTTTTGTAACTACCGCAACCTGTGGTTGAGAGACCAAAAAGAGAAAGAGAATTTTAGCTCTTCCCTTTTATACTGATGTATACAACGTCACTTAGTGGGCATTAAGAGAAGTTTCCAATTCAACCAGATGAAGTAATCCCACAAGTTCAGCTCATTTCGCATACCAATAAATATGCATGATTAGTGGGTTTCCTCTTCATCATAGTTTAATTGACTGGGGGTATTAAATGAATATTAGTTTTGAGCCTCAGGAGGCCATCCCCTAGGCATTAGCTCTCCTTTGAAAGGGGGTTGGAGTTATTAGCCGGTGCCTGAAGCATCTATAAAAGACAAGTGCCGGGGGGCAATTTTTAAGCAGCTGCTGAATCCCATTTTAAATTTTGACCTTGTATCACATTCTGTGTGAGTGGGCAGATGGATAAAAATATTCATGGTGGTGTAAATGGTCAGGATTAGTTGTGAGTTCGATTTTCTGTGGGTGCTCCATTCTTTAGGCCTTGTATCAAACTAAGTTATGTTGAGTTAATTACTTATTTCGGTTCCAGTCTATGACATTCACTTTTTTTCTGAGAGATGAAGAAAATAATCTTTAGAAGTAACTTCAATTCAAATACCTGAAAAAAAAATGTAACAGCTCGTTAAATATGGAAATCAACGCCAATTTAAATCCTAAAAGAAATAGTTAAAACTCATCATCAAGTGGATTGTTAGGGTAGCATGCTGGGTATTTCTCAATGTGGCCATTTCCGGTCCGTGTTACAGTCGACAGGTGTTGCCATACATCCGATCGTACCGGCATCAGTGTACAGTGTTTTCTAAACAAACTGATTTTTTTAAGTGTTGTGTACAATACAAATGATACTTTAAAAACGAGATTTCTTTTTAATTTAATTTTTTGGGGAATTATTTTGAAACCGGAATGCGAAGGAAATCATCTTGTTGACATTTTTTCATTGAAAAATGAAAATCATCTTTGAAAAGTTTTCAAAGATGATTTTATTTTAAAACTTTTTTAAACACTTGATTAAAAAAATCTGTCTCTCTCACTAACTTTAACCAATAAAAGGAGAAACACTAGTTAAAAAACATAGGCAATGATTTATGGGCTATGAGGAAAATAAAAGTAAAATGATTTGAAAATTATTTAAAACAAGCTTTGAAAAAGAAATTAAAGTGAAATAATTTGAAAATATTTATTTAATACAGAGAAATAAACACGTCATTTTGTGTGTGTGTAAAACCTTCGAGCAATACCAGTGTTCTCGCTTACATTTGGTTATGTTATTTATTTTTTTTCACCAAGAGAATCTGAAAAAAGAAATTATAATTACTTAATAAATAGTTTCAACAAAGAACCGTAAGAAGTTAGTCAAAATATATTTTTATTACGAAATTTGAAAATGAATTAAATGCGGGCCATTTTAGGTGTTCCTGAAAGTCAGTATGGGACAGGAGACAAAATTATCCCATACGGGACATGTCCAGTAAGAAGGGATGTCTAGCAATCCTAGGTATCAACGGATATTTTATGTGTTAAGTAAGAAAATAAATTAAAAACTCTGAGGGTTACTTAAAATAAATGTTTTTACAGCAAACCCAATATTTTCATATTCTTCTTAAAATATCAAAAACAAAAATTAAAATTTCCCACCCAGTCAAATTTTATGCTGAAAGTAAATCAGTTTCCCCCACTGTCTTTCGTCGTAAAATCTGTTGAACTCATTTTGTTGGTAGTTTGTTCAGTGTTCATAAAGCGTACATGTTAATACTTGCACAGCACAGGTGAACAATAAACATCTTTTACTTATTTCACATTACCCAGTTCACAGGAGGTAACGTGCTGTTTAGCAATTTTACCTTGATAGACACAACAACAAAGGGACATATGTCGCTTAAAGAGTTTTACAAGTTTTTACTCTCTGTAGGTGTCCATTGGATGTAAACCTCTTTCACTTTTGAGGTTTTTGGTCAGTGTGTATATTTTTGCATGCAAGAATTAATTTATCAGGTGTGTATACAACTTTTTACTTATCTATAAAAATATATATTCGACTCGTAGCGCATTTTCTGCCTCACAAGTGTGGACCCATGTTGTGAAAATGAAATGAATCAGGAGATTTCTCTCTTTATGTTGTTGTTATTAAAAATAAAAACTTTGTTTAAGGCTAACATGGATGGATTTTTTTACCGGGTCTTTTATTGTAAGTTCGTTTTATTTAAAACTTCTGACTACAAACGTGTTTTCTAAAACTTTCTTTTTTACCGTAATTGTAATAACATAATAATGATTTAAATGATTTACAATTTTACCGTAATAGTAATAACATTTAATGATTAAACTTAAATTTCTTACTTTTGTAAAAAACATTTTTAGTTTTTTATTACTAATTAAGTAAGTACAATAAAAAACTAAGAATGTTTTTTACAAAAGTAATAAATTTAAGTTTAATCATTTAAGTTGAATTATTTAACCGACTTTTCACTTCCACTCCTATTCACTTATAAAATTTTAAGTTTAGGCAAAAAAAGGTGAAGATATTTAAATTTAATAATTAAAAAAAATACGAAAAAATCATTAAAATTAAAAAATACACTTCATTGTTTTTCTTAATTGTATTTTTATTGAAATAAATTGTAACTAATGAGCAAAAAATGACTGTTTTAAAAAGATTTTTTTTTAACAGACAATAAATATAAACTTTATTTAATAAAGTGTTTGTAACTTTAAAGCATGTTTTGTTAGGGAAATAAATGCAATAAAGGTAAATTTATATTTGGCGCGTCAGTAAGCGAAGATTTCATTGAATGAAAGAAACTGAAACTGAAACAGGAGTTTTTTTTATTCGATTCAGCTTCACTTCATTTATGTTAAATTTTAACTTTCATAAAATTAGTAAAAAAAATGTAATACAAAAATTTAAAAAAATGAATGACGAAAAATTAAAAATGCGTTTGAGGAAATATTTTTTGCATTTTCAGGTAATTTTCTCAAATACAAAATTAAATATAAAAAAAACAGTTGGAGTATTGTAAGTTTGGCTTTGTCATCGCGATTTGGATTAAGAGAGAGGTAGATATCAGAAGCATTGATTTTTGTGGGAAATATGATTTCTGAGGATTAGGGAGGATATGGTGCTTTTATAGCTTAGATGTAGATTGTGGCACAAGGTTGAAAGTATGGGGCAAAGTGAAGATCAAACGCCCTCAGTCGGAATTGATTTCTAGTGAGACAAGCATGCAGTTGAAGTACCAATTAAACGAGGATCTGTTTTGGAATTAAAGTGTCAGTCTTCAAAAAAAAAAAAGAAAAAAAAATGACACAGAAATTAATAAACACTTCTTTTTAATTTTAAATATTTAATGAAATTAATTATTAAATGGATATATTTCTGTGCTTTAAGTCACAAAATTCATCCTATGAAAATATAAATTAGAGAAGAATAAGATTTATAAAATTCATTTTATTTAGTTTATTTACAAATTTTGAAATCGATACGAAATTTTATTCAATTAGGCATTGCTTATGCAAATTAACTTTTTTTTCTTTAACATCAACAATTTTAAAAATGTAGGTTAAATTTTGCAAGCAAAATCAGATCAATGTATTTTTTTTCCCTCTTCGGGTCTAATAATATCCCATAAAGTGGCAATAGTAACATTTTTACTTTAAAAAATTTATCCGTTTTACTTTTTAGATTTAAAAAAAAATGTATAAATAAGAAAATTAAAATGGTATCAGATAATTTGGTCATATTTTCACCAAAATTAAGGTAATTTAAATTTTTTTGATAGTAATTTTCATCATTTTTTAAAATCAATTCACAAAAAAAGTGTTTTTATTACTGATAAGGAAAGTTTTTTTGAGCCTTTTTTTAATGTACTTTTATTTGTCAGTTGTAAACTTACTTCTCTGTGTGTCCCACTCATTAAGCATTTGGTTCATTACTTGATTTTAAAAATATTTTGTCCTCTCCTCTTTTCTAAATTAAAGATAAAAATCATAAAAATGTAACAAACGCTCGAAAAAAAACCTAGGCAAAAGAATGAAAAATTTCTGTTTTTGACAAAAAAAAAAACTCATACATTTTAAAATTAAAAAAAAAACCCTTTTTGTGAGTTAACAATGCTAACAGTAAGACAATTTCCATTGGATTTGATCTTTCTTTTGATTTTTAACTTAAAAAGAATGTTAATATTTTTTCCTGTCATCAGTCATAGATTTTGATTCGCCTCCCCCATGAGGGAAAAATGACACCAGATCTTTTTCTCTAGAGATTCACATACGTATGAGTGAGTATTACTCACTGAGTATACAACATTATTTAGTTCCATCGGCTCTTTTGCCTTTTGGCACGCCACAGGCATCAGGGAATGCCCGAATCATACTCCCTCCAAGGTACAGACTGAGGAAGTGGACCCTCAGGCAGGAATCAAACATACATTTCAGAGAAACAACAGGGAAATCCTGTATCAATTTTTCAAAAAAAAAAAAAAAGATTAAAATAAATTTATTTCATAAATATAGGGGGGGAAAAAAATTAAATATAAGAATAAAAAAATTAAAATTAAATAAATATAGAAAAATAAGTTTATTTAAAAAAAAAAAAGCTGATGTTTTCTCGATATGAAATGAAGCAAAAAAGTATCTTTGCCAAATCGGATCAGCTGAGAAAGGTAATCAAAAGTTGTTTTTCTTACTGGTATCTACATATTAAAAAAGAAAGAAAGAAAAAGTATCACCCATATATCGTCGTAACCTGACCCTTTTACGATGTTTGTTTTGAATGTGTGTGTCTCGTTGTTTTTCGTTTTTACACCTTCACGCCTCTCTACATTACTTACTTAAGTGTGAAGAAGATCAAGCTCCAAGACTCAGAGAAACCATGTTGATCATGTGTTTATTTTGTGCTTTTGAGACAGGGGCGTCGGTTGTTAGAGATAGATAATAAATTTCAGCATAATGACGTAAAAAGGAGTCTTTCATGTGTGTACTTACTTGCCATTAACTGCTCTTGTGTAGTACACAAAATATACACATTGACCACTTACTTCTGAAACATGTTTTCAGAAGTCATAAATATTTATTTGTGAAATCATAAATGTTTTATGCATACAGTAGTGATTATTAGAAAGAAAAATAAGGACAAACAAAAGCAAATAATAAAAAAAAAGAAAAAAAAGCTTAATGAGGCGTAATAATCTGATCACAAAATAAATGACTTCATTTTTCAAATTAATTTTATTGCTCATTAGTGACCACAAAAAAGTCTTAAATTCAGCTTGTGGGTAGGAAAAAAGTCAGAAATAAAAAAAAATTTCACTTAAATAATATTTTATGGACTGAACATGTGAGCAATGACAAAGTTTTAGAGAAAACTGAAACAAAAAGGACACAAAAAGAAAGAGTTGAAATTATTAGGGCACATAATGAGGAAACAAGGCTCTGAAAATTTGGCACTCACAAGGTATATTTAAAGGCATAAAGGACAGAGAAAAACATTGCAAAACTTACCTAATGAGCTTGTGTAAATGGCTGGCAGAACACTGTTTAGGAGAGATAACAAAAAGACAATTTTCCAAGAGCTACAAAGAACAGGGAGTTGTGGAAGGCCGTGATTATCAAGTTTCAGAAGGAACATGGCACGTATAAGAAAAAGAATTAATTTATCTTTATAAAATATGAAAGTAATAATTTAACAAAATAAATATTTTAGTAAATTGAATGTTTACCAAAAAGACTCTTTTAATTTCATAATACAAGTAGTATTAAAAGTATAATATTTAATTACGATAAATAAAATTTTACTGATTTTAAATATTATTTTTCTAAAATTTTTTCCTTTTTTTAACAAAGTATACTTTAGGTCTTCTTTCATTATGTTTTCTTACAAGCCATTAAATTTGTGCAAGAAAATTTTTGGACACTTTTTTTCCTTGTTAGATCATTTATTGAGTTTGATCCTCACTGGGTGGTCAATAATTGCGGCCTTACACCCCATGTCACCGATACTTAGCAAATTACTATATGTTAGATGTCTAAATAAAAACAAAAATAGATTTAATGAAACAAGTTTATTCACTGCTTAGGATAATTAGTTTTGAGAAACATTTGAATAATTTAACATAAGATTTAAAATTTTTTTTTTAAAGTTTAAAATTTTAAAATCACCTTAGGGTTATGATGTACTTAAAATTCTTTAGAAGTATCAGGTAGGGTGTCCTGCTTCAGTTTTCCATTTTTAGAATTTTCTTTTCATAACTTATAGCACTTCATTTCAAGTATCATTTGTTATTTCTGGTTTTTTCTTACATTTTCTTAAAATTCAATCCCTTGTTGATATTATTTGCTTAAATATATCAACACAGCAGGTGCAATTTTGAAAAGTTTTTACTTACCTTTTTTTATTTTTATTTTACTTAAGTTACTTTATGTTATTAAAAAAAAAAAACTACACCCCAACACTAACAAGTCTCTTGCATTTGGGTTCTTGTTAGTAACTTTCCTCTGTATTTCATGAATTTCTCACATTTTACTTAAAAAAAAATATAGAAAATAATTGTGAGAAAGGTTTTGAGCAATTTTAAAATTTTACTCTCGTCAGCAACCATGGTGCTGGAAATCATTTTTATGAACAAAGAACTAAGGAATTTAGAAATTTGGCAAGTCAAAATTTAGCTTCAAAAGTTATCACTAAGATATACAAATATAACTTTTATAAGAAGTATTGCCAAAAAGTAAAATAGGTAAACGTAATAACTATTAGTCTCAGAGATAAGGAAACTGGACATGGATAGATTGCACTCAGGGTAGTTTTGCCTAATATCAAACAATGCTGAGAACTCAAGTTATGTTCTTAACCTTGTCAGATTTTGACTCTCAGGTGGATGTCATGCATAGCATCTAACACATTCAGGTATGTCTAAACTATCAGTTGCATACGACCATTTTCTCTGATCAATGATTAAAAATGACTTCAAGTGAATGAATCCTTTAGGTCTAAAAGAAAACAATCCTTTATCAGTCTTTAAAGACTGCTGTTACAAAATCTCAAAGAGCTTCACCAAATAACAAAAACAAAATTGCTTGAAAATTTGCAACAACTAAAATGGTTAGTACATGAAGGTAGAAGGGAAAATAATGATATAATCAAAATGTTAACCTTCTACACTAGCTTAAACAAAAGGTTAGGAAGGAAACTCCTGTCAAATAAGAGAAAGAGTGAAAACAATCGACCAGAGAAGTTTGATTTCCTGAAAAATTATTTTAAGAAAAATTATTTTATAAATTTCAGCCAACAGTAATGCCAAGTGTTTAGTCAATAAATGCCAAATATTTCCTGAATGGAAATGGCTAAGCTCACCATAATCAGACATTGGAAGTATCCATCCCTGCATCCCATTAGAATGTCTGAAGACCAACTTCTCGAGAGCTCCTCTCTGTGGCTGCTTGGTCTCACGCTGTCCGCTGACCTGAGATGGAACAAATACATTGATTCAATTGCTTCATCCACCACAAGGAAAGTTGGCTCCCTGTGCCGAGCTAGGAAATTTCTCTCCCCGGAATCGATCATCCAAATCTATAAATCGACCATTCGCCCTTGCATGGAGTATTGCTGCCATATATGGTCTGGAGCCCCTGCTGTTTGCCTCAGGGTTCTTGATAATATCCAGAGACGGATATGCAATGTAATTGGCCCTGATCTGTCATCCCGTCTGCAGTCGCTCTCTCACAGACGCACCGTTGCCTCGCTCTGTCTTTTTTACAAATACTTTCACGGTAATTGCTCCGATGAGCTGCTTTCGCTGGTTCCCAGGCCTCATGAATTTAAGCGTCCTATGAGGCTGGCATCCCGTTCCCACCCCTTCACTGTTGAAACTGTTAGATGTAGATGTCTCTTCTACTCCAATAGCTTCATGTCTCGCACATCTCGCCTGTTGAACTCCCTTCCTTATTCCTGTTTCCCTGACAAATATAATCCCCAACTATTTAAGTGTAACGTCAATCGACATCTCCAGTTGCCTTGATCTATCCACTTCCCTTCTCCACATCCTTTCACCTTTCATTCCTATCTGCTCTAGCTCCAAATCTTCTGTAACCCTCTTGCCTTGATCGATCCACTATCTTTCTCCACATCCTCTCCTTTACCACTCCTACCTGCTCTTCCTCCAAACCTTCTGTAACCCCTTGCGTGTTAGTGGCTTCCAGCCTTGCTTGGGGTGAAAAGCTTAAAAAAAAAAAATATTCTTACTTAGAATGTCATTTTTATTTTTGAATTAAAAATATTTCAGCTATTTTTTAAAAAATTATTTCCCTCCAAACAAGGTGATAAAAGAAATTAAAATAGAAGAGATTACTGTACATTATTTACATTATTCGGACTATTGTCCTCATCTTTGTAGCCATGTTTATCACAACGTTTCGGCAGTTGTACGCTCTGGCCTTCTTCAGGTGGTTGGAATGTTGAACCGAACCCTTTATTTTGCTCACTGGGGTAGACTGTTCTAGTTCTGTGTACCATGTTTAATGGATGTCAGTTATTAGTTATCTCCTGTTAATTTCCCTTTGAAAGTTCTCCACTGCCTTAACTGGGTATTGAACTCACTCAAGGACACATGGCACAGTGGATAAAGGCGTTGGTTAGATCCAATGACAGGACCCAAAGAGTGTGAGTCTTATCAAGTGATGGTGTTGAATGTAGAATAAAGGTTTTTATTCTACAATCAGCATACATCACTTGATAAGACACTAGAAGTGTTGAAACAAAATGGCTATTTTTGTAGTGATTTTAGAACATATTTATGTTATAATTTTTGAATAAATAATTTATATATATATATATATATATATATATATATATATATATATATATATATATATATATAATAAAAAAATTTCCTTGTCTGTCAGAGTTAACAAAAGATATGTATCTTTTTTTAAATATGACAGACAAGGAAATTAATTTAATTTTTTATTTAGTTTTTCCAGTGTTCTTAAATTTTTCTGTTTGGTGAGAATAAGGGAGTGCAAAAATTCTTCATATTGTCCAACTTGTGCCTCTCATTCTCTATGGAATATTCGGCTTCTTTTTATGTCATGTCCAAATAAAAGGTGGCCAAGCATAGAAGAGCAAAGGTCATATTTAATTGAATGTGCAAATAGAAGTTTCAGTGGGATTTTGGATTCACAATCAATCCCCAGCTGCATATATATGCACTTTTAGGATAGTGCAATCTGGTTTGAAATCAGTTTTTTTTTCTCCTAGACTGGTTGCCACCCAAGGCTATAGGACCCAGTCTGTCCTGCTATTTTACCCATAGCTGTGGGGATGAGAAGAGATGGATTCATTCTTTTCAAAAGGGTATTAACATATAAGTGAATGCAATGAACACGACTGGAATTTGAACTTAGCTCTCCGATTCCTCAGTCCGTGCTGCTAGCCATTACTCGACTGTGCCTTCACTTATCCAGTAAATATAGCATTAATTCCACAAGCAAATTCCTTGACATACTACAGTCTAACAATTCTAGCTTTCCTAAACTTTGAAAGCTTATTCACTAATGTCCCAGTCAAAGAAAATATAGACATAGTCCAACAGAATGTATATGCAATCACCTCTTGTTCTCACCTCCTAAAATTAGACAAACTATTCTATGAAAACATATTTTATCCTGCTTGGCGCAAGTATCATTTTACAATAAATACATACATACACACATGTGCACACACACACACACACACACACACACACCTACACACACATATATATATATATATATATATATATATATATATATATATATATCCCAAACAAGGCAATAAAGCCACTAAGATATAGGGGTTATTGTGTGTGTGTGAAATAATATGAGAAAAAGAAAACATTATTAAGGAGAGAGAATAATTAAAAAGTAGGATACAAGAAGACAAAAGATAGTGATTGATGTTGCATTTAAATTTTTGAAGATCATAGTTGACAGAAAAGCAAGAAGCTGGAAGAGAGTTCTACAAGTGAGCAGTGCAGGAGAAGAAACTATTCACATAGAATTTAGTTACATTTAGCAATTTCAACAGTAAAATTATGAGACCTAGCTGCCAATCTAATACTGTGCTTGAATTAGTAAAATCGAGGTACCAAAGAGGAAAACACAGCAGAATAATTACCATGAAAATATTTATAGAAAAGGCAGAGGGAAACTATGTTATGTTTGGGTAGGGAATGACTTGTTTAAGAGTGACAAAGACATGAAAAAATATCTTTTAAGATGTCTTGCTTATAAATAGAACAAAGATAAAATCTTGTGAGGACAATCTTTTTCATCTTGTGAAACATGATATCAGCCAAAGAGGCAAATTTGTATTCTATCATAAACACTTAACCTAATTCTTGATTACCAATAATAGCCTTTTTGGCCCAGATCTTCAATTTTTCTTTTCACTTGTAAAATTATTAGCAAAGCATTTAATGATACATATAAAAGTGCCTCTATCTTGACAACATTTGCTTTAATTACCGACCACTGACAATCCCTCTCTTGCAGAATTTCAACAATTTCCTTTTATTAACCTTTGAACCAAATTGATGAGATTGGTTTGAGAATAGAATTAGTTTTTCATCAAAATACTTAGTCACAATGAGCCTACTCAACCTTCAGTCAGTTATATGCCATGCGTGATACATGCTTAGGCGATCATGCATCTTTCAATACATGACTGATGAGGCAGATTTTTTGCCGCAGTAGGTTGCCATTTATTTCTGCTGTAGACCAGTTGCCATCCAAGGCTATAGAACCTAGTCTGTCCTGCTATTTACCCACAGCTGGGGGAGGAGGATTCATACCTTTCCCGGCACGTATGTGGATGTAATGGATTCATCTGGAATTTGAACTCAGCTCTCCGATTCCTCAATCCGAACTGCTCTCCATGACTACACAGTGCCTCGACCTTACTGTTTAAATTTGTCTCAAAAAACCTTGTTTGAGAAAACGGAACAGTTTTCCCTTCTTTGAAACTAGTCTATTGTAATGAGTCTCACCAGTATGGTAATTGGCGGGGGGGGGGGGGGGCATTGAAACTCTTAGCTTTAAGCTTCCACCTTTGCCAATTGAGCCAAACAGTTTTGGTTTAACTGTTTACAATGTTTGTGTTTTTGTATGTGCACTAGCCAAGAAATGATTGTTATTGAATGTGACAAGAAGTTTTGTTTTTTTTCTTGGCTTTTTTTTTTTTCTCTCTTGTCAATCTCTGTCCCAAAAGCTCTTAGCATTAACAACCTAAATGGAATTGTCCTCCAGAAAATCATTCTTCAATATTGACAACAGCACTTGGGCACTTGGGGTGTTATTCACCAAGTTTTCTTTTGTAATCAAACTAATTGTTTTTAACATCTTTGTCCCACTTGATGTTTTTTTCTTTTTCCTTTTCACACCATCATTGCTATTGCCACT
>OZ038493.1:33587489-33597489 GCA_964036315.1 Acanthosepion esculentum | reverse complement strand
GTGTTATTTTCTCTCATATTCTTTCACGCTCAGTAACCCCTTGCATCTTAGTGGCTTTATTGCCCCTTGCTTGGGCTTAAAACGATAATACAAATAGTGTGTTATTTTCTCTCATATTCTTTCACGCTCAGTAACCCCTTGCATCTTAGTGGCTTTATTGCCCCTTGCTTGGGGTTAAAACGATAATACAAATAGTGTGTTATTTTCTCTCATATTCTTTCACGCTCAGTAACCCCTTGCATCTTAGTGGCTTTATTGCCCCTTGCTTGGACTTAAAACGATAATACAAATAGTGTGTTATTTTCTCTCATATTCTTTCACGCTCAGTAACCCCATGCATCTTAGTGGCTTTATTGCCCCTTGCTTGGGCTTAAAACGATAATACAAATAGTGTGTTATTTTCTCTCATATTCTTTCATGCTCAGTAACCCCTTGCATCTTAGTGGCTTTATTGCCCCTTGCTTGGGCTTAAAACGATAATACAAATAGTGTGTTATTTTCTCTCATATTCTTTCACGCTCAGTAACCCCTTGCATCTTAGTGGCTTTATTGCCCCTTGCTTGGGCTTAAAACGATAATACAAATAGTGTGTTATTTTCTCTCATATTCTTTCACGCTCAGTAACCCCTTGCATCTTAGTGGCTTTATTGCCCCTTGCTTGGGGTTAAAACGATAATACAAATAGTGTGTTATTTTCTCTCATATTCTTTCACGCTCAGTAACCCCTTGCATCTTAGTGGCTTTATTGCCTCTTGCTTGGGCTTAAAACGATAATACAAATAGTGTGTTATTTTCTCTCATATTCTTTCACGCTCAGTAACCCCTTGCATCTTAGTGGCTTTATTGCCCCTTTGTTTGGGGTTAAAACGATAATACAAATAGTGTGTTATTTTCTCTCATATTCTTTCACGCTCAGTAACCCCTTGCATCTTAGTGGCTTTATTGCCCCTTGCTTTGGGTTAAAACGATAATACAAATAGTGTGTTATTTTCTCTCATATTCTTTCACGCTCAGTAACCCCTTGCATCTTAGTGGCTTTATTGCCCCTTGCTTGGGCTTAAAACGATAATACAAATAGTGTGTTATTTTCTCTCATATTCTTTCACGCTCAGTAACCCCTTGCATCTTAGTGGCTTTATTGCCCCTTGCTTGGGGTTAAAACGATAATACAAATAGTGTGTTATTTTCTCTCATATTCTTTCACGCTCAGTAACCCCTTGCATCTTAGTGGCTTTATTGCCCCTTGCTTGGGGTTAAAACGATAATACAAATAGTGTGTTATTTTCTCTCATATTCTTTCACGCTCAGTAACCCCTTGCATCTTAGTGGCTTTATTGCCCCTTGCTTGGGGTTAAAACGATAATACAAATAGTGTGTTATTTTCTCTCATATTCTTTCACGCTCAGTAACCCCTTGCATCTTAGTGGCTTTATTGCCCCTTGCTTGGGCTTAAAACGATAATACAAATAGTGTGTTATTTTCTCTCATATTCTTTCATGCTCAGTAACCCCTTGCATCTTAGTGGCTTTATTGCCCCTTGCTTGGGCTTAAAACGATAATACAAATAGTGTGTTATTTTCTCTTATATTCTTTCACGCTCAGTAACCCCTTGCATCTTAGTGGCTTTATTGCCCCTTGCTTGGGGTTAAAACGATAATACAAATAGTGTGTTATTTTCTCTCATATTCTTTCACGCTCAGTAACCCCTTGCATCTTAGTGGCTTTATTGCCCCTTGCTTGGGCTTAAAACGATAATACAAATAGTGTGTTATTTTCTCTCATATTCTTTCATGCTCAGTAACCCCTTGCATCTTAGTGGCTTTATTGCCCCTTGCTTGGGCTTAAAACGATAATACAAATTGTGTGTTATTTTCTCTTATATTCTTTCACGCTCAGTAACCCCTTGCATCTTAGTGGCTTTATTGCCCCTTGCTTGGGGTTAAAACGATAATACAAATAGTGTGTTATTTTCTCTCATATTCTTTCACGCTCAGTAACCCCTTGCATCTTAGTGGCTTTATTGACCCTTGCTTGGGCTTAAAACGATAATACAAATAGTGTGTTATTTTCTCTCATATTCTTTCACGCTCAGTAACCCCTTGCATCTTAGTGGCTTTATTGCCCCTTGCTTGGGCTTAAAATGATAAAGAAAAATACAAAAACACATTGGCCAAGTTTGGTGAGTACAGTTATACCCCTGGAGATATGTTCAGTCAGGGAGGGGTTCCTCCAGCAAGTCTCTGGATTTGGAATTGCCATGAAGAATTTGAACACCATTGTCTCTTTTTGTGTTTTCTAACCTTGAAAAGAGTACCAATACTGTCAAAAGTTTGGAAGAAAAAAATCTAGTCAATGATAAACTTGAAAATGTATAACTTGGATGAATTAATGACATAAACGGTTTCAGTTTATGCATTCAAGGGGTGTTGAAAAGTTATCAGCTTGATCCTCTTCTCAAACTCAGTATTTTTATGTTTTGCTTTTAAAATAGATATTTTGAGAAATATGTAGTGGCAAGAATTTTTCAACACCACTTTATGCATGTATATATCATGACTGTATTTACACATATTATGTATATATATATATATATATATATATATGTATGTATATATATATATATATATATATATATATACACACACACACACGCTCACAGCAGAGGGTGAACTTTTCAGCATCCTGCTTTTGTGATAATATTAGTAATGTTAATCATGAAAATACAAGCAGTCAAATGCTAGAGCAATTAAAGAACTCTTCAGTTTTTAGAAACCAAATAAATGGATGAACAAGCAAGCAAATGAATAAAGACACAAATGTATGTAAATAAAAGGAAGCAAATAATAAAACAAAGCTAATTAATTAGGGAACTTGATTGATGTTAACAATTTATGATTATAGAGACAGTAGGATGAGGGTAGGGTAATGAAAGAAAGTCAAAAGGGGAGACAGCAGCTAAAAGAGAGACAAAGGAAGGAAATAAAGGGTGATGTTAAATAGTTATTGATAATTGAATACGAAGGGAGAAAGAGAAGGAATTTGAGAGAGATAAAGGCAGTAGGTGAATAAATAAATAAAAAATAGAAAAAAAAGAGATAAAGAAATGTAGAAAAATAGAAAAGAAACAAAAATTGGGTAAAAGAGAATGAGAAATAGAAAGTAAGTAAGAGAGAGAGAGAGAGAGAGAGAGAGAGAGAGAGAGAGAGAGAGAGAGACCAGTGATGGAAGGAAAGAAAGAAATTGATTGTTTGAGAGGAAAGAAATGAATCAGTGAGGGAAAAGGGAGATGAAAAAGTTTGGTAGAAAGAGAAAATTATGTACTTGTAGTATAGGAAAGGTTTTTTCAGAATTGTGGGAAAAAAAATGAAGTATCCAACTATTCATGGACTTTTCATTATTAGCAGTTCCTTTAATTTCCCCATCAAATTCTCTCTTTCATATTACTGTTCCTACTCAGTGAGCTGAAACTTAAAAAAGAAAAAAGGAGTGCTCTTCTGTAAAGAATATAACAGTCACCATTGAACCGTTCTCTTCTTTCTCCATTCCATTTTGGACACTAAGTGACTGTCATAAATTAATAAATTCTCTTATTTGTTGCTATTAGGTCTTCTTTTTGTTTTCTTTACTTTTTTATTATTATTCTGAGTTAATCAACTTTTGTATGCCTCACTTCTCTTTATCCTTTTCTTCTTCTCTGATCCGTCACATGAGGACTTGTCTCAGTGTTACTTTGTTCTTTTTTTATTAAAAAAATGTTGTTATACTTTTTTTTTGTCTTTTTCTTTTCATCATTGATTCAACCAAGCAGAACCCAACATTTGGAAGCAAATGAATAAATATAAGTAGAAATTGTGATTATATTGATGATAGCAATAATAACAATTGTGACCATAATATAAAAAGAAAAAAGGCTAATATTATTTATAATTATAACTAGCTGCACCCAAGGAAATCCCACAAGTGTTGACAATTAGGATTATCCATTATCTCTGAACTTTTCTCACCCTTTTCCTGTATCTTCTCATTTTCATCCTTATCCCATCCAGTCTTCATTGCTTGGCTCTGCTTTGATATTAATATTATGTAAACATAGTTTCATATGTGATAAAATAGAATATTTTTTATTGCATGTTCTTTCTCTTCTTAAAGAATTTTATTCCTTTGTATCTTTCGCTCATTGTCTTTTGATATACGGCCAGTAAGTCTGTCTTTGTATCTTTATTTCTGCTTCATCCTTCTTCTTTCTCTATGTATTTCTACAGAATTAATGGACTTAATTATTAATCTGACATTATTTCTTATTAATAATATATACATTATCAACACCTGGAGAAGAGTGTGATTTAAGAAAAAAGAAAACACAGTGTTTGACAATGTTCAACAATATTTCGAGAGTATGTCTGTCTGTCTTCAAGTTACGTTTAACAGTTGTATACAAGTATAAAAAATATAACAATTCTACAAAAAAGTATAAGTATATGTACAAATGTTGCTTGTCTAGAAAAATTTGGCTGTACTGGTAATCAACGTGTCAAAATGAATGTAACATAGCCGACATGAATGGCGTGCAATTGAAAGGTACTTAATAAGATGGTGATAGTGGTTGTCTTGAAATTTTCCATGAATTGATTAGTTACTAAGAGGAATTAATATCATTATATATATATATATAGTTTTAGGTATGCTATATTTGTGGGATAAAGTGCTCAACATCAGAGATAGAGCATATGTAAATATAAAAGGGAACACTAATGTCATCACTGAGTGGCGACAGACTGTTTCATGCTAAACACAGTTATCAGTCCTGATGATTGTGTTTAGTTTGAAACAGTCTGTCACCTCTGAGTGTTGACTTCAATGTTCACTTTTATATATATATATATATATATATATATATATATATATAGCTTAATGGACTTCAGTGAACTATATTCCAAATGTAACTTGCCTGACGACAAACTATATTCCAAATGTAACTTGCCTGAATATGGATTGTGTTGTGAGGGAGAATATTTCCCTATGAGTTTGAATTCGGTCGTTGGACGAAAGACATAAAAATACTGTTACTTCAAAAGGATCTGGATCTAACCAACATCTTTATCCACTGGGCTATGTGTTCTCAAGTGACTAGACCCAAAGAATGGTGAGTTCAGTACCAGGCCACAGCAGTGGTGAACCAAAACTTGGAGAGTTGAGTTAAAGGGAAACTGAAACATCCAGAAGAGGCATGGCACGTGGAACTAGAACAATCTACTCCGGTGGATGAAATAAAGGGTTTGGTTTGAAATTCCAATCACCTGAAGAAGGCTGAAGCATACAACAGCCGAAACATTGCGAATATGGCAATGAAGATGAGGATAACAATTTGAATAATGTAAATAATGTAAGTAATCATAATACCTCATCTCAGAGATATAGACAGATCCTGAATAAGGCTGAAGCATACAATGGCTGAAACGTTTTGAATATGGCAATGAAGATGAGGATAGCAGTCTGAATAATGTAAGTAATCATAATACCTCATCTCAGAGATATAGACAGAAACCAATTCCAGTTTTCTACTGTTTTTGATAACTCAGTTACACAGATTGTATCTATATTTTCTTTTCCAAAAATTAGCATATATAACATAATCTGAAACAGATCAGAAGACATTGTAGAACAGTGATAAAAATAACAATGATGAAGATACTTGTTAATCATTTGTAATTCTAAACTTCTTGCCAAGTGTGTCTTATGTTTGGCTATTTGCTATTTAAGTCACCAGACTATACTGAATATGACTAATTACAGTTATAATTATTTTAATTAATGGCATGTCACTTGTCATTTTCCTTCTCTTTGCCTGTGTACTTCTTTTATGGACTTTGTGTCCCTTCAGGACATTAGTGATCATGGCTCTCCATAATTTCCCATCCTCTGTAGCTCTTTATAAATTTTGTCAACTTTCTTAAACCCTATTTTGCCAGGTAGGTTATCCAGTGTTTTCCTCTATCCCTCTTGCATTCAGCCAGTCCTGTGAGAATCAAATTTTCCAAGCCTTCTTTCCTCATTATATGCCCTAGAAATTTGAACCATCTCTTCTTGATGTTAAGTATAAGTGTCCTTTTTGTTTCCATTTTCTGTAAAACTTAGTTATTAGTCACTTATTCAGTCTTTGGTATTCCCAGCATTCTTCTCTAGAACCAAATCACAGTCACTTCAAGTTTCTTCATCTGTGAAGTGATTGTCCAGCATTCACTGCCATATAGGAGGACTGATATTACATAATAGTTGAGTACTCTGTCTTTGTTTCTCAGGAAATTTTCTTGTTTCTTAATACTATGCTTAGCTTTTGGAAGGCATTTTTCACTATCCCAATGTGCCTTTGGATCTCAGTGAGTGCTCTTCATCCTTAAATTTTTATGCTTGTTTGATTTTTAAATGTTTTGAGTTTATTATTGATATTTTTTGTGGCAGAAGAGACACTAGTTTTGTTTCAAATATTTTCACATCTACAGGGTGTGATGAGTAAATTGTCACCATTTTATACTTTTTGTTTATTTTTTATTTTGTCAACTGTACAATATAGTAGGATCAGTTGGGCACTGTCTATGAGAAAAAGAGCACCATGATGCAATTCACTCCACCAGAAATTAGAAAACGGCATTTGTGCCAGAAGCTCCAATACAAACATTTCAGTGTGTTTGGGTGTCAATCTGAGGACAGTGCAGAGGATTTGGAAAGAGTTGGATGAGTCTAATGGTGATTACTAAGGTATGGCATCTTGGAAAACTAATTTTGATCATTCTGATAAGAAAAGAACTCTCAAATTTGTTGGTGAGGGTCTCAGACTCAGCATGGAGGCCTACATCAAGTGCTTTGATGAGCTAGTGCTGCCCTGGGTCATGAGGGCGGCTGCTGGAAGATCCTATGTCTGGCAACAGGACTCTGCACCATGCCACACAAGCAGTCATGGCTGTCAGACAATTTCTGCAACCACATCACTACTTACATCTGGCTATGTAACTCCCCAGACTGCAACCAGCTTGTTTATTATGTATGGGACGGAATTGAATGAGAGACCAATAAAACTTCTTGTAAAACTCAAAGATGAACTGAATGCAAGGATTATGGCAGCATTCACCTGCTTAAAGAAGGAGACCATCCATAAGAGTTGCACAAGTCTCTGAAGTCATTTGGAGGCTGTGATTGAAGCCAATGGTGAGCATGTTGAATAAATTTACTCTTTAGTATTTCAAGATATTTTTGTGTGATTTTGGTACATATATCTGTAAGATGAAATGTCAGCATTATTTTTATTTTTTTGCCGGGTGTGTGTATGTGTAATTAAGACAACAATTTATACATCGCACCCTCTGTGTTTAACTTTGGAGGAGTATTTTCATACTTGTTATTTATGTTCTTATTAACATAGTACTTTTAAAAAATAACAGGAATATTTACATATGACTCAGTATTTCAGTTTTAAATCAGAGTGTAGTATCTGTGCAGTCTCTAAAAAACGTAACACAGACAAAAAACACATATATAGAGGAAGCTATTTATTATTATTTTGGATTTAAAAAGAAAATGCCATGTCCAATCATGACTTTCCACAGATTCCTTTTCTTTATTATCTGTGAATTGCTATATCTTCTTGTGAAAGACAGTGAAATAGTTTACTGTATGTTTTTTTTAATTCAGAGAGATTCTTCTTTTAGACTGGCTTCCATCCAAGGCTAGAGAGCACAATCTATCCTACTATTTAACCTATAGCTGAGATAAGATATGGATTGATGCCTTTCTCAAGGTCATTTGTATGAAAGTGAATGTAACTGACTAGATATGGATTTGAACTTAGCTTGTTGGTTCCTTTTTCTGTTTCATTAACCATAATGCTATCTGTACATTCTGGATAATGTTATCAAATGGTTATTGTTATCAGACTTGGTCAGTCTCTCTGTTCATGTGGCTGTCTGCTTCCTTGGCTCCCCCATGCTGATCATGTGACTTCTTTAGGTTTATATGCTACTGTATCAATAGTGCCCTAGGTTGGGGATGCTAAACTTCAAATTTGATGTGCAGGCTGCTCCAAAGTAGGAATTGACAACGTTGTGGGAGAGAGGCTGGCCGAAATGTTATGAAAAACGGACGTGGCTATTAGTTTGAAGAAAATCCATGGTGAATGGGTAAAACACTACACCTAAAATTAAGACAAAAAAACTGTATATTTTTTTCATAACTGTGACAAGTTAGTCAGGAATTATGGTAAAATGTTGATCATAATAGAAAAAAACAACAATAACAATGAGGAGAAGGAAAACAAAAAAATGATAATTAGGTCAGGGATAATTAATATTTTTAATAACAAGAAGAAAAAGAGTATTGTGTGTTGTATATTTTAGCTGTTAGTGTTCCATGAGTTTTATGCCTAGCAGACTGGGTGTGCATAAACTCGTTGAGTAGTCCTGTGACTTCATCAAAATCAATCTTTTGGTGCCACCCAGTCTATAATCAATGCCCCTCTGCTCTTTGGATGGCTCCAGGATTCTGAAGCCAAAGAAAAGAGAGGTGGAGAAAGAAAGAAAGAAAAAAGGGGAAAATATGGACAGAAAGAGAATAGCAACAGGACAAAACATCAGAAAGAAAATAAAATGTTTTTGGTCTTGTCTCGGTCTTGGAAGCCATATTGTTGTCCCCACTTTCTTTTTTGTTTTTCATTGGAATAAAAGTAAATATTTTTACATAATAATTATAATAGATGTGCAAAAAAAAAAACAAGTGAAAAAGTTAAACAAAAACACAAATGCAATTAGATGTTTATTGGAAAGATGAGACATTTTAATGAATTTTGACAGTATTAATAATATGATTTAAAATACAGCAATCTAATTAAAAAAAAATGATTATAACTATTTCTTTTTAAATACCATGTCCTTTCAGAACATAACTGATCATGGCTCTCCACAGTTTTCTATTCTTTATTATCTATGAATCCCCATGACTTTATGAGAAAGATAGTTCTGGTCTAATCTGTTGCTTTCTCTTGTGGGATTCAACGCTTTTGATATGAGCTGTTCATGTTTTTTTTTATCAAATGTTTTTTACTCCTGGTACATTTATCCCACAAACAATATTGGAGGACTCATGTTGTGAGTCCAAGGAAAAATAAGTGAAGACATAGAATTTAAACAATTAATTGAACATATTGCAAAAATGAAAATGGAGAAATGAAATTAAATGTGAAGAGTTCAAAGCAACCTTTAGTATCTGTAGCTGAGGTACTTACATGCCAACAGGAACAAGAAGAATATGTCTTTTTGCAATCAAAGTCATCAAGGAAAGAGGAAGGTTCTTTCAAATCTTGCACTGCCTGTAATTATCATCAGGGGGCAGTAATTTAATATCCTGCTGTCTGTGATTATCGTCAGGTGGTGGTAATCCTACATTCTAGACTTTTTAATTCAGAGAAGTTCTTCTATTAGACTGACTGCCAAACAAATCTCAAGAATTTAGTCTACACTGCTATTTAACTCAAAGTTGATAGATTATGAAAGAGAATTTTGCTTTTCTCAAGGCCATTAGTGTGAAATGAATGTAACAGATTAGACCAGAACTTGAACTCAATTTGCCAATTCTACTTTTTACATTGAGAACTGTCAGGCTACCTACACATTCATTGACTGTACTGATATTTATTTTTTATCTACTTTATACATGTCTTTGCATCTCTTCTTATTTGCAAACTTTGAAATTAATGTCTACTGGCCTAGATCAGGGCCTTTTTTTATTTTTTTTTTTTAAAGACTTTCTGTCATCCAGGCTGGTAGAGTTAACATCACTGTTTGTAAATAAACAAAGATGTCTACTCGAACAAACTAAAAACATTTATATTCATATGAAATACAAATACCTACAAATGTAGACATACCTGTAGATATATGATTATTTATCTTAGAATGCTCGGTAGACTTGTCTTAGTAGCAACTGCTAATTCTTCCCTAACTGAAGACTCTAG